>JAWWMU010000106.1:112176269-112220078 GCA_035048155.1 Cinnycerthia olivascens | reverse complement strand
GATGAAGTTCAAAAGGCCTGTCTGTAAAGCATTATAAGTCAGTGCAGAATGTGGCTACACAGTTGTGAAATCAGCCATTTTAAAGTACAATGAAGGTTAAGGATGTTTTCTTCACCTTTGCATACTACTGCTCTTGCCACTGTGTTTGGTCAATTAATTTACAAAGCTCCTCCCATTTAGAAAAATTTCCTGTTCCAGAAGACCAATGTAGCAGTCACTGTCAATTCCCCCTGTCCTCACTCACTCCAAGCAGCCTTACATTAATGTGAAGAATGAAAAAAGAAAAATTTGAACCTGTGTTCAAACAGCAATCCCCAGCATCCCAAAGAGATTTTACTTCCAGAATATAACTGGTGAGAGATTTGACTCTTATATTGACCCCAGGGTGAAGTAACATTAAAGCTCAGCACCAGTTTTGAACTGCAATTTAAAATTAAATGGCAGTCCTTCAGAGTGGCTCAGCTCTGCAAGTCAGCCGTGGGCTTTCCAGCTTGAACCAGCTTAGAATGGTTCTGACTGCGATTTAAATTTTGTCAGCACAGAAATGCTCTCCACTACATCTTCCCGTGGCATTCAGTGGCCCTGGGTTTATGGCGCTCTCATTCTTTCCCTCAAAATTGTAGCGTTTTTATCTGATTAGCTCTAAGTGATCTTGATAACTACTCAGATCTAGTTATTTCTTGAATCCATTGATTGGAGATCAAACATTACACCACAAGTACTCTATCCTGTTCCAAATTAAGCCAAGGACAAAACTTCCATTGACTACAGTGTGTTCAGGATAAGGCCATACATCTTTGAAAACTGAGTGTCCAATTTTCAAATTAAAATGTAATGAGCTTAATAGTCACAAATTAAAAGACTGCTGCATTTTGCATCTTGCATGAGATTCTGTAGCTGGGTTTCAAATACTAAAAATCTTTGATGCTCTGAGGGAGAGTAATTTTCTGGGTGCTCCCATCATTATCTATCAGGCCAGTACACAAAACACACAATGGGAGTGATACTGCCCTGATGGCAAACAATGTCTTTGGAAAGCTTCAAACAATTTCTTTGTAAACAACTGATCAGGGTAATTACATTTTCTAATCTGAAACTGTGCTGTGACATTGTTTCAGGTAACACATGAATCATGCTAAAGGGTTTTCCTCTGCTAGCACTGGCTACCTTATCTAAGCAAGCCCCAGTCTAAGGATGGAGACCTAACCCTGATGAAGTATTGTACTGGCACTGCAGGTAGTGGCTCCACCACCTGCCCCCAGGACTCCTCCAATCCACTGCTACTGTTGGGCAGACAGCTCGCCAGGTAATTAGAAAACCTGAGGAAAGAGTGGAGCTGTGCCTAATGCCTCATGATCCCAACTCATTTTCTTTAAAAGATGAGGTGTTAGATGGGACAGCCTTGCTGCATATCTGAATGATGCTGAGTCCAGGTGAGAGAGCTGCAGCTCCACTTAGCAGAAGGCAAACATGGCTTTGATGACTTTGCACTTGCTAATGAACACAAATGACCTAAAACACAATGAGTTTGTCTCCCCCAACCTCTCAGCTAAGTTGCGATGTAATAACGTGGCTGTCAAACCCTCACCACTTCATGAGATTGTGTTAACAAACTAGTCCAAGTATACTACACAAATCATGTGTAATCTTGCAGAAGAAGCAGCCCTAGCTTTCTGGCTTGTTTGGTTTTGTTTTCAACAGCAGTTTCAAAAGGAAAACTGCAGCATGACCTGCCCCTGTAGTACTCTTTTATTCTTCAAACTCTTGTCATAGATGTGATCTGAACACTGCTTAATTTTTGTTATCATTTCCTTGGATATCTACCAGCTATGATTGTCATGATTAAATCAGTATTAACTTAATTACAAAGGGCTTTACTCAAGATAAACTGCAAAGGAGTGATCCAGAACAGTGAGAACTGCACTGCTGAGTGAGAGCGTCTGGCAAAGGCCTTTCAGACGCTACAAGCCATCTTTTTTCCCTCACAGAAGTTTTTGTTTTGTTTTGTTTTTTAAACCAGATGTGTTGTTTTTGTCAAATCCCAGAAATTAGATCAGTCTGTCACCTCTGAGTCTGACCCCTGAGCCTTGTCAATGCCGTTGGCCATCCTTGCTGCTGTCAGAAGCTGCATTTTCAATTTCTCTCCAAAGTCAATGCCATGGTGGTCTGCCATGAGTCAGGCACTGAGGCTTTCTAGAGTTTCCTCCTCACAATGTCATGAACAAAGGACATCTGGATTTCGTTCCCTTCCCACGTTTATTTTCTGCTTCAAGATATTTCTATTTTGCAGGATGAACACATGGTCATTCATATAATTATGATGGAGGCAACTGTTGCATCTTTGCTCGCCACTCTTATTTGACCATGCAAAAATTTAGTTGGACACTGAGTCTGTCCCAGGTGAATTCTACAGGAGAGCTCTCACAGATATTGATATGATTATCAGTCCTTTTCTAATTAGAATAGTGATCTGTATTGTTGACAGAAGAGAAGACAAGCTAGCTTTTTCTAAAGTCTTCAAAAAATCTCAATTTTTTTTGAGAATACTGCGCAGAAAATACACATAATCACATGTGGAGAGGCAGCAAGGGACCATTTTGAGATTTCAAGTGAAAAGCTAAGAGTTTAACACAAATTATACAAGATTTGCTCAGAAGTTTAGGACCTAAATTAATTTTTAAGAGACTGTGGACTATATATTCAGTTGTTTGATACTTATTTTGTGGCTAACTACTATCTATTGGCTAGGGACAAGCCCGGCAGAATTTCCATTAGCTATGCAAATGTCCTGGTTTTCCTCAAAGTCCTGCTTTCTCAATGGACTCCTTTAGCATTCTCTTGAATATTATCACCAGAATAGGAGATGTGGAATTCAGTATAAAATTAAATCCTCTGAGGTTCTTTTTGTGACACCTGTGATAAAAAGAACACACTCCCAGATAATGACTGTTTCTAAATTTCTTATGCACGTGTGTCCAGAAATTTCTCTTGTTTTCCAGTGTGAGAAAAAGCTGCTATTAAACTCTTTCTCACTTTCAAGAGCAGAAATAAGATCCTGTTATTACATGCCCTGCCATCACAGAATCATAGAATGGTTTGGATTGAAAGGCGCTTTCGATATCTTCTAGTTCCGACACCCTTCCACTAGGCCAGGTTGCTCAAAGCCCAATCCAACTTGGCCTTGAACACTTCCAGGAATGGGGCACTGACATTTTCATAGAATAAATGTCAGGGTGAAACTGATACCTCTGGTGGCAATGTCTCATATGCTAATTTCTTGTACTCCAATTCTTATATGATATTCCTCAGGTTTTGGTTGAGTTTTTCTTTTTTTGTATTTTTTTCTGTAAATTTTCCCTAACTATTGAATACTTTCTCCAGATGCTTGAAAATAGCTTAATTAGGTTTGTGTCCTTTCTGTTCATTTTTTTTTGCATTTTGGCCAGTGATATATTCACTTGCAGTCCTCTCTGCTGCTTTTTTGCTTAACACAGGGTAGTGTGCTCTTCTGAGAGAGTTAGACCTACCCTCATCTGTGAGGGGCCTGATAAATCCTGTGTGAGACTATTCATAAGCAGTAAAAAGTGTTCTAAAGCACAGACATTCTGTGGTGCAGAGATATTTAAGGGGTGCAAGCTAGTTACTTGTCCATGGGCTTCTGAGAAAAGTCAGAAAATTAAGACTCAAAGACAGACAAGTAGGAAAGGTCTTCTTGGGAAGGAAAGGATGATGTATTTGCTGATATACACCATATACCCTTTCTGTCTGACAGAAATTTCATGAAGTTCATCAGAACAGACACAAGGTCCTTCACGTGGGACAGAAGAAGCCCCTGCAGCAATGCAAACTGGAGATTGCCTGGAGGGCAAGCAGCTCTGCAGAGCAGGACCCGAGATGGAGAACTTGCTGAAGCTGAGTCAGCAGTGCGCCCTTGAGGCTATGAAAGCTAAAACACGCCAGGCTGCCCCAGCAGAGAGCAGCCAGCAGCTGCCCCCTCCCAGCGAGGCCACGTTTGGAGTGCTGTGCCATGTACACTCTTGGGCTTCCCAGCAAAACGCTGCCACGTGTTAGAGCAAGTCCAGTGGAGGAGCACCAGGGCAGTGGGGCATGGTGTGCAAGGAGGGCTGAGGAAAGTGAGGCTGCCAGTCTGGAGAAGGAAAACCTGGGGGTGGAGAGGAATATCACTCTGATCTTCAGCTGCTTAAAGGACAAGAGGGAGTCAGACTTGTCTCAGAGATGTGCAGCCAAAGAGCAATAAGGAATGCCCACAGTTTGCATCCAGGGAAATTTTCAGCATGGATAAGAAGAAAAAAATTTGTGGTAAAAGTGATTAAACCCAGCTAGAGAGGTGGGGGAATCTCCACCCTCAGATACTTTCAAAACCTGATGAGGCAAGGCCATGAATAACCTCATCTTGGCTTTGAAATTAGCCTTGTCAAGAGCAAAGGGTGGGACTGGATGACCTTCAGGGGTCCTTTCCAATCTAAATTATTCTGTGATTCTATTAATAAGGTAGAGGTTGCAAGAAAAAGGAGCTAAATCAGATTGAGGAGGGGCATGAACCTTTCCTGTGTTGAGGGGAGAGAACAAGCCTGCAGGCTGTTGCTACTGCTGACCTCTTTAAGAGTGATTGAAAATCACTCCTGGATGCAGTGGAGCGTGTGTTCCTGGCACAGCACTTGCATTGAGACATTCCCAAGTTTCTCTAGGCAGTGGCCTTATCTGGGTGGGGTGCTGTCAGTCAGGCATTTTTTCCTTCAATTTTGCCTCACCCCTTGCCATCACAGTGTGTTTAAAAGTGCCTGTTCAAAGGACTCATCAAACTTCCACACTCCAGGAACAGGAATGTGATTTTTGCCATAATTTTAATATTGTTTAATATAATTTATTGGGAAATAATTTCTACCTTTAAGGAAAGATGTGTTGTTCTAGTACAATGACCAATGACACACAAACCCCACTTCAAACTCAATTAGAACACTGGTCAGCAAGCAGAAATAAATGGATTTACACTAAAAGTATTTTCCTCTCCTTCTATAAGGTAAAAATGGTTTTAATTATTCAGATGACTTCAGAAAGTCAAAGGCTGTAGTAACAGCATTTTATGTGTTGGGTAATTAAACTGGTGGAATGTATGCTCTAATTTCTAATAAAAAAATGTTCTCACACATGCTTTAGAAAAGCTTTATTCCTTCACCATCCACTCATCCCACACATACAAGCCCATGTATATCTGTTGACTCAATAATTTTATACTAATTTAAAAAGTTGAATTTGATTTTCAGAGTACTCAGTTGGAGACAGAAATAATTTTCTTTTGATAATACCCACTCATAACACAAATCAAGCTGCCAAAAAAATGTTGGAGTTTGGATTTTCTTGCTGTAAGCAAGGACATGTAAACCCATCAGTAACTTTGCACATGCAAGCAATTCTAATAATGTTATTTGTCTTGTGTTTGAGTTGTTCCCTGCCAACGTTTCATAGGTTTAGGGCCAGTGACAAGAGTTACAACATATGGTAACAGTAATAAGAAAAAGTCATTATGCATAAATTCAAGACTTTGGGATCCTACATATTTCAGGAGCTGTGTTTCAAGACCCCAGATTTTCACATTTCACATATCTCTCCATCATTTTTTGTTAGTGTCACATATCCTTATATGCAGAATTTAACATTGACATGTCACAGTTAGTAATTTTCTCTTCTAGGAAAAATGACAAAAGAAACATCTATTCTATGAAGTTATCATCAGGCTTGAAAACAGGCTCATGATGGGAAACTCCATTCTCCTGTTCTTCACTCAGAATTCCACACTGTTGCCTTTTTGCCCAGGCAGAGCTCAAACTCCAAACCCCCATATTGTGCTTATGATGAGCTAGACTCAAGAAATTCCCCAGGGTCTGTAATATCACACCTGTCTTGTCCAGCTTGTGGGAAAAGAAGCTCAGATCACATCACAGTGTAAGTGTGATCCACCTTTCCCTTAGCACACCACATCTGGAGCCAAGCCTAGTGTGCCCATGGGTGTGTGTTGCAGAAGCTCAGTCTCAGGCTTATGAAAAGAGCCTGGCAGTGAAAGTAGCCTCAAGGTGGTCAAATTCTCACACATGATTGTGAAATGTGCCCTCTGTTTAGCAGACGACCATTTTATGATCTTCATTAAAATATTCTATACTCAATCAGTTTTGTTTTCAGCTTGATTTTGGGTTATGTATCTAACTTGTCCTTACATATAACGAAATGCCAACTCTAAAATACTTTTAGGTGAGCACTTGCAGATAGGAAATTGTCTTCTTCATTTTCAAGGGGACCCAAGGGATCTCAAAATGCATGCAAAAGTTACATAAGATAAGATGTGGAAAGAAAAGACTGATGATGGTAGCTCACATATCCCTAGCTTTTGTCCAAGTAGTCCAACAAATCACAAAGATTTTAGTACATGTTGCCACATCCCAGACCTTTCACAATGCATGGCAAAACTCCCAGTGATTTCAATAGGAGTAGGTTTTAATGCAAAGTTGGCAACCTTGGAAAAAAATAAAGCAAAAGTATTTTTAAATCTTCATATTAGAACAAAAAAAGCATCTTAGAGGCTTTATATCAAAAGTGAAAACTGAGGCTGGAACTTAACTCCAGCTTCATGCGTACTTCTAACCTTTATGCCAGCATACGAACCAGTTTCTTTAAATACAATAGAAACTCTGTCACTTTGAAGATAAGCCCTCACAGTTAGCTTAAAACAATAATTCTGTACTTTCTTTCCTGTTTCTAGATTTATTTTAAGTATTAGTATGAAATGTCAGAGTCTGATAGCAGCCAGATCAGTTTGTATAAAAAATCGACTGCCTGTTTGTAGTATATTACAGGCTATATTTGACACAGGAAAGCACTTAATCATGAATGCTATCAGCACACCACACCCATCTTTGTAAGTGCCTTATAAGCTAGATTTATCACCATGAACTCGGACTGGAGAGAGACAAGTAGTAAGGAATAATGCAACCCCCTTCTGCAGAGGTGGGGTTAAAGGTGTATTATCCACAATATAACCATCAGACTACAGTTCGGAAGCTGTGCTAGAATCTATCAATGTCACAGAGGCATCAGGAGAAACTTTGGATTGATATCCAGAACATTATTTCCACTGGAATCATTTGGCTCAGATAAGCAGATAAAAGTGAGACCAATCTGCCTCAAACAGATGATCATACAGATTTTGTCTATTTAGGTATTTTAAATCTCTCAGCTCGCTGAATTCGCACAGCAGAACTGACAATTCTTAAAAAAAAATTAATTTAAACCAGAAATACCTTTGTAAGGTGTTAAATTTGATTTTATTTCGCTTGAATAATCTTGTGTCTCTACTGTAGCTTTTGAGCTAAAATATGCCACTTCTTGGATGTGTGGACTTCAGAAACACACTGAAAAATATACATGGTATGGAGGAGACAGGACCTTTCTTCTTTTCTCTGTTGACCTATGCAGAGAACACTGCTCCCTTCCAGAGGGGCTGCTTCCAGCCCCTGTCGGTGCCCATTCTGTGGTTCTGTGCCTATTACTGTGCAAAGCTTTTCCAAGCTCACATATGGAGTCATCAGTGGAGAGGGAGCTGAGCCAGGGAGGCCAAACAAACTTCAGCCATTCCCCCAGCTCACTTCGGCCCTTCTTGTCCCTCCAGGTCCTAAGAGCAGCACTTCCCACAGAAGGGAAAGATCTGGGTGGCTGTAGGAACTGCCTCTCCTCTAGGCTGCCTGTGACCCCCTACTTACCTCTTCCCTGCAACCACAATGTCCCACACCAGCTAGCCCATGGGGAAAGGAAGACAGGGGAATGCAGCAGGAGGTCCATGAGGCTGGGGCTATACCAGAAATGCCCTTCTCTCCTTGACAGAGCAATCAAAATCTTTGCTAGCAAAACAAGCAAAAAGTGCTTCCTAAAATCCCCAGTGTTTGCAAAAGCTAACTGGGGAGTAAGATGTGACAGTCACTGGGGGATATGTTGTGGCCATTCACATTTTCAACACACACTCACTACTAAATATAGCCAGAAAGAAGCCCCTTTGCCTTTTAATGTCATTTGTTCACAGCAACCCAGTTAGGAGTTACATTTTAAAGTCTGAGTGTTTGGATATTGTCTTGATTAAACAAGAGGAATTTTGGCAGGGTTTTACTAGTATGTTAGTTAAACCTGACTCAATTACTTTTTGTTATGCAGGAAAAGAAATATTTTTGACTTCTATATCCTCCCAATTTAAACAATACTTACTGGAATGGTGCTAAACCTTCAAATGTGTTGCAAGTTAATGCATCCATGGGACTGTTATTAATTTATGAATCTCCTGAACACAGAAGGTACTGAAGTTACCGATGTGTGCGCTGGTCTATATTTCAGCAGTTCAAGAGAAATATTCATAAAAATTTTGCTTATTTAGAATGCTGTCTGTGTAACAAGCTGGAGAAAACACCCTGGAGTTTCCAAGGGTCAGTTTTGTACCTCATCTGACAGATGCCACCTCCTTCAACAGATGGTGCCCAGGTGCAGTGGTGAAGGATTTTTCCATGGAGACTCAGAGGGCAGCATGCCAACTGCTGTGCTGAATCACCAACATTTCCCCAAGCGCCCACGAGATCCCAGGTGGCCCAGCCTTGCCAGCTTGGGATGAGGTAACATGGCTGCAAACTAAAGAAAGACAGAAACCATTAAGTTGAATTTAAAGAGATATGGTAGAGTGACATATTTTGGTTTTCAATCAATAAAGATCATTTTCATTCAGTGACCATGCAGAACAGACAACCATTCATTGAATAACTTCTTTTTGGATGCTGCTAATAAATATTTTTTAAATTAAATTAGTAGTCCCATAAGTTATGTATTCAATTGCATAATGCTGTACCTGAAAGAAATAATTTGATACACCAATTGAAAACTTTAAGCACTGAAAAACAAGATGACATTGGAAAGCATGTCCTTTACTTAATCCCTCTACCCCTAGCTTTTTAGTTGAACCTGCCAGCCAGCACTCTGGACTTCCAATTTATTCATTACAGGTTGTGACCCACAGTTATCAGATCTAAGGTCAACACAACGTACAAGAAAGAAAAAAAAAAATCTATTAATGAGATGCCATTGGTATTCAGAGCCTTGAATTACATGAGGCATTAAATTAGCAAAGGAAAAATCAGGATGAGGAAGATGCATAGAGCAATCAATACCCCAAATCAGCTCATTCCAGGTAGGTGAGACTGACAAGTAGATTCAGAAATAGCTACTGAATTTCTGTATCTAAATTCTGAAAAGTATCATGGTTAAAACTGAAATAATCTCGTAGAAAGCTCAAACAGAGGTTAAATACAAGGATTATGAAATTAGAGAACCACAGAGTTATTTGGTTTGGAAGGGACCCTAAAGGGCACCTCTTTTCAACCCCTCTGCTGTGGACAGGGACACTTTGCACTAGACAGATTGCTCAGAGCTCCATCCAACCTGGCCTTGAACACTGCCAGGAATAGGGCACCCACAGCTTCTCTGAGCAACCTGTTCCAGTGGCTCACCACACTCACAGTAAAGAATTTCTTTCCAACCCACTCTCTTTCAGTTTGAAAACATTGCCCCTTGCCCTGTCACTACATGCTCTTGTAAAAAGCCTTTCTATTTATATCTTTCTTTTAGGTTTCCTTTCTTGTAGGTACTGGAAGCTTTCAAGTTGGAGGATTCCATGATAGACCTCACCTTCCAGTAATTTGCGAGTTTCCTCAAAACAGTTTAAGAAAATAATTCATATAAGATGCATTATACTTAAAAGTAGATAAAATCAATAGGCAGAAAAGTGACAGAATATAAAGGCAGTACTTGGGCATAGAAAAGCTTAAATTTGCTACTAAACTACTGGCAAATGAATGGATAGCAAATTAAATGGCAAAGACCTATATGTTTCATACAGGTAGCACTAGAAAGAAGCATTAATCAATCTTAGCTCATTAAATTGCTGAGCCAGCCTAGCCACTGTTCACCCATGGATTCCTATGCCTGTGAGCTGCTTTTCAGGATTCCTGGACAGATTTATCCTTATGGGTACGGCTGTGACCTACAATCAATGACACAGGTACAGAAACAGAAAAGAAATTATTATGGCTAATAATCACTTCTAAAAGTATATAAATTGATTAATTGATTAGCCTTCCTGAGTTTTGTTTGTTTGTTTGTTTGTTTGTTTTTATTTGAAGTGAGCTTGCATCATCTATTTGTCTATTCTCTTTTGGTGTACAAAGTGGATGAAACGGAAAAAAATGCTTCTATTTTGTTATGGCTTCAAAGTTCCCCTGGAGAAACAGACTTCAGCTGGAGAGGAGCTTTACAACACCAATACCAGGGAAAGCAGGGACCTGAAATGAAGATCTAAGAAGTTCTGAATCTATGTTTGTATGTTGCTGTTCTTATCTTCCATGCCCTTGCCAGACAATGTTGCAGAGTCTCTGCCGCAAGCACTTTGTGTATAATTCGAGGGGTGAAGCAAACATGGAGGCCCTAAAGGAGGAACGGAAAGATGTCAGAAGGTATCCCCATGGCACAGGCACCGAGTCTGGCTCCAAAACCCACATAAGAGCCAAATCCAAGTCTCTTCCTCAATGCTAGTGCTCTGTTTCTCTGCCCAGTGCTACAGACTGTGGTGCTTCCTCCAGATTGTGACGTCCCCACATTGCCTGCCCCAGGGTCTCCCCAAGGAATCTGTTCTTTGTGTGCAGGGATCCAAAACAGGACTCCTTGCTTCTCTTGCTCTGGTACACACAGGTTATCCAGCTAACGCTTTAAAACTCTTCCAGCAGGAGCAGTGCACTGACCTGCAGGAGAAGCCCATGATCACTCATCTGATGTCACTCAGCAACTCACAGCTGGAAGAAGGAAAATGCTGGAAGAATTTCCTCTCCAAAGTCACCCATCTAGGCTTTCTTCCCCCTGGAAACCTGGTGGTGGTGTATGCTGCTCATCAGATCCCACACATCTCCCACAGCTCCTTCTCATGGAAACAGCCTGGGTTCTAGGGAACAGACATACCACCAGCATCTCCCCAGAGAACCAGCAAGGACAATGTCTGGCTGGATGCATGCTGCTCTCTGTAGCTGTCACCTGTCTGGGCTGGAGGGCAGCTGTTCTGGGGTGTAAGGGCACAGCTCCTTTCAGCCTTTCCCTTGTGCTGGGCCCATTCACACAGCCCTGTGCTCAGCACTGCAGGTGTTAGCTGGGGCACTGCAGCCGCCAGCACTCCCAGCTCCTGTTTCTCTAATAAGGACCTGCAGCTGGACATCGTGCTTGAGGCCATGAATTTTCTGGATCTGGATAAATACAGAGGAAAAGGGAGATGGTGTCTAACCCCACAAAGCTGTGATGTGCCCCACAGAAGGTTTGAGCATTGTGGTGGCAGCCTCCATGCAGTAGAAACACTCTGCATGTAGTGGTCTCTGTGGTGTCATGAAATGTGATCCAGCACTTCTAGCACAGGGCAAGCATCAGAGAGGGAAAAATCAAGTATACCTGACTATGAGAATTTTAAAGGTGGAAGTAGATCCTTACACAGCTACATAAAGAGCTCAACTCTCTTGGCCAGTATCAGAATGCTTGAGTAGAAAAATGGCTTATAGCTCCATCATAGGGTACCTAACATTGTTAGTATTCAGAACTAACCACCTCAGTACTCCACAGGCCAAGAAATTTAGTATTCCAATTGTCACTGCAATGTTAACAAAGGCAGAGGTGCTTCATAATGTGCTATGCCTTGTGAGGATTGCTGACACTGCCCCAGTTGCAGAAATCATACAATAATTTAGGTTGCAAGGCCCTAAATATTGAGTGAAAACATTTAGCTAATGCTACCACATCTACCACTAAATCCGTTCCATTTGATTTCTCAGCATTCACTACAGTATTATTATTATTAGATCAGCTTAGTCACAGTCTTCTAGGGACAAACAAACCCAAATTCCTGATGTTAAAAAAAAAAATAAACAAAAGAAACACAAGCAGAGAGGGGAAAAAATCAGGAGGAAAATGTGTCCTTTGTGCACTGCAGCGCAGTCAAAGCAAAACACACCCATGCACCCCCCCCTACTTTGCAGTTCACTTTTAATTTGTGCTATGTCCAACAAATGAAAGCTGTCTCACTGCTGGACTGGACACAGGGATGTGCCAGAGATTCCCTCTTACTCCCATGGGTGGGATGTGAAGAATTCCTCTCTTCATAGCTGACATTCCTGCTGCACTGAGACAATAACGCACAATTCTTGTCCAAACAATCCTAGATAGACACTGTAATTTTTTTTCTAATTATATAAATATGAGAATGTCCATTGGATATGAAGCTTCCTGGCCAAAACCTGTATTAAAAACAAAGAATATCCCATGCTCACCACCTGCAATTAAGTGACCTACTTAGGGTGCTCGTATCATGCCTTCCCAAGATTAATTATTCAAGACTGGGAAGGGGATTCATATTCACACATAGAAATTTAAATAAATTTTACTCCTGGGAGGTGCAGGAGTCAGTAATATGGTCAACTGCTCATTTCCTCTAATAGCAACTGGCACAAGCACTGAAGTCTGTGGTGGTGTGTACTGTACCTAAGCATAAGCCAGGTGCTTTTTAATAAAGCCATAACACTTTACCAGCAGCTTTAAAATAAAGTGTCATTTTGTCTGACATGTTTGTGTTGCAGGGTTGGGGTGGAAACAGAAGGGTTTGTGGTTATTTGGGGGCTTTTTAAAGTTATTGGTTGGAAATACAAGCATGAGTCAAAACTGAATACGGGTCACAAACTGCCAAAGGTTTCTGATCTGAAGACATTACCATAGCTAGTTGAAGGCAAATTTCACTGTTATCACTGTCATCACTCTTACGTGAGGTTCTGGTGGAACCTGGTGCAGACATGTAGAGGAAGGAGATGGCTCTGATCCTCAGTTCAGGTTCTGTCTGTTAACAGCCCACAAAAGTGGAGATGTTTATGTTTGTGGTTCCAGGGCAAACCAAAATGAAAGAGAAGTCTTAACTGCAAAACTAGGGCTTGAGGGTTGGACAAATTTCCCACTGCCTTGCCAGGCTGAGGTTGTTGATATCAGTGATTAATGTCCATCTGGGTTCTGAGACTGCTTTTAATCACGGACAGCATCAGAGCTCTGCATGCACCAAAGAAACACTGGGGTGTCAGACTTGTTTCATTGTATGAAGTTGTCACTCCTGATGGGCTTATGCTTTATTGCACTACAAAGATCTCAGATTCTCCTCATACCCTTGCTCATATGAAGCTTGCTCTTTTCTGTGCAGTTTTCCCCTATAGAAAACCCTTTCTCCTCTCAAGATTAATTAAAAGTGTCAGCTTTTCATTATGTGGGGTTTATATATTTTATTCATTTCTTTAAAGCTTGTTGCTTTTTCTTAAAGTAATTTAGTGATACTGTAGCCCATGAGTGAGAGATTCTGGCTCCTTTACAGACCTACTCCTTTATGGAGCAGACAGACCTCTGTTGATCATGATAAACTCTTGAAATATTCCTTAAAACCATGGACTCATATCTCAGAGCTACTTTGCATTGATTCAGTCTTTCTGATTTTGCATACTCAAAATCCAGCAGCTTCAGTCCCTCCACAAGGTCTTGGTTTCAGCTGTGCAGAATAGGAATAGTTCTAAACTGCAGAAAAGTTTAGTGGTAATCAGACATAGTTTTTCATTCGGTTTATCTAATCCTTGTAGAAGAGACAAGACCCTCCAAAAAATGACTCTGCCTATAACTACTTACCCATAAAGGAATTTGGATTCTGGATGACTGGAAATATAGCAACAGATATTATGCAGAGATAAGAGTTATATCTTCTGCAAGGAACTACAAGCAGAGTATCCATGGGGTAAATTTTGGGAGCTATTCTACTATAAAAAGATAGATTTATAAGTGCACACTTACAGACACTCAAACATGTAAAAGGGTATTCATGCATAGTACAAGCTAATTTTCACAGAGCAGAGATCATTTGTGTTCAGTGTCTTTCTAGGCAAATCATTGGCTTTTAGCCAGTAAATTTTTTTCAACACAAGAAAAAATGAAATCACTTACTGGAACGAACTTACTGATTCATTTTTGGTCACTTTCACCACTCAGACCAATGTCCAGGCAACAAATGATTCCTTTTCCTGAGCTGGTCAGGACCATGAGATGCCAGACAAAGCCAGATTCTGCAGAGCTGTGTGGGAAGGGGAAGCCTTCAACCTACAATCCATAGGTGAGGAGCTCACTGGGAAGTAGAGCTGGAGCCTGCTAACGGGAGGTTCTTTTTTTTATTTAATCCCTCATCAAAATACAAAACTTGGGATACTATGCACAAACATACACCAAAGATAAACTAACTTTTTAAGTAACATTTACTTACCTAGTATTAAAAAAACTCACTTTTGTTCATTTTTTACCTTCTTTTTCCTTTTCTTTTAGGAAAACAAAATCAAAGGCTAGAGTGCAAGGTGAGGAGTACTGGTAGACAATACTATATAGTAAACACACATACTTTAGAGAAAACTTGGATGTGGCATTTAAAAGCACAGTAATTACAGCTTTACACCCCACAGAAGGCAGGGTTGTCATACCATGACTACAGATGAGTTTGGACCCTTTGGTTTTTCCAGTCATGATTACAAGAGTCAATATATAACATCTCTACCTTGTCTCACTGTGTAATGAAAAAAAATCTTCTCTGGTATTTTTGCAGTTCTTTGCCCTCCTTCCTAGTAAATTTCCTAGTAATGTTACACCAAGTATGGATTTGATATGGTAACCAAAACTGTATAAAAGAAAAATTTTGTATTGCTCATTTTATTTGGATTCAGAATTAGGCAGCTAAGGCGTCCTATGTAACAATCATATTTGGCCACTAAAATTACATTATACTGATAGCAACTGCCCATCAACCTGCAAATGTAAAAAAAAAAAGTGCCATTTTTTCTTAAACACAGAAGTAATGCATTAAGTTTCTCTAGTGACCATGTGCAGTATGGAGAAGGGATTCACAGCTACACACCACTTAAATTTCTTGCAGTTTCTCCTTTATATATGTTCACATGTATGTCTCTGTATGTTCACATTTGGTTTTGAGGTCCTAGCTAACTGGGCCTGTTTTGACTAAAAATCATCTAGTGTTTCCTATCTAGGTACAAATCCCTTTACATTAAAACATGGTGCATCAAAGAAAGACTGTAAGATCTCATCTCACTTTTTATTTAAAGTTTTTTGCTTTTATTCCTGTTCAAAAACACAGAATACTTTCTTGCTGCAACTATCTCTGGACTACTTGGGGGTTTTTTGTAGATTGTAGATTTTTTTTTTTTTTGTAGATTGTAGGTTTGCAGATTTATGAGCTCCTTCATCACTAACTTGTTCATGAGCCTGCAAGCAGGAGCAGATCAGGCAAGGTTCCAGGTGCTTCATCCACAGCACTGTCTTCCTAATGGAAATGTGGAGCAATGCATCAGCAAGATAGCTGAAGAAAACTTAGATTTCTTTGTTCAGCCTCTGATGCGCTCATTTACTGTTGACAGAAGCTTTAATGCTGGGTGTTTCTCCAAATACCTTCCATCAATTGACCAGAATAGAGGTCCCATGAATGATCTCTCTTAAACAGATGATGGTGGGTCTGTGGGAGCCAGCAGCTCCTACACACTCTGTCACTGCACAGTCAAAAAAGACTGGGGGGAAACAAGGAACAGCCATGATATGTTTCCAACCACAGCACTTGCTGCATGCTATCATTACAACCATTAAATGACTCAGTGCTTGTTCCAGGTTGCTCTACAGATAGGATCACAGAACCATCATGGGGTGTTTCACTGGGGAGGCACTGATTGCCCGATTGATAATGAAGATCCGACCACTACTTTCCACAAGAAAAATAGATAAACCCCGTCCTGAAATGGAAATCACATTCTTGTGATCACCTGAACATTTCTTCAGCATCCACCCTCTCCTTTTGCAAAATGATTTTTTTCCACATATCTCCTTTACATAAGCATTTTACAGACAGCTTTACCTGCATTTTGTTTTAGAACCGTGTCATGTTTGGTGCTCCCCCTTTTCTGGTGCATGTGTGTGTGCTTTTGTTACTTGTATTGTATAAAGTGCCTTGGGATATTCGCATCCTGTGCATTGTGTGGCATTGTGTTGAATAGGAGGTACAGAAATTAAAAGCAGGTCTCCTCCTACCCACATATGCCTTTTCTTTGCAGGTTTTCCTGGAAGTTTTGTGCAGGGAGGGAAGGGAAGAGGTAAAATATGACTTGGCTGAGACTGCCGGATGCTGAATCAGCTGTGATTGCCTCACGTTTTCCTTTCTTTTAAAATAAGGGGTACAGTTTTCAAAAATGCCCATCTGACTTCTCTACAGGCCGTACCCAGCCCATCACTTCTCAGCAAGTCAGTTTTTAAAAATGGTGCACGTGCCTCTAAATCACATGGGACTCTGGATTTCATCTTTATAATACCTTTCTCCTAGGTCTGGAAATATGATGTTCTGGGATTACCAGGAGCTGCAGGTTACCACAGTGCTCATTATCAGCCACACATAGTTTTCTCCTCCCAGAAGCGTTCCTTGTAAAAAACAGATGAGGCAGCCATACTCATTAACTCAAAAAAATGCACCACCACCTAAACTCCAAACCACACAACATCTTAAAGTGTAATTTTGTTCTGCTGCACTGCTCTGGTTAAAGGAGCCAATGCCTGAAGTGCTGGCTCCTGGCTGCTCACACCTGCACACACCGGCGCAGATTGCCCTGATGAGGCTGGTCAGCCACGGTGTGGTGATGCAAAAGTTAATGAACAGGGGAGAACTTCAAGAAGAACCAAACAAGGAGCATGGCATCAAAATCCTAAAAGCTCCAGAGATGGCCCTTTTCAGAGGACTTACACATCCTGAGGTTGCAGTCAGATAAAATTCGACAGTGTTTAGAGGTTAATAGCAGCTCTCTGGAAGTGTGTCATACATTTTTAGTAGGGGTTACTATTTTGCTTTCACAGTATCCTTATCTTGATAAAGAAAGGAGGAGTTTGATGTCTTTTGGTTACAGCACAGAACAACCCCACAGCATCCAGCCACGTACATGGTGTTCATCTTTTCCAAGGCTGCTTCCCTGCTGTGCACTATCTCACACAGATAAAGGTTCATCCAGTCTTGCTTGCTACTGTGACTGAATGCTTGAAACCACTGCAAAAGTGCTGAGGAAAATGGAGTGTTAATGAGGGTTGTGCCCTTCAAGTTGTGCAAGAAAAAGAACTGGCACCTGCCAAGCAATGCCTTTGTATTCAAAGGGAACAAAAGTAATTGCGAATTGCTTTTTTTTTCTTTTTTACTCCTTTGTAGAAATGTGTATATATTCACCTGATAGCATTTAAGGTCTTGAGAGCTGGTTTTATACTCTTTCCTAAAGGTTATTAATTCTTCCTACACTGTTCCCAGTTAGACGGGTACCTTATAATATAACTTCCTCATTAACATCAAGAGCTGTGATTATACAGTTGTGTTACCAAGGGCTTCAAAGACACGAAGCCTAAATATAATCTTACAGTACCTTGTTACAATACAAAGCACATCCTCTAATACATTTTTTTTTGTTTGCATAAAATGCAGCACAATAATGGTTCACTTGACCTTTGCCCCTTTGTATAGTTCATTTTAACATTGTTTGAGGAGCACAGAGTTTGCATTTTGCAGGGCACAGGTGCTCTGCCCCACGCTGGATGCTGAGGCTCAGCCGGGCGGCGTGGTGCACCACTGCTCCCCGCCAGCAGCTGGACTCAGGGGATTGCTTTTGTGGTCCACCAGGAATTTCCTGTGATAGAATATCAGAAACCTACTGGTGACTAGTAGGAGGTGACTTCACAGGGCAAAAGTTCTCTCCCTACAATAAACATTCTCAGCACCACTGTGGAGATTTCCTACGCAGACCTGACAGCCGCCAGCGACTTGTCATCCCGACAGAGAATGGCTCAGGGAAGGGATCGACGCTCCTTGCGAGCATTTGCCACTGTAATAGTGAAGCTGCACTCCCCCTACCATTTTATTAAAGCCTCCTGAGAAAAGGGAGAAATCAAACTACCCATGCTAATTTTAAAAATCCCTAGAATGTTGAGTGGAAATACTTTTACAAATATAGAAATCCACAGCCAAAGGCAGAATACACTGCTATCTATATAAATGTACAGTCCATAAATATATTTCTTGGTGTCTGTAGGTACCATGATACACATATAGTCCATATACACCATATATCCTGGTACCTGTAGGCACCATGGCATACATGTGGTCAGAAAACTAACACTACAATTAGTTTTACAGGGTTGCTGGGGAAAAAAATCACAGGGATATTCATCCACCAGATCTCTTGCAGGGCACTGTCATTTTGGAGGATCCAAGTAGTAAATCTGAGCCTGACACAATTCCCTTGGCTAGCACTACTAAAAGGACTGTCAGGGGCACTAGATTTGTTTAGCTGGCTGAAATATCGTGCAACTGGGCAGACTGCAGTGAAGTTTAGAGACTGAAATAGCTTTGGGGAAACAATACATTAATTTCCTGTGGAAAATACATCTATTAAAATGGAGACTAGCCTTGGTTGAGTCCAACATGGTAAAAAAGTGTGTTGTAAAGACTAGAAGAAAATACATCTCAGTGTTGGTTTGGAAATAAGAAAGTGCTGAAAAGTAATATTATCCTCAGAATCAGGACTGTGCAAGGGTCCACGTTGGTAGAGGAATGAGATGGAGAAAACATTTCCAGAAGGTATCTTGAAGCAGTCTCACCAAGCTCTCTACATGCTCAAGCACACAGGAACAAAGCCTTTGGCCATGGTCTTCATCATGCATTTTCTGAGGTTTCCAGTCCACTGGACAAAAATTGATTCAAACCAAGGCTGATATATTTTGCTTCTGAAATCTCTTCATCAGCTGGTGGCCATTTTCACAGGTGAGCCTTCATAAGGGCTGGATAGAACTCTACCCAACTCACTTGGCTGTGCAACTTTTGCATCAGGAAGAAGGAAGGAGAAAAAGGCAGTAAGAAATCTGTAGGAATGCTCAGCAACACTGGAGATGTTTGATGCTGCACTCCTTGTGTGCTGTTCCTGAAGTGCTCCTATATTCATTGGCATTTGCACAGAAATCTGCCCAGCCTGTTCAGAGCAGTCTATGCCTGTAGGCAGAGGTGTGAGGACCATGGGGTCAGCACTTCAGCTCTTTTAAGCATTGCAGTGGGGAGGGATCAAGCCCTGATTTTAAGAGTTGTTTCTTCTGTATGATTAGATAAACTTTTCTTTTTCCCCCAGCAACGTACAAAATATAAACCAGTATGATTCCCATGAGAGCTCTGACCATTCCCTCTTAGAGGGATTAATTTGAAGAAATAACATCCAACTTACCCCACTGTCTGTCAATAATGCTCTGGGAGACAAGGTCAGTGAACTCACCCAACTTTTAGTGGCAAATAGATGTTTGTGTTGAAGGAAGACTAAATCCATCTGTCCGGTGCTTTTTTTTTGTGTGACCAAGGCTGATATTTTTAGTCTCAGTGATTGGATTTCCAGTCAGGCACGATGTACTCAGGAGGAAGAAACCAGTTTGGTTAGCTTTTTTTCTGTTTCTCAGCAAGTAGAACACTGTATTCCATTTCTGTGGACCGTGACATCCCATGGCACATTAAAAGCCTTATTCAAACCACAAGACAGCCATATTTTACACTCAGCAGGAGACTGTAGGAAGAAGTATGAGGCCAGGGTTATTCTGACTCTGGACAGTTTGTCAAACTGGGAATTAGGAAGAAAGTTTAGGACATTCTCTACCAGTTCATGTGATCCTAAAATAAATAAGTAGAAAATTGTCTCTGTAGGGAATTTCTTTATACTACAAGGGACTCTGCATAGAGGAAGATTTATATGCAGAAAGAGTTGAATCTGCCCTTGTGCTTTTGCTCTAAGTCTCTATCCATTGTGAAAGTATCACAAAATCTGTGGAAACACCAAGGGCAATTCTGAAATAAGCAGGATTTTATTTTCTGGTCTACACCTGAACAAAGCAATTGAACAGTAAGATTTCAGCTTAGTTCATAAACCAGGTTTTTCTAGGAACTCATCTTCTAACCTGGGCCATACTTCATGTGCTGATCCATAGTTTTACGCCAAAATAATAAGGAATTAATCAGATAGCTGGAGAGCTTGAGAAGTCATATATTAGCCCGCTCAGTATTTTATTCTGACGGATCTTTTCAAAGAGATGATAACAGGAATTTCAGGAATCAATTCTGCCTTCTGAAACAATAATCTGCCTTTACTGAACTCTACAACAAAACTCTCAGGAATCATTCATCATAAATATGTAGAGTACATCATATTTCCTATGACTACCCAGTCTATTCGACTGGAGAGGGGTCTTATATATCAGACATAGATCAGCAGCAGAAGTACACTGCTCCTACTTTTTGTCATCCTCAAACTGGCCATTTTGTGCTTGGGTCCACAGAATAGCACATTACTGGATTTTAGGGTGAAAAGTATCTTTTTCTGTAGGAGATTTAGAGTATCATGTTATAAACAGGGTCCACACATCACAAAACAGGTTTCCCACACCTTCGTTATGAGAATGAACATGAAAATGCTGGTTTTGTATTGTGTCTGATTTTCCAAGGCCACTTGTTCCCATATTTGACTGCTTGGTGCAGTTTTCCCACACAGAAGATTAAATCTCAGCATGCCTTCAATTCTTCAATTTGCAAGTAAGAGGAATAAATTTTCTCCCACCAAACAGTAACTTCACAAGCAGGTCAGTGGGACTGTTTGGAGAGTGATGTAGCTTAATGGAATTCTAAGCCTCTTGAAATCAGGTCCAAACACATTATGCTTAATGAATACTTTCCATCACCATTTGAATCTATTAAGAGAAAGAAAAGGTGTCTTTACAAGAGACCTTTGCTTTTTTGTATTGTAATACTTCTTTTCCTGTCAATCTTAAAGGCTTCATCACCACTTCATTCTTTTCAGTGTAATAAGAGTATTCACCTTACCCTTGCTGACTTATAGATATCCTCAAGGACTGCAGCTTTTAACACCAGGAAGTGTCAAGGTAATATAATGGCAGCTTTCCCATTTACTAACCACTATCTTTCAAAACTCTCCTTTGCTTCCCCCCAAAAGCTGCTGCTTCATTAATCTCCACGCGTGACTGAAAGCGCTAAAAGCTTTCACGGGTAATTCGTTACAAAAAAAAAAAACTTCTGGGGGACATTTCCCACCGTTTTAAAGACCTCGCTCTGCCGTGGTGCAAAACGCATTTTGAAGTATTCCTTCTTCGGAGCCCTCCCCGGGCCGTCCCGGCGGAGATCCGCAGCTTTAGCCCCCGCCCGAGCGGGACGCGGAGCCCGCGGGCGCTGCCGGCGCTCGGAGCGCGGCGTGCCCGGGGGAACATCTCCCCCCAGCGGCTGCCAAGCCGCCCTCCTTCCCCCGAGGATGCTCGCTTTGGGGAGGAAAAAAAGCCAGACAGACACGCTTCAGCCCTAATTGTAATTTCTTGTGAGGCAGTGGAGGTGATGGGTGTAACATCTCCCTGCCGATAGCCACCCGTGCTGCTGTACTCGCAAAGCCCTGCGGGTCTCCAGCCATTGCGACTAGCAAAGCTGTCCCAAGTGAATTAAACTCAAATTCATTCCTGTAAATCGAATCTTTTCACGCTGCTTTGTATCTGTCTCCACTCTGCACAATTTTTTACTTGTCATTTCCAAACAAGAGCAACAGATTTTTCTAATCAGTGTCAGAAAGCAACACACTCAACCACCTTATCCACCAATGGCACAAACCCTACAGTGAAGAACAAAATGCCTGCAAACTGGAGACTGCTGTTGCAGCCTTCCTCACTCCCGGCCCTTGCGGCTGTGGGAGACTCTCAGCTCAGCCCCAGCCCTCACAGGGCGGCTGGCTGCTCCACATCATTGGTGCTGATGTTTTAGCAATAAACGTATTTTGGTGGCTAGATCTCCTTGACAGAAGCCAGGAATTACCAGCCAGTCTCTTTCTCGGGCAGTGAAACATGTTGGCCCTGCTAGACCCATGCACAGTTCAGTTGGCTCCCTTCTTGCTTTCCACCAAGTCACCCGAGCAGGGGCATTCTCCCAAAAGAAGATGGCTCCTCTCATAAAATAGACTATCAGCACCAAAAGAAATATATTTTTCCAGGCAATTTGAAACTGGTCTACATCTGCAACATCAGTTTAAGCAAAACATTATGATTGTCTGAGTGATCAATAAAAGTAACCACCAAGTCTTACATGGCATAAGTTAGGAAGAAAGATGAATGTTCTTTCACAGAAATTTAGGAAATTATCTTGTTAAGGAGAATCTTCTAGGCTGATATCAGCTACCAATTAGAACTTTTATTCTCTATATTGATTTCTGCTTTATGTCTATCTGCTCTGACACTGACCAACAAAATGCCATCCTTATTTAGAAGTGGCAAGTGAAAAAACTTGCATGTAATATAAATAGCAGCGTGTAAATGGAGGCAAAATTTGACCAAGGCAGCATGTAAAAATTCATCTCATAGAGCTGAATTTGTGCTAAATACATCTGTAAAATTTTCAAAAATTTTAGGACTGTTGATACAAATACCGGAGGTTATAGTTCTAAATTTTCCAGCATTAAAGGGTGTTAAGCTTGTTAATCACAGCACAGCTGAAAGAGTAGTTCTTATTACTGTTACAAGCAGTATTATGACTTCTGCAACTGCAAAATACTTGGGGGAAAATGTTTCTCTTTTACTTCTGATGGGATATTTTGTGGATCTGTCTTCATGCTTCCCCTCTCCAGTCAGTACCTTTGTGTGTGTATCTTTCCAACAGCAGACATGCCCTCACCCATGGCTTAGGAGCAGCCTAAGCCCCTGCAAAAGCCTGGATTCTCCAGCTGAAGTCTGGGAGCCTGTGTTTGCTCTCTGGTGAGAGGAAAAGAACCCACTCTTAAGCCCCAGTCTATGGGGGACATGTGAGCCTCCACTCCAAGTCTTCTGCCTGTCTTCATGAGGCTTGAGGGACCTTTCCCTCTTTAACACTTCTAGTCCTCCATAAAGCAGGGCTGAAACAGGTCAAAAGGTTTCAAAAGAAAGGTCGAGGGAGCCAAATGCAGGCACATACAGGCAAGTGTGTGCTGCTGCACAACATTTTTCCTTAGGAAATCAGGTTAAAACACAGGAAACTGAACTGTATCGTTCCCTGAACCCAATCAACGGAATCAGCTTTTGACTGTAAGTGGATATTATAAGAAGCTGTCATATTCTAGGAATGTCAGCTAGCATTATTGTTAGCTCCCAAAGCATATTTCCCCTCCTTTTCAGGTGGGCCTGCAGGTGAGAGCTCTGCTATCTAGTTGCAAAGCCAACATGGCCCACTCTTGCTATCTGTGCCTTCCAAACTTTGTGAGCAATGGAATACTAGTTATCCACCTCCCAGAAATTCTATAGACTGCCTGGCATCCAGGTCAAAGCTTTATTTGAAAATTCTTTAAGATTATATACATGGATGAGGTATTTTCAGTTTGATGAAGTCAGTGGTTTATGTACACTTTGATTTCTACCAGAACAAAGTAGTAGCCAGGGAGCAGCTTCCTGATTGGATTTTGATTATCAGTCAAGGGGCAACAAACTACAGTATTTTCATAGTAAATAAGGGACACATTTGTTTTCAGATTGGATGCAAAAAACTCAAAGATATGTAATCTAATTGATCTGAACAAATTAGTACAGATAGCTTAATCAGAATAGAAACATGCCATGAGTCAGGATGTCCTATGGGACTATGTCCTGTGGGCCTCAGTCATTTCTCTCATTTCTCTCCATGTCATAACAACTTTTTCTCTCATAATAGATCTGTGACCTATTTATTTTAGTGAGCATTTTCTTTTCATGTTAATAATTTGAATAAGTTGATCAGACATACCAAAAGAAATTAATTCATTCTCTAATGAACACAAAAGTTCCATCATTATCTAAGTAACACTGTATAGTATAGCTAATGCATGAGCCTGGGCTTCACCATGATGTCTTTATTTGGACTAGTTGATAAACTTTTATAGGAAAGTGGAATGAGGGGTTTTCAAAAATTCCTGTTTGAAAAAGGATTCAATAACACTCTAGGCAGAAATTATCACAAACAGCTGATTTCTTCTGATAAAGAGTATTAGTGGACAGAGATACAAAACAGTTTTTCAGTGTAGAATTATGTATTTCCTGGTGGAAAAAAAAAAACAAAAACCAAAAAAACCTAACAAACAGTCTCAATACCGTAAATTCTTCTACCTAAGGTTTCATCAATTGGTATTCTTAGAACACAGCTGTGTAAAACACAGGGGAATGTGCAGTGGGGACACATCCTGAGTCACAAGAAGAAAAACTAAGATAAATAGGTACACTGAGGTTTAACTTTCATTTAACTGCAACTTCAGCCATGAATGAAATTAGGAGAATCCATTGTACTTCATATTTGCAAGTGTATGATGAATTCAATAACATTATCAATAAAATACAGGCGAAGTCCAAGTGAAGTGGTGGTAAAGCTAATTATATAAAAGGAAAGTGTAAGTGGCCTGGCTCCTTGGATAGTCAGAAGTAGCACTAAAGTTCAGGCAATTTTGGATACCATACGATCAGAAGAGCCACAGAGCTACCTGCCTTACTTGTTGGTTCCTACATGACTGCATGCAGAGTTCTGACAAAGGCATGTGAGTCTGAAAGACCATTCTCTGCTTTAGTATGATGGCAGTTGGTCTTACAAGCACACGGAACTAGGCCAGTGACTGTCCTGACTGGGTTTGACACTGCACAAAGAAAGGAAAATCAATTCTTCCCCCATTGCTATATAGCACCTGATAGTGGGGCCTTGCAGATGAGCTCTGTCGGAGAAGAGCTCTCCCAAAACCCTGTGTTAGGCCAGGAGGCAGGTCAACCCTTCAGCTCCCAATCCAGCCACAAAGCATTTCAACCCAGAGATCCAGGGCAGGAAGAACAAAGGCTACTCCCCCCATCCAGGTCACAGCAGTAGAGAGAACATGGAAGCACCTGCCTGGGTCACGAGGCTCTCTGTGTGCCACCATCTCCAGGCTGGCACAGTGCTGGGGGACTGTAGTCACCACATGGAACAAGTGTCAGGGGGAGTTTTGAGTCCAGGGGATTGCTCTGAGTGATTTCCCTCATGTCATGGTTTAACCTCAGCCAGCAGCCAAGCCCCACGCAGCTACTCACTCACTGCCCCAGCCACTGGGATTGGGGAAAGATTTGGAAGAGTAAAAAAGAACTCATGGGTTGAGATAAAGACATTAATAGGGAAAGGAAAAGCCATATACAGAAGCAAAGCAAAACAAGGAATTGATTCAGTCCTTCCCATGGACAGGCAGATGTTCAGCCATCTCCAGGAGAGCAGGGCCCCACCACATGTAACGGTGACTTGAGAAGAAACGACATCACTTCAAATGCCTCCCCACTTCCTTCTTCTTCCCCCAGATTTATACACTGAACATGATGTCACATGGTCTGGAATATCCTTTTGGTCAGTTGGGGTCACCTGTCCTGGCTGTGTCTCCTCCCACCCTCCCACACACCCCCAGCCTCCTCACCAGTGTGGCAGCACAAAAAGCAGGAAAGGGAGTAATAAAAACATCTCTGTATTATCATCACTGTGTTCACCACAAATCCAAAACAGAGCCTCATACCACTGTGAAGAAAATTAACTCTATCCCAACCAAAACTGGCATACCTTTGCTCTGCCTGCACATATTTCCATGTCTGCACAGCTGAAGCTCCACACCAAATATTATTTTGGAGCAGACACATGGACCTGGATCTACCCTTGGGGCACCTGCTACTTTGGTACTACTGCTGCCAATGCAACAGCACAGGACAGGCAAAGACTGAGGCTCTGAGCAGGTTTTCCAGAGGTGATGTCTACCAGTACATAGAGACAGAGCTCTAACAGATGCTGTGCTTTTTTTGTGCCTACTTATTGGATACTAAAGAACTTTATTTTTGCCCTTTGCTCTGAACAAAGGCAGGAATACTGCACTTGGGGTCTGAAATAATGAAAACAATTGGCTTAGTCTGATCAATTAACAAAACTTTCATTACATACCAAAAAAAAAAATAAAGAAAAGAAAAAAGGGTAATTATTATATAAAGAATTCCTTATAAACTCAAGGATCACATTTAAGGCCTTTGGATCTTCAGAGTCCCCAATATTTCTCTGTCAAAATGAATAATTTAAAGTCTATTACTTATCCCTGGTCAAAGCCATGTTTACCTGTTCTGTAGCTCTTGTTCAGATTAATTAATTAATTAAGAAGTCAGGTTTTGTGAATTTTAAAAATAATTATTCAACGTGACTATGAACAACTCTATAATCCCATTTGTGAGAGACACCAAAGATGGCTGCAAGAACTAGTGAGAAAACACAACTTTCACCTCAGGCAAACAGTGATGGTTTTGAGACGTGGAACTGGACCATCAGTTTCCAGAGAGGGAAAAAATCTTCAATGTATGTGTGTGTTCTAGCAGTTTTGCTATTCTCATTCCTAGTGTCACAGCACTGTGAAGGGGAATTTGCCTTGGGGATATGCTGGCCTTCTCTCCAGAGGCTTGTCCTATCAACAATAGTTAGCAGAGGAAAAATCAGTAGATTTAAAAATACAGAACCTTTATTCTTTCATGGACTAATTAGAAACACACAACAGATACAGAATCAGAGATATATGTAAAGTTCTGAGTGAGATATAAAAGATTATCTGAAGGAAAAAAAGCTTGCCTTTTCCGTTCAACAACACAGGGCTCGTGCAAGCTCCTAGTTATTTCATTCAGGAAGAATCAAAGTTTCCTTTCAGGCACAGAAAAACATTGAGCTCTGACTCTTTGTGTAGTTAAACACAGTGCTAGTAGCAAACAGTCATGTCATATCAACCTTATTTCCAATACTTCATTTAAACGACAAGAGACATTTAAAAGACAAAATATTCCTCCAGTCCCAAGGACTGCTCCAAGAAGGCATTTTTAGGGCTTCAGTACAGGGATTTGTATGAAATCCATCACCATGGGCAACTACTGAGACCCTCTGCAGCCTTCTTTTGGAGTCAACATGGGATATGACTCCTTTGGTTCAGGCTGAGGAGCTGTTTTCCTAAATTTTTATGTCTACCCTTTTTGGTAAAGGTTAAAAGCAATTCTCATCATTGTGTTATACTCTTGAAATGCAAATCTATATAACCAAAGAAAGCATTCTGTAAGAGTCTTTTAGCTAGATTTTACTCTTCCTCTTTAATACCTAATTTACTGAGGCCCAGAACTAAGGGAATTTCCAGCAGGATCTGCAATGATGATGGAACAGGTAGTTCTTTCCAGGTCGCAGCCTAATTGTAAGATGTTACCTCTGGTCAGCAGACATTTGCAGGAAGAAAATTCTGCAACTCAGAGAATATTCCACTACATTTGATTTCGGATTCTTTAACTTAACACAGGATTAGCAAAAATAATACAAATACTCCAGTCAGTCATGATTTTATTAAGGAAAAGTCAAAAAGCATGATGATCTGACCTTACTGTTAATTGCAATCAGGCACCTCGGTTTGCTCAGCACAGCTGGCATGAACAGCTCCCAGGAGACTACACACAAAATCTTCTACAACATCAGGCATGAACAAGCCTGCAAGCTAGCTGAACTCCAGAAGAGTATACTAGAAACAATGAAAACAAAGGCCAAAAATGACGATGAAATAATCTAACTATTCACTTTGAAGTTTAAACCTTCCAGACCTAGGGAAGAGTGACTAGTGACTGAACCAGAACACAGCGAATTCCCATAGGAATAAATACCTCTGGTCACTAGGTGTCAGCCTTGCCTCTACCAGGAGGACACCGGACCTTCTCCCTGTCCCCAACTAAGCAGATACAACTCCCAGCACCACAAATGACCGTAATTAGGGGAGAGGAGCCGATGGAGAAGGATGTTTGTGCGGAGTGCTTGTGTACCTGGTAATATCACATTTGTTACCCTCAGGTTTGGACGCTGGAAACAAGACAGGTTTCATGCTGTGACTGGATGTTACCTGCAGAGACAGCAGAGAAATTATGCTCTCTAACAATGAAAATATCAGCAGGGTATTAGCAATGAATGAGTAAGTGTTTTGCAAGCCTCACAGTATTTACTGTTTATCCTAGAGCACCAGTTTCTGGAATATTGCCATCACATGAAAATGCTGGCTCCCACTTCCTAAATTTGCTTCTAGTCTTGCTGGATACAGGAACAATGCTTGGAAACAAGATTCCTGCAGAGCTGAAAACTCTAAGGACAACAAAGCAAACCTAAAATGTATATTCTTTAAATAATTTCTTGACTACTTACAGTTCATAACAGTATAGTCAGCAAAAGTAAAGAGTAATTAAACACGCAGCAGAGTTTCAGTGGTGTTGAAGGATACACGTATGTTTCTGACTTTGGAATCTCTTCAGGTGGATTTTCATACCTTGATTCTCACGTTCCCAAGTCTCAAAAATAATTTTTTCTTTGGCCTCGGCTATAGTACCATAGGTGTGTGTCAGTGCCCATGGTGGTCTGTTGCCATTGCAGTTTCCTGATATGCCATAAGCAAAGCCATCCAGCTCCATCAAGAGCAACGACTGGAATAGGAACAACGTGCAGTTTTCACAAGATGCAGCAAAAATTACTTGACAAGTTTTTACCTCCCATTTTCTTCTTAGGTTCTCTTAATGGACAGATAAGCTTTCCCACATCAAACACAAAATCAGAGCACCCCAGTGCTTCAATCCCCCCAGAGACATACAAATGCAGAAAAACTGACCCAGGTAGAATTTCACTACACAACCACAACCTCACTATGGTAATTCATTTCATGATCATCCCACAGTAAACACCTGTCTTTAATGATGAACTTGGAAGGGCTGGAGCCTTCCAAAAACTACAATAACAACAAAGCCCAACAACAAAGTCATAATTAGCTCAGACATTTTACCTAGAAGTCAGGGCAGCAGCAACATCATATCACCCAAGTCCAACATAAAACCAGTAGAATAATATTTTGTCTGGAACAGTTTCAAGCCTACTACATGGCCCATACTGAGACTGCCTGCTGCAATAAGTGCAAGGGCTTTGCCAAGAAAAAAAAGGAAAAACAAAGAAAAGGAAAAGAGGAGAACAAATGCCTGTGCACAAAACCCAAACATATCAGTACCAAATCTGTGTTTTATACAAACATCCCAAGCCATCACAGTAGCTGAAGGGGGTACCCTATCAGACACAATGGATGCATCTTCTCAGATAGCAGTGAGGCAACATCTGTGTTTAAGCATCTCAGTCACCTTCTCTAGCCATTACAAGCAGCACTTGTGAAGCAGACACCTCAGGAGAGGCACCATCCTGCTCTCCCATTTTTTCTTTTGCAAATGGAGGTGAGTTTAACTTCTGTTCTTTGCTTATAGAGTAAACATATTCATTAGAACAGGCACAAGCATCAGCATGTATTACACAGGGGTCAAAGAAGGCAGGCAGAAAAATTTTGAGTGGAAATATCAGTGCAGGGCTGGGAACAGGGAGTCATCCACCTCGAACGTCAGAGGCTGCCAGGTGGGGATATCACCAATTTCTGTATCCTGGAGAATCTACTGTCTCCAATAATTTTAAAATAACACTGTCTGATTGCCAGCATCTCACTTCTCGAGGCACTAATATATCCTCTAGATTGCTTTTTTCACTAAATTTTAAAGTGTGCTTATTTTCTGAGACAAATACAACCACATCAGGTTTCACAGGTTCCCAATGGCAAGCTAAGCAACACACAATGGCAATGCATTGATCCTGTGGAGAAACTCTGACTATTAACTTCAACCATC
This sequence comes from Cinnycerthia olivascens, assembly GCA_035048155.1. Taxonomy (NCBI): domain Eukaryota; kingdom Metazoa; phylum Chordata; class Aves; order Passeriformes; family Certhiidae; genus Cinnycerthia; species Cinnycerthia olivascens. Next base: position 112,190,132 of record JAWWMU010000106.1, on the reverse strand, counting down.
TTGGGTCATTGAAAAGAGTGGGATTGAGATCCAGATGCTGAAGTTTTGGGTGTATGCAAAAGTGCTATGTTACAACTTCTGTCACAGTCAGTGGAGTCTAGAGTGTCACTGAATTGCCTGGATGTCTGCTCCAAGGCTGAACATGGCTTTTCTCTAGGCTCTAGATACCAACTCTATCAATCACATTACTACAAAAGCAGCAAGACTCCTATGAGAGCAGTATGAAGTACAGTTTGCATGTGAGCAATGTAAATTTAACATGAATAAATTTTGAAATTAATGCAATATCTCATCATAATAACTGTATAAGGAATTTGAATTCCCATCTTTGAAGCACTGAACCATAGCTATGTTTAACTAAAAAAATGCATCTCCCATGTCAGATATCAAGTGAATTTATTTTCTTAAGGTACTTGCACAGAGAGTAAACTACATCAGCATCACAAAAACCCCTAGAGAATTAGCTTACCATAAATTTACACATCAACTTATTTTTCATAGGTCACTCTATGTCCTAACTTCTAGCTATCATTACCTGCCCAACAGATTTTCAGGCTAAATATGGGCTAACCTTTTTTTATTTATAGACTAAAGGCCAGACAGGACAATGTTACCATGAGACAGAATGACTCTTACAGAGGCAGAAGAACAGTGCAAGGAGAGAGAGATGTGGGCGTTGGTCCATTGAAAGCAAAATTGCCTATCCTTTCATACTGGTATCTAGTGTGTGCAGTTCTGATTTCAGGGCACAGGCACTATTCTAGGAGTGTTCATTGACTGATAAACACCAAATCCAAGTTGCTTGGCATGTGGCTTGGAGTCTACAAGGTTAACAAGTAAACAACATTGCTGTTGACATTTTTAACAACAAAAGCAACAGCAGTCCAGGAAACTCAAGCCAACCTCCCCCCAGCCCCCCCATATAAACAGATGCAGGAATGATCAACACTTTTCCTGCTCCAGAGGCACATAAAACAACCAGATTTTCAAACCCAGAGTGGGCCAGACAGGATGACACTGTGAGAATGATTAAGCCCTGTAGTTCCCACCACTACAACGGGAAAGGTGAGAAGAGACCTTGAGAAGATGCAGATGCTTCAGAGGGAATATTAAGCACAGGAGACATAATACATCTGAGGATAGTTTGCTTCCACTGAGAAACTGTACCTCTTTAGACAATGTCATATATTTCAGCTACAAAAGACCAAGATGAGCCACCTGGACAGAGATAAAGGAGCTGTAAAAAGTTCATTATTTTCCTCTAATGGGCAAGAACATTTGGACCTCTCCTTTCATAGATTAAACCATAACCTTAAACTGAAGTGCGGATTGTGAGTTACGTAAAACTTTTCCTGTCTGATCACATTGTCAGAAAATTTTAAAACATAAAGCTGCATGTACAATAATAAAGTGGACATTTTGGATATGCAGAGCATTTTTCTTGTTTTAGATATACATAAATATAAGAGATATTTAAAATGCAGGATTTGTGCAACAATTTCAAACTGTTTGCAGAATTACGTTAAACTGTAAAATGAGTTTTGCATTAACACTTAAGGTTTTAATATAGAAAATAGAAATAATAGTAGAAAATAATAAAAAAGCAATGAGAAGCTATCTTCATAATTGATCACTTTTATATGACTTCCTGGAGGACTAACATCAATTATGCTTCTATGTCAAAACAATGCTGGCACACTGCCAGTGAAGATTCAGATCAGGGCCACTGATTTAATTTATTCCTTTTTGCAAATCAGTGGATTGTACAGTCAATTTTTGACTGTAAACACAAATCCTATATGATGTACAATGAAGCTAGGTTATCACTGTTGTACATATGAGAGAAGGGAAAACACATTTTAATCCACTTCATTTTGGGTCTGCAGTCAGCCACCTGTAAGTACAGCATTGACTTGCTGCAGTCAGCAGAACCTGTTCCTAAGAAATGTGATTTCTAATTATCACAGTATGAAATAACAAGGTATTTACTTGTTCACAGACCTTTATTTAGATTGCAGTCTCACATCTGTAATCAGTTTTATCAAGTAATCATTCAGAAGTATTATGTTGCTGAAAAAAATTAACATGGCTCCAGCATTTTGTGACACAAATGGAAGTTCCTTTTCCCCAACTACCTGATGCTTTTGCACCTACAGTAGATTGAGTACTTCTTGATGTGTTAACCTTGTTGCACATGAAAAATCTCTGTCAAAACAGGATATCCAAGACAATCCTTTATCTTATGAACATGAAAACATGGTATGCACAGCTAAGTAACAAGAACAGCTTTAGACACCAGCATTGGCTTATCTTGTAAGCCTGACATATAAACAACAGCCCTTTGGGACACTGTTTATAAGGGATTTATTAGAAACCTTGTCAATAACTTGTAGTTTTGATAATTCTGTATTTGGTTGCTAGGAGACTTGTGTTCCTGATGAGATAAAGTGGACAGGAAATCCTTTATAGCCTTGTGCCTTTTTTGCACGAGTAAATAAAAATTCATACAACTGATACAAAATGCTGGCTACTGTTAACAGAGGTGAGAAAAAAAGACAAGCATTGCATATTTTAAATAAAGGAACATATAGCCCTTTTTGCCCTCTCCAATTATAAGATGATAAAAGATCACCTTTATAAAGTAGAATGACCGGATTTTGTGGAACGTGGCTGTTTTGGCTCCAAGGTATTTGTAGAGTTGTAGTATCAGAGCCAGGATACAGCTGCCTTGTGACTAAGACATCGTTCACTGAATAAGTGCTATCCAATCCCTCGACGTCACCAGACATCTGTTTCCTGTTTTCATTCTTTCTTTCACTGTTATCATTTTATCCAAGTTACCCTTTCACCTGAAAACCATTTAGAAATCTACAGAAACCAGCGTGTGCACGCATGTGTCTATCAAAGAAGTTGATTTAGGAAAAAAATTGCCGAGAGCAATTTGTTCATTTTAATACAAAGCAGAAATGGAAACAAACTTGCTTCCCCCGTCTTCTCCTCCCCAAAATACACAATGATACATAAACACTTTTGTCTTCTGGTCTTCACTAATATGACTAACTTCCTTCTTCACTTCCAGTTAAGTAGCTTTCCTGTTGAGTACCACCACCTCCACAAAATACAATTGTGAATTGATTCATAAAAACAGAAACATTATGGCACAAATAAGGGAAGGCAATAAATACTCTTCCCCCTCTCCAACTCCTTCCCAAATGGAGGCAGTAGTAATATTGTTATTGTAAAGTTATTGTAATAACATAAACTTGAAAAAAGAAAAAGAAAAAAGTATTGCTTGTCATTTAAGTTTCCAAACCAACAATCATCAGGATGCAGAACAGGATACATCTAAAGTGAGAAAGTTATTTACCTCACATTCAAGTTAACACCAAGTGTACTTTTATTGGAACACAGTATTATTCTTAATGTGCCAAAAAAGTGTTGAGTACCTTTTAAAATATGAATGTTAATGCCACTAAAACAAAATTCCTGCTATTCATAGTCCAATTTTATATTGCTGTTGTTCTGCTATGTTTCACCTATACTTAAATCCCAAGTCAGGGGAATGACCATTACTGATAAGCATTTAACACACGTTAACAAGGAACAATTGAAGTTGTCCAAATTTAGTGACTTTCTATTCTTAATCTCTTGATTTCAGATTATTTAATCAGAATGAGACTTATTTTATTCTGTGATTAGAAATGGTCATATTAATTGATAAAGCAGGTTGTTGAGTGAAGGAAAAATCTGGGCTGGTTGACAAACTCCGACAAAAATTCAGTCGCTTCATTTTATTGTCTGAAAGAAAAAGATTTTTCTTAAATCCTCCCTTATTGAGGTACACCAGCAAAATACAGATGTCATAAAGGAGAAAGAGGAGATTCCAGCACACAGAAGACTTTTGCTATGAGATGGCATGGTTTGGCAGCTACAGAAAACTCTAAGCAGCATTTCCAAAGGCCCATGAAAATTGGAAAGCAAGATGACTTCTTGTGTTCTGGTCTCCTGGACTGTTTCCTACATTCTTATAATCAAATTGTGACTGTTTTAAAGCCAAATTCAGTTTCCATTAAACCACATAATTTCAAAGCAGCTCAGTAACTTCTAAGCAATCAGAGCACATTCTGATACATTATCCTGGTCTCCCCTCTCATACTTCTTTACTATCTGGTTCACTGTCTCAAATGCCCAATCCTCAGCTTCCACACAAAACCCACAATACTTTTGCACAGTAATAATGCAGTATTCTGAAGAGACTGACAAAACAAACTTTTGTTAAAAAATATTTTTCAATACTTAATCAAGTTGTGTGTGATTAAAACACTGTTTCCCATAAACACAATTTGTTCATAACTTTTCACAATATTTAAATTCATTTGTCCACTGTTATACATCCAATCTGTGATCAAGCTGAAAACTGAACTCTAACTCTGTACTTCGTCCATCACATCCCTATCCTTCATAATCTGCTGTTACTGTCATTCATTGACTCTGGATTCTACTCGGCATTTTTATTATTAAGATTACATGTGTGTCAGAACAAGTTTTAGATTCTGTTTGAATAATAAAAGCCACTGATTTAAGACTGCTATCTTCCCCCCAGTCTCAAATCTACACAGAAGGTTATTTTAAACTGCACACTCTGTCCTCCTCAATTTCATATGAAGAAATAAAAGAAAAATCCAGATCTCTCAAGCTCTAGTGCTATTGATGGCAATGGCAAAATCCAAAACATAGTTACAGAATTGAAGAGGTTAACGCAATCCTTAGTAATTTTTTATTTCTGTTTATTTTTTTTATTTTTCCCCAACTAAAAATATCTCTTAGAGCTATTTAAGATACATTTTCTAGAACTTATAATTTTATGCAATATGACTGCAAAACTAATTTCAGTTTTGGACATTGTCAGACAGACAATCATGTTTCCAATTTTAAATTGAAGGGGGGAAATATAAACTAATAATTAGGTCAAATGACTCTTTGGAATTATCCTCTGAAACAAAAGCAACACTGAAACCTTCTGTCTGAAAAAATAACTGGCAAACCACTGGAAGGGAAAGTGCCCAGACTCACACTTTATGTCTGACTCCACATTGTTTTCAAATGTTAAGACTTCTGATACATTCTATCATGACAATAAAAAAGTTGAGAACTACACCAGAAGATTACATGAAAAAAAAAGTTTTTCCTAGTATAATAGGAGTCCTAAAAACAAACAAACACATGCCACTTCTATCCATTATTTCATACCCAGATGTTTCCTGTACACCTGCAATTGTGTCCAGTCCTGAATTCACGAGCTGTAGTATTTCAACAGACTCTCATCAGTTGGTTTTAGAATTTTCTTGTCTGCCAGGTTTACGATCCATCCTGGAGCAAGACCAAAAAATATCTGTCTAGGATCCTTGCGTGCACTTAACATCTTAAAGAGTTCATCCTTAGTTATGTCTGGTAAGACATAGCCATATTTCTTGGCAAGTTCCAGTCTGGCTTCTGCAACCTTAGATGGATCTGCCAGGTAGCCCCGATTCCTGGGATCCGTGTAGTAGCGGACGAGGTCTTCAGGCGGGAGCATTCGCTTTGGGATAGGTTTGCCACGCAGGAAAAATAGTACTGGCTTGCATAAAATTTCTGTGGGCAAACACGAGAGAAGATGAGTGACTACACTTCATAGCACAGATATGAAGACATTAAATGACACCTTTTTATTTTGTACTAAATTAATTACTACATTCACATCAAAAAGTACCAAGTAAAAAATCGAATCTCATAAATATCGTTGTTCAGAATGAGATAGTGGTTTGCAAGTTTCGCTTAACCACACAAACAACTCTGCTTTAACTGATATTTATAGTGTCTGTCTGGAGGATTTGCTACTTCTAATACATTTAGAATGCCTGCTTTGGAAAGATAACCATAACTAAGCTTATTTAAATGACTATTTCCAGGTTTGAAGCAATGGCTGTTTACACAGTGTACCAACTAATGTCAAATTTAGTGCTTCTGTAAGTATTTAAAATAAAGTATCAATGGCACATGCACCTATTTAGTCCTTTGTCAGACTCTTCTCTCATCCTCAAATTTTACTGATTTTGGCAAGTTATGTTCCAGAACCTTTTAACCTCAGTATTTTTATTATTTTGTGGAATGAAAAAAATCCCACAAATTGTATCACCCCAGGGTAACATATTTTGCACACTAAAAATGTCTATTCCTCTTCTCCTGAGCCTCATTCACACATGAAAGCTGCGTTATTGTCAATAAAAGCTGCATGAATGAATGTTAGGCAGGATGCAGCCTCAAGCAAAGCAAAGCCTCATTCTTCAGTGAAAGTGTTCTGAAAACAATAGCCATTTTAACTGGAATGATTCTGAGCTTCTGTACCTTACTTCCTCACTTTAATTGGAAAAGCATTTTAAATTAAAAATATCAACATCCAGGGTATTTTTTAAATCTATTTTTTCCTGAGTTTTCTTAGTGCTATTAAATATGGGAAACAGAAAACAAAAATTCAGCAAAACAGTATTTTAGTCCCTCTATTAACAAAGCTATTCAGATTTCCTTAACTGGTTGATTAGTATATAACTACTAACACTGGAAGGACTAAAGAGGTGCATGGTTAAAAAAGGCAAAATTGAGGATTCATTATCATTATTCATTATTCATCACTGGGGACTGGAACTAGATGATCTTTAAGGTCCCTCCTAACCCAAAGTATTCTGATTCTATAAATATACATGTAACTGTTTTAGAAGCTTTTAGAAGCTGATGTCTTTCTACTAAGAACTGTGTCTGAAACTTTGATTTGGATCATTTAATCTTTGCATGCTCAAAAAAAAAAAAAGGCAGAAATTGAAAGAAGTTCTTACCCAAGCTCCTTGGGTCATAAAATGATGTTGTTACTACGCCTCCATTTTTTTCTATGGCTGCAATTGCTAATTCAGATGCCCTCTGCACTTCAATATTTACTTTTGCTGCAAAAATATCAGCACCCTGTAAATTTCAACACATATAACAATAACATTAAAATGAGTCTTTTAAGACATACATTTATTCTTCTCTGAGAGCTCAAAAGGAACATCAAATCCCACAAAATATTATGAATTATCTGCTCCCTGCACCAAGATAGGTAACCAAATTGCTCTCAGTCACTTGGGTTGAATTAAAAAAATCCTTTCTATTTCCAAAATACTCATACTTGTTTTCAGTACATTTTAGTTTTCTGTTGTAAAATACTTTTTCAGCCTTTTGTTATGTACTCCTTAACTCATTTCTGCAGTCCCTGGAGTGTGAAGACATCCTCACGAGTTGTCTTTTTTTTTTTTTGCTGACACACAGTGCCCTCTAGTGGGTTTATGATCCACAAAAGTCCCACAGCAAATTAATGTGGAGAATGAAAGATGCTTCCCAAGCATGGGAATGACAACCTGCAAGCCTGAAGTATGTTGTCTGCATACCTCCTCCACCAGCTGGACACCGTAATCCCTCTTGAGAGGCTGCACTGTCACACCTCTGGCGTTAGTGAGCTGAGTTAAATCAATCGGCTGCGTGGGATCAACTCTGCCCAAATCAATCAGGTACTGCAGCCTCTGAAGGCTCAGAGGTTGGTACTGACGTCTGAGACTGGGGAGAGAAAGACAAAAAAAAACCCAAACAAAATAATGAGAAATGTACAAAACTGAAGTTTTAATAGCAACTGGTCAACTTAGATATTCTGCTTTTCATCTACTCTGAAATCAAAAAAATACTAAGACATTACAGAGTCAACATTTCTTGGCAAACCAACAAGACTGTAAATAACTATCATTTTCAAAGTGAATCCACCTGGGGTGCTTTGATAATACAGTCAGAAACTCAAACATCTCCTCCCATACAAACTTAGTACATGCACAGCTTACATACAAGATTTTCTGATCCATTACTACCATACCCAGCATCTCAGAAAGCAGTGAAAAGGAATCTCTCTCAAAACACAGTCAAGGAAGAGAAATACTGAGAAAACATGTATTAACTCACATTCCCCAAATTGAGATGGAATCTCATATCAACAGCCATTGGCTTCAGCAGAACCTACTTTTGTTTTTTCTCGAGTTCTAACTTTAGTGTATAAACCAATCCCTAGCACAGTTCTCCAATGCCAGAGTCCATTCCCGTCTGTGCACACCACTTATGCTGATACCCAAAAGTTCCTCCTACAATCCATTTGACAGCTGCTATCGGAAGCCTCTGAGTGGCAGCTCAAAAACTGGGAAGCAGCTGATCTCTGCAACTGGCAAGCCACGAACAAAAGACAAGCAATAAGAACTTGTGCTGTCAGACATTCCCTTACAGAGACAAAGTTCAAGAAGTGAGGCAGAAGGAGGAGTAGGTGGAGATAAACAGAGACATTGTTCAGTGTGCTCCCCCTGCCCCACAGCGTCACTCAAGTGCACTTACAGTGGTCACCACAGGAACATTGACAGTAGCTTGACACTGAAATCTTGCAAACACTGAAACTAGAGTACTTTTTTTTGTTTTCACATGCTGTCAGATGTTGTTAAAAACAGCAAGATCCTAGTAATTTCTTGTCCCTGCAGGAAGCTGGACTTTTGCTGTTGGTTATTCATGAACTTGTGACCACTACTACCATAAGAAGCTGAGTGCCTGCATTCTGCAGCATTTCCTTTGCAGGACTGTGGATTTACACTCTGCCTTCAGCTACTGAAAGTGCTTCTTGTTTACTCTTACAATAATTTAGCAAACAGAAGGAAATAGAATTTGACTCACATTCCAAAACTATTAAAATTCAGAGGAAACCCTTTAACAACTGGGACAAGTCTGTAAGTTCTACTGCACGCATTAAGAATGGAAATATAAAAGTGCTCAGGTATTTGATGAAGCGGCATCAATCTGGAAATGGAACATGAAATCAAGTCTAACAATTCACAAATACACATTAGTCTTTTCATCCTTGAACTGTCTGCTTGGTGTAGCAGGCTTTTGTCACTGTATGGACACAGAAGTTTGCAAGACCAGATCAAAAAAGCAACAGAATGGTTGCTGATCCAGGTAACACAAATGCTATCTGATGAAACAAACACAGCTTTAAAAAAAACTCCAAACAAAGAAAAGAATTTTAATCATCAATATAAGTGAAGGAAATTAGGAAATGCTGACAAACATCTCTCCAGGGGAGAACAGTGACTGGAGAAAAGACATGTTAGAAGAATAACCTAAAACATTAAAAAGGTGGAATAAAGACATGACACAAACAAGTATACCACAAAAAAAGGACAGAAGTATTAAGCAAGGCAAAATGCCCAAGAAGAACAACGGTGAAAGGTGATTTAATGCCTCATCCAGCAGATTTGTATTAAAGAGCTTGTCAGGATCCTAGATGGAACAGGCAGGGCACAGACAGACAAAGAACACAATGTCAGAGGGCTGAAAAGGTAGAACCATGAAGAGAAGCAGAATTGCTTGGCTGGCAGCAGATCAGAGATTCTGGTGAATAAAGTGAGAAGAAACAACAAAGCAAGGTTTTGGATTAAACTTCCATCCCCAACATCCCCACTCCAGTCACCGGGAACTGTTCCCGGTCAGTTCACTGGGTTATGAAGCAAAATGAAAAACAAGCAGGAATGAAGGAACAGTTTCAGAGCAGAAATTCACTCAGCTGGAAGAGGAATGGTAGCCTGCTGCACATGAAGGATTATGAGGAGAAGAGAGTAAATAAGATGTGTAAAACAGGAAATAATTAATTACAAGAATAATCTCCCAAGAAATGGGAGATTCTTCTAATAAAGTAGCTAACAACCTGAGAGGAATTTGGGAAGCCAAACCTTTTCAGCTAGGCCTATTTCAGCATATTAGATTCTTGCTTCAGGAGAAAGATCTAGAAAAGCAAACAATGATTGATTTCCAAGTAAATGTTTAGAAACTTACCTATGTCCCTCATTAAATCCATATTTGGGTATGGCCAAGTAAAATGGAGTCTGACCACCCTCGAAGCCCAACCGGGGGCGATTCCCCCTTTGTCTTTCTCCTTTGTGACCTCGGCCACACTTCCTACCTCCGTATCGTCCACGGCCACGTCTTCTTTCCTTCAAAACAATCAATGATACATTTAGACAACTATTTCAGAGACCAATACCTACAAAACATTAGATTTCAGAGATATGAACAACTGAGCAAAACGCTGGTTCCTGAGGAAAAATTAAGTTATGGATCTTTTTCTAAGCAGAAAAACAGAAAAGCAGTTAATGTGAGCTTTGCAGAGCACAGCTTTATTAAGGCTGGCACCACAAATAGTCTGGGGACAAGTCAGCTAGCTTCCTTTGGTGGCAGGGATGGTCGAGCCCAGCACAAAACTGCACCTGAATTCTGTACTAATTAGTAGCTAACGTAGGGAGTCATCAGCACTTTTAGGCATATGCTGCTTGCTGTTCCCTTCTCTGTTCCTATGGTTTTGGCGTTTGAATCTCATCTCCCTGTTCACTAATATTCCCCCCAAACCACAAGGGTTTCTCCCTGGTTTCTTTCTGTAATTTCTCTACCACTTTAGAAGGAGACAGAGCACACGTTTGTCTTCGAGAAAGAGTATCAAGAATGTTAGCTGGTTTCACATTCCTTTTCTTTGTACGCATTCTAACCTTCCATTTCCAAGGGTATCATTCCATCCCATAAACATCAAGAGTTTTTACAGGAATTAGAAACCTTTTACTTTACTACTTTTACTATACCCCTCCGGCCCCAGGAAGGGCCCCGAGGCTCAGCCAGCACCACTCATCGGGCAGCTCTGGCCACAGGGCAAGCAGCGGGCCCACACACACCCAGCAGTGCCACCACTGCTCTGCCTCTCCACGCCCGTTGTGGCCAGGCCGCTCTCCCGGCCGTGCCAGGATCATGTCCTTCTGACAACCCTGGGGGCGAGCCACGCCGGGACGCGCCCACCGGGCAGGCTGCAGACACTCACCCGCTTTTTGGAGCCGGGGTTGGGCCTTAAGTTGGCCAGGCTGACCCTGGGCAGCGAGCGCAGCAGCTCCAGGGCCCGGTTGGCGCCGCTGCCGCTCATGGCCGCTCCTTTCCAAGGGCGCCCTCGGCAGCGCGCCCGGCCGCGGCGCTTTACGGCAGCGCCGTACGGCGCCCCTGCCGCGCCTCTCCATCGGTGTCGCGCAGCCGGCGGCGGGGCGGGCCCGGGGCTGGAGCTCGGAATTCCAATGGTTGGGCCAAGGGCGGGCGTTAAGTTTCGTTTTCCAGCACCTGCTGCCTTATCACTGAGCCCCCCGCCAAGTGTTTCCAAACCGAGTCTTTAAAGCCATCCGGCTGCAGCTGCCCCGCCCAGGTGCTCCCCGTGCAGGTACTGGAAGTGTCCATAACTGTTGGAAACTGTCGTGGCGGAGCCCCAGACAACAGCTAAGCCTCACACAGGCTCACCCCTCCACCAGTGGGGTCGGGGAGAGAATAGGAAGGATAAAAGGTAGAAAACTCGTGGGTTGAGATAAAGACATTAATAGAGAAAGCAAAACTGCACATCCAAGCAAAGCAAAACAAGGAATTAATTCACTTTTTTACCATGGCAGGTGTTCAGCCATCTCCAGGAAAGCAGGGTCCCATCATGGGTGATGGTTATTTGGGAAGACAAACACCATCACCCAAAACATCCCCCCTCCTGCTCCTTGTTCCCCCCACTTTATATGCTGAGCATGATGCCATAAGGTCTGGAATATCCCTTCAATGATTGAGGTCCCCTGTCCTGGCTGTATCTCTTCCCAGCCTCCCAGGAACCCCCAGACTTCTCATAAGCATGGCAACCTGAAAAGCAGAGAGCGCCTTGCCTCTGTGTAAGCCCTGCTGAGCAATAACAAAAACTCTATTACCATTCCTGTGTTCAGCACAAATCCAAAACAGCCCTTTACCATCTGTTGGGAAGAAAATTATCACAGTCAAGATTGAGACACAGACATTTCCTACTGCTGTAGGAACTTCAGTACTTGATCACATGTATTATTTCAGTCTTTTAAATTTAAATGTGTACCTACAGGAAAACCATACAGCAGCTTCCATCCAGTCTGGTGGGAAGGGTGTGCAGGGTGCAGGCTCAGTGCAGTGAAGAACTGAATTGTAGAAGCTGCCTTTGTAGAGTTACGGAGCACAAAGGACAGTTCCCATTGTGAAAGCTGATACTTCTCAGTGTAATGTCCTGCTTTCAATCCTGAAACTTCTGTATGACAGCACCTTCTTCCATGTTGAGTTCAGATTGGAGAAGGGATCAGGCAGCAGCTCTGCCAGCCCTGAGAATAAATGAAGGTGAAATGGAAATCATGCTGCAGAAATCTGTGAGTTTCAAGATGAAATCTATGTAGCTTCTTACCCCCTTCAAAAAAATTAAGAAAAACTACATTGTAACAATACACAAGATGCTGGTATGGACAACCATGTTATCTAAGCCCATTTTAGCCTTTAGGGCAGGAAAACTACATAATTTTTTGCCTTGTAAAACTCTCACTGCTTTAAACAGAAATTTCAAATCAAGTAGAAAAAGCATCATACCTAAGAGAGATAATCTTATTCTGAAGGGACAGCCAATGTAGCAGTTTTGAAAGGTTCCCAGCTCAGATGTTTTCAGCAATTCCTTTGGGATTCCTGAAGGTCAGTTTTTTGAACACTTGTCTGTAACCAGCAGACTGTCCCATGCCCAATCCATGCGGAGCCTCACATTTCCCCAGTGGCCCTGGGGCCATGCTAGCAGCAACCAGGAATTCAAGTAAGATCATTCCAGCTCTACTGACTAAAACATTAAAATCTTCTTCTGTTTATTAGCAGACTATTACTTAGGCTGGAGTTCAGCAGCAGCTCACCTTATGGAAGTGACATTTACATGGTAAATAGCAGAGTAGAGAGGGAAAGCAAAATTTTGTTCATGTCCCAAAAGAATGATCTAGAGCAAGAGTCAGGTTCGGCATACTTAGTAAGCACCTGACATAATGTGAAGCTCCTAATCTTTGAAGATTTTTTTATGCATAAACTATATTTTCTTAACAGACTTGAACTGGGTACAGTACGAGGCCAGAGCACATGCTAAATTAGAGACAAATAAACCACAAAAAGTTAACTGTGATAATAATCAAATTTTAGCAATAACAGGGATGCCTTGGCATCAATACAAAGCAGCCTAACAATCATGGCAAAAGAAGATGTGTATTCAATGTTACACAGCTGGCATAAAGGCTCCTCCACTAAATTTTATGCAGCCAATGCTGGTGATGAGCAAAAGCTTTGTGAAAAATTGTCCCTGTTTGGTATGGAACTGCAGTGGAAAGGATGTGAAAGAAGTATAGTGTGCGTTCAACTGCTGTTGGAGCTGCCAAACAAGCATCCATGCCAGCCACTTACCACCCGGCAAGTACAATGAGCATATTGATTTTCTGGGAGTAAATATCTGACAGAGATGTATGGCATAGGAGACAAAGAACAGAGTATTCCATTTTGATAGAAATGTGTTTGCCATACATATTCAGAGCTGGTCTAAGTATTTGGAATGGACTGGAAAGATCCGGTAACTTCAACCAGAGTGCCTGAATAGTCTAACACATTTCAAGATGAGTAAGAATCGGTGACTTGTGAACTGTAAGCCAAAAGACTTAGTACAGAGGTGAAGGCATCTGACCCGAAGAGGACAGATAAGCCCCGTCTAACTGTGTTTGCTATATTTGTGCTAGATTTTCCTGCCTTCCCGTGACTTAGCCTTTTATATTTTACCTATTTAAGAATACCGTGATTTCCTTTTTCCCCCCGGGCCTTATAGCACAGCACCAGGCGCCCGCCCGCCCGCCCGCGCCCCTCCCACCGGCTCCCACCGCCCTCCCGCGCCGCCTCCCCGCC
>JAWWMU010000106.1:112157471-112176062 GCA_035048155.1 Cinnycerthia olivascens | reverse complement strand
GGGGGAAGGCGGCCGGCCCGGCCCGCGCGGGTCTCGGCCGTTCGTGCCCGGCCAGAGGCGGGCCGGGCTCGGCACCTGGAAGGACAGCAGTGCCCGCGGGGAGCGGCTGCTGATGGCGGCGGGGCCGGGGAGGGGAAGTGAGCGAAGCGGAGTTTTCTTGGGAGAAAGTGGTGCCGTGCTCCGAACTGTGCCTGACCTTGGGTGGGCGCCTGGGGCTCGTGGGCGAGGTGCGTTCGGTTGTTTTATGATTCTAAACCTCTACCTTTGTTGTCTTTTTTTTTTTGTTGTTGTTTTATTTCCCTCAGGTCATTTTCCTTCACGGATTAGGAGATACCGGGTGTGTATTCTGATCTATTACATACTCAGTAGCTATTATACTTTCAAATATAATCTGCATATTTTAAACACGTGAGCGGTTAAAATTTACTTAAGCTTCTTGTTTTGCCCTTTACTGGATGCAGCAGCCAACAACAGATAGAACTTCATGTGTCCTGCAATGATGGTGACAGCTATTTAATCAAATTTTTCCACCAAGTCCTCGAAAACTTTATTCATTTACTTAATTTAGATTGAATGTGATCTCTCTTTTGTTCCTGAGACAAACTTTGTAGAAAAAGAAGTCTGTGGTTTTCTGATCATTTGCTTTCCTGAGAGCAGGTTTCTAGTTATTCCTGTGTTTGTCTAAATTTAGACTTCTTTTTTATTCCAGACTTATGTATTGTTGTTTTGCCAGTAGCTGCAGTTAGTCCGTGGTTTCTTCATCAATATGTCATACTTACGCTAAAATCCAGACCTCTTAGTTCTATATAAACAAACTCCAAAGTAGTCACTTAATGTCTACAGATTTTTGTCTTTGAAATATGGTCTTAAGACTCAAAAAAAACCCACGCAAATAAAATGTGTAATGCCCTGTTTCCTTGTTCCTGTTATTTCTATATTTGAGTAGAAATGAAAGAGTAAGGAATTTCTGGGAGGCATCCTAGCTCTGGTGTAATGTTTCCATTTGAAGCTTGTGTGTGCCCAGAAATAAGCATGCATCCATTAAAGCCATTGAATTAACAAGAGAATGTTGTAGCCTTTTTAGTGGAAGACTTTAAAGGAATTGGCACTTAGATACTGAAAATAAGTAGCATGAATGCTTTGTCTATTGTGCTCCCTTGTGGCCAAAATTACATAATATTTTTTTAAGAACATTTTTTTTGTTACCTTGAACTTGAATGTTGACTCTAGGTTGAAACTTGCTATGTTATTTTTTCCAAAGAACTAATGACAGTTAGCTGTCAGAATTAAAACTTGCATAACCTGGGCATTTAGTAACTTAAAAAAAAAGAGTCAAGTCTATGCACTTGGCAGTATTTGACAAGTGGAGGTTTTTGCTCTTATTTCTTGTGCTGGCACAACACCTTGTTTGCATTACCCCTCTTCCTTTCTGCTGGTAGGATGCAGCTGAGGCAGCAGAACTGCCTGTGTCTTGTCACCAAATGTGTTCAGCAAGTGATTGCAGAATCTTTTGAGCTTTTGGAATTTGAGTCCTTGCAAATTGGCTTGATGTTGGTTTTGGCAGGGGGTAAAAAATAGAGACTCTTTGAGTTGTATTCCCTAGACAAGGTGGCATTTTCATTTCAGTGTCAGAGCTAATGCACAGCCTCAATCTTGCAAATGCACTGAGCATACTGGAATGTCTGCATTTAACAAGACATGACACATCTGTGGGAATACAATGATTTAGGTGTATTTTTTCTTCTCCTAGTCTGCTGCAGATTAGATTAGATAGAATGCCTTTGACATACTACTGTTTGGGTTTTTTAAGTAAAAGCTGTGGTACGTGACCCAAAAAATTGTCAGAAGCAAATCTATTAACAATTTTATAACTTTTTCCAGTTTAGGCTGACCTATTCCACTTCACATAAATTTCTAAATTGATCATTTCCATTTGCCAGCTGTATTTTTCTTACTCTGGAAAGTGTCTCACAGAGGTTACATGCTAAATGGCACTTAAAGATTGGTATATACTTTTCAAAATCTGAACAAGAGGTGCAACATAGAGAATTTTTCTAAGGAGTCTGCATTAATATGTCACCATGTTGCTTTCAAAATTTGTCAAATTTGTCTTTGTAATTGGCTAAAAAAATCCCCAAATTCTTATGTAACTATTTTTTCTCAGTCATATTTCTCCTTTAGATTCTTATTCAGCCTTCTGTGATACTGTAAATATTGTGCAAGTAATGTTTCCTGAAATTTGTTAGTAACATATCTAAAGTACTTATAGGAAGTAGGCTGACATACAGTCAGTGCTTCAAATGTCTGTGATGTCAGTGTCCTGGAAATGCCTTCAACTTCAGGTAACATACATTAATTAACTTTTCAGGATGATATTAAAAACTAAAGCAAACATGCTTTTATGGCTGATCTACTGTTGGTTTGTCAGTGATACAGTTCAACTGTATCACTGACGAATTTGTTCAAGGTTTTTCCGGCTTAGCACCAAACTTCCAGTATCTAATTTAGTGGGTGAGTTTAGAATACTAAATGATGAGGAAATACAGGTGCTATTGAGTGTTCTGGAAAGCCAAGTGCAGGCACAAACAGTGGTTTTGCATGGGTTCAGATTTGGGTCAAGGTCAGTTCCTGTCTAGATGAGGCCTGGAGTGAGTCTTGACCTTACACTCTCCAGTGTTCTGATTTGGAGGAAGCTCATTAACTCACCTGCTGTGCTGATCTTGGTTTGCTGTGGACATTCATGTAAAGTATCTGCTTGAGATTAAAAAGCTACTGCAGTCTGGGTTGCTGTTCAGGACTGCCTAAATCCAAGAGCATTCAAGCTGAGCTGAAGTTAATAGGGCTGATTGATTGGGTTGGCTCCATGTGGAGTTAGCTTAGATGTCAGCTTGTCAGTCATCCCACGTCAAGAAATGTGGTTTACAGAATGCCAAGTTGGTTGTCAGAGAAGCTGTCTTAACTCTGCAGGAGCAGCAAAGCAGCCACTGAGCTGCCTGGAAGCAGGATACCTGTGTGCATCTGTTGTGGCACACAAATTAATAAAGCCAGACAGATACAGAGTGGGCTCTGCCTGGAGCCAGAGTGATATTTCTGTAGCTGCACCACAACTATGGCAGCCGAATTAGGTCAAGTCTTCCTGACTGTGTATGTGCCACAAGCAATCAAGGGCTGAACAAACCTGAGTTCAGTACTACATTCATAATATACTGAGGTTGATGTAAACATTTACCAGAAGCGTGTTTCTATTGATCTAATTCAACATGTTTCATACTTGCTCTGTGCTGTTGCACCAACTGGGAAATAAGAGCTAAGCCAAAACACAGCTGCAGTTGAATATGTTTTTGTTAACAGGCACGGATGGTCAGAAGCGCTTGCCGGTATCAAAAGCCCCCATGTGAAATACATTTGCCCACATGCGTAAGTTTGTAACTTTCTTGTTTTACCTTTTCTCTGTAGAGACATCATCTGTTAGGACACTTGAACAGATGTCAGAGAGATATCTCAGAAGTGACATGGTATCTCACTATCTCTGTGTTTTGTTTTTTTATATAAAAGCCCCTTCTAAAATAGTGTTGATATTACTGAATGTTTTTTGTTTTCAGGAAATTCTGTGTGATTTACTTTGGGGCAAAACTGCATTTTTATTTGTACTTTGGCTCTGGTACTTATTCAGACTGAAAACATATTTGGAAAGTTTTAGGTACAAAGTTGTATTATTTAGATTTTTTTTTTCAGTGGATTGAGTTGTTTGTTGGGGTTTTTTTTCCCCCAACAGTCTTTTGTCAAAAACAGTTTAACAAGGGCTATTTTTTTTTTTAAATTTTACTTACCATTACACATAATTTGCATTAGCTACATGTACTTAAACTTGGGTGTGTGTATAGTTGATTGAAACTTGCTGTAGGTTACAAAGAAATTTAAAGATTGACAGGATATTGATATTTTCAGCAAATAATGCAATTGGAGCTGTCTTCATGTGCAATTTGAGAAGTGAAATACTTCTAAGCATGGTCAGGCATCAGTAAATAAGGCAGTAAGATCTATCTACTATTGACTTAGTGGTAGAAAAACTAATAAAGTATATTAATTTATTTTAACACAAAATTCAGATTGTCTCTTGCTGTAGTGGTCTTGGCAGATGTGGAGCAGAGAGGATAGGGAGAGAAGGAAGCAACATTTTGGTGTATTACTGAGCTATGGTTTATTTGTTTTACCCCATGGCCAAGCTTTACTGAACCATTCAGAAGGAGCTTAGCAATATCTGCTGTTTTCTTTGCTTGCCCTTTGTCTTCTTTCAGTCCTTCCCTGCAGAACTTGGGCTGCTCAGTTCCTATAGATTAAAACTAAAGCCAGATTTGATCGGTGGCATGATCCATTGAAGCTGTCTTGCTGTGGCTGCAAAGATGGCACACAGCAGCACAGTGTGGGAAGGAGTCCAGCTCTGAAGGCAGGCACTGCCTAAGCAGATTCAGCTGTTGGCAGGAGCTGTGTGGCCAGGCTCCACCATGTGCTGCTTTTGGCTGCTTCCTGGTACTGCTGCTCTATAAGGTGCCTTAATCCACTGAACGTGTGAATGGAACTGTGATAAATAACTCCTAATTACAAATAAGTAAACAATGTATGTATATTAAAAGTATGTATATGAGATAAATGCACTTGCACACACACACATTTAAAGCAGCCCATTAATGTTTTGCTTGCTCTCCATGGAGAGTGGTAATTCAACCCTGAATATTAAATGTGTTTGGGCTGGTAGGTTTCAAGAGAGTTTCTTCAACAGATGCTGCAAAGCAGCTAGTGTTAATTACTGCTTAAAAGTAAGACGGAGTTAGAAGATATGTAATTTCATGATATTACTGCATCTGCATTATTGAATTTCAGTGTATATATCTTGCATCAGGAGTGTTCATTCTCATTTCTAGGCCAGTTATGCCTGTTTCTTTGAACATGAACATGTCTATGCCATCATGGTAAGTATTTGTTCAAATGCAGACAGTCCTAATCAAATTCTATCTGCGGCTATGAACTCATTGTTCTTAAGTTAAAATCGTGAACAACCTGAGTATCTGGTTTTAATCACATGCAAGTGTAAAAACCCTTTTACTTTAGTTCTGTTCTTATAAAAGGACTGTCATGAGTACACTCTAATTATCCTTTTGTATCTGTGGTAGTGATTATTCCTCAGGACTAATCTGTAAATCTTAGAACAAAACCCCATTTTATTTTACAAGTGTGGTCTGTAGTATGCATTGTGTCTGAATTCATTGTCAGTAGAAGTAGAGACTTGGAGAGGAAATATTATTGCTGCTAGTGAGTAATTGGTGGGTCAGTAGGATAGTAGAAATTGTTCTTTAGGACAATCTACTATATTCTTCTTGTACTCTCTTCATTCTGAAGAGAGAACAAGAAGAATATAGTAGATTTCAATGATCCAGTCTTCGGTTTCATTGAATTTTGGGCTTTTTTTCCCACCCCTAAGTAACTTGTGTTTGTTTGTCTTGTATTTCCTCAAACCGTATTTTAATTTGTACATGCAGCAAAATTCCTGCTAACATTTTTTAAGCAAATATCAAAACTGTGCTGCTTAATCTGCAGTAAATTACAGAAGATGTCAAAACTCAGAAAAGCCTTGTTGACTAGATCTAGTCTTTTAAGCCACATTCACAGATTGTGCACTGCTTCTTGTGATCTATGGGTAGTTGGTACTAAACAATATGACAGCTAACATTTTTGTCTGGAAAACATCCAAAACTTCATTAATTGTGTATTAAGGAAGTGGAATGGATGCTCTAATGAGTAATGCTCTTGTTGATGTTTTTGTAAGGTTTGATATCATTGGACTTTCTCCAGATTCACAGGAAGATGAAGCTGGGATCAAGCAGGCGGCGGAGAATGGTATACTTAGGAATATTTTTTGTCTTAAAAGTACTTCCATGTATTCTTGAAAATGAACTATCAATCTGAAACAGGTTTTCCAAAGACAATATCTTTTTAGGGGGGAAAAAATATGTGTATATGGTTTATACTCGAAGTTTAACTAGATTAATTGTTTATTGTTTGTTTAAATTTATTAATAAGTAGAGTAATTCACCAATATAAACACTTCATGCTCTGAAATATGGGATCAAGTGTAGGTTTTTTTTTGAGAGCTTTTGGGTAGTTCAGCAGGTCAGAGCAGTATTAGCACCCAATTGTGTTGCTTTTACATGGAAGAGGATCCTATCTTCCCAGCTTTGGTACTTTTGCAAGACCTATTTGCATGTTTTTCTCTTTGGAAATCATACAGTGACCCTGAAATTTCTCACTGTGCTCTAGGTCTGCTGGTACTTTTAATGTATAGCAGCCTAGATTTTCCTTTCAATAGGTTTCTCTTGATGCCAGGAGGAAGGCATCTTTCCTCTTCTGGACTTCCGAGAGAATGGAATGGATTTTAACAAATGGCCTTTATTTATGTTGCAGTTAAAGCACTGATAGATCAAGAAGTAAAAAATGGAATTCCTTCTAATAGAATTATTCTGGGAGGCTTTTCTCAGGTAAGATATGGTTGGAAAGAACCATTGTCTTTTTTTCTGGGGAAGTAACCTAGCTTTATTAACTTAGGAAACCCAGACACTTAAATTGAAATCAGCTGATGTTAGATGCCTCTAAAATTTTAAGGTGTCAATTTTTGTTTGCTTTAATAAATGAAGTTTTTTGGTTTTGTGCAAATTGCTGTTCACTGAAAAATCAACATGCATGTATAAAAAAGGTGCTAAAATAAATAGTCTGTTTAAAATCTTTATGCACATAACATACATAGGTTTACTTGAAAATTTTGGTAGTATTTTTAATTGAATTTGGTAGATATTTGGTGGTCTGGATTTATTTGGAAAATTTTTCCTTAATACTTGTAAGGCATTGGTGGTAGGTAGGTTAGTAATTGATCCATACATCAAATCCCCCAATGTGCATGCAAATAAATTAAATACTAAAGTAGTAATAATACTGTTGTGAGTAATAGTCTTTGGCTTTGGGTCTTTTTTTGACAACTGTTAGTTACACTAAATTTGCTGGCTTACTTCTGAATTGACCACATGGACTTGGAGGGGAGGAAAAAGAGCAAAACAAATGTTGTACAGAAATACTAGTTTTAGTTGTTGGCTCTTAAGAAAAATAGATTTCAATAGGAAAAGACTTTTAAAGGAGAAATCAGAGATTTTGAAGCAAAAATTAAAAATATCTTTACCGTCATTATTCTAATACTTATATCTCTTTATTTTAGGGAGGTGCTTTATCATTATACACAGCTCTTACAACACATCAAAAATTAGCAGGTGTCATAGCTCTCAGCTGTTGGCTTCCTCTACGGGCCTCTTTTCCTCAGGTATTTGTTTCTTTCTGAAGATGATTTGCACTTGGGGAATGAGTATATCTGAAAACTGAATCTTACGCAAGGATTAGTGATAATCGTTATTACTGAATGATGACTGCTGTTTGATAATTTGGAAGTTTTTAAAATAGGGCCCTAAAATTTTAGATTTTGTTAAGTAAGGAAAATAAAGAAACACTCAGTAGCTATTTTTGCTTAAAATGACACTACTAGAAAATTTAAGGGCTATAACAAATTTTCCTTGAATGTTAATTTTCTGTCTGCCATTTGTTCCATCTGCAAGGCACTGTCTTATTAGAGACTGGGTGTTAGAGCAAAGTTTCAGGTTTTTTTACTTGGCCAGAAATTATGATTTTCTGTTTTAAAACTTTTTGCCAAAATTTTATTTGCAGGTCTTTGAGCTTTATGTGTTGTCAGGTACAGAGCTTACTTCATAAGGAGCTGCTTGCAGTTTATACATTGTACTGTTTCCTCTCAGAATTCAGTTTGCTTGTCATGCCACAGGGTACAGCGCCATGGGGTCATTTTATTTCAAAGGTGCTAGACTTATCTCCACTTAGTGTCTTCTTCTTCTCTTCTTCTGTCTAATTCCACCCCTGCCAGGGCCCTATCAGTGGTGTCAACAAGGACATTGCTGTTCTTCAGTGCCATGGGGACTGTGACCCCCTGGTTCCTGTAATGTTTGGTTCCCTCACTGTGGAGAAGCTGAAGACTATGATAAATCCAGCCAACGTGACCTTCAAGACTTACTCTGGCATGATGCATAGTTCATCTCTTGAGGTAATTTTCTTAACTCTGTTTTAGCTGGGTATAGTTTATTCTTTTCCCTCAAAACTTATAGGATTTTTTGGGGGGAGGTTAGTTTTTGTTCAGTTGGTTTTGGTTTTTGTTGGTTTGTTTTTTTTTAATTAATAAGTGCTTCATGCTACTTATTTTGGTGAGTAACCTGAATTCTGGGCTAAAATAGCATCCAAAGTAAAGATTATATGACTAGTGAGAACTTTCTCATAAGATTGTATTTTAGGGACTAGGCAACTTGGTCTAAAATGGTCTTTTTCCCAATTTTTTGTTATTTGCTTAGTTAATAAACCAATTAAAATTAAAAGGCAAATTGTCATAGCATAAATCCCATATGGTATTTTGGAGAGAACAATCATGGTAGCTCTGTGGAAAGAGACATTGAAGGAACAGGGAGGGAGGTCTGACACTGTGGAAGAGGCAGCCTCAGAACCTGTGTTTATGGTTCTGGCTCAGCAGACAGCTGAGCTGATGTAATAACTTCCTGCTGCCAGAAAGGGGTGGACTCTCTCTGCTCATGACCTAGTGGCCCTCACTTCCTCCTTGTACAGGCTCTGGGGCAAATCAGAAACTCCCTTGAATCATTTGAACTTGCTAAAATGGCAAAAGCTGCAGCCTTCAGGGTTTGCAGCTGTAGGGAGCTGTAGCATCAGAACTCACACAAAGTAAGTGATAGGAGCAAGAAGCCAAAGAGGGGGCAAAGAACAGATTTGCCATTTGTCAGCAGCAGTAACATTGTTAATTTAGATTGTTGCATCTTGTGGGAACTGTGCCTTTGAACAACCTCTGTATAAAATTTACAGAGTACTATTGCATTTAGACTGTAATATTGCTGAGTCGTTACACAGATATATTAGTAACGTGTTCTTTCTTACAACAGTGACTTAATTAAAAAAAAATTACCAGGGATTAGTTTCTCAGTCTAGTTTGCTGTATTGCTTTTCCTTAAGGAAGGAAGCATGCTGAAAATGAATGGTTAGGAGGAGGAGTTGCTGGCTTTTCATGCTGCTGCTGACTTGTTAAAGTTTCAAGTACACAGGAAGTCATGGCCTTAGCTACATTGAAACCCTATACATAGTCAGCCTGGTGCTATCAAGATCACTTGATGATTAATATGTAGCTTGCCTGTTCAATTTCAGAGGGAGAGAAAAAGTAGTCTTTGCTTTTTTTCTTGTATTTTAGCCTCTTCTGAGTGCATAGTTCCATGAAGTTATCAGCCTTGACTGTGTGTGCAGAGTAGTAATCAAGTAACTAATTGCTTAACATTTCTAGCCCAGCTGCTCATTGTAACTCAAATGTTAAAGCATAATTTAGTGTAGCTGATTATGTAGTAGTAGAGGACTTCAACTAATACATGCTTTTATCTTTAAACAGGAAATGATGGATGTAAAACAGTTCATAGACAAACATCTACCTCCCTTAGACTGAACTGATCTGTGAAAAGCCTTCTATATAAATACACCAGCATCAACTGTGGTAGAGTGTTAAATCTTTTCATATAGGAAACATTATTTCTATACCTGCAGTGTTACTACTGTGTTGCAAATTTATACTTACAATGAAGATTAAATAATGCACATGTACAAGAAATGATAATCTTTTTAGTATTTATCACTCAGTGGTGGGAAGGATATGAATGAGGAAACTAGGTAACAATGACAGAATGTAACTGTTTTAAGATATCTGATTATTTTTTTTCATAATTGCAGAATTTTAAACTATTTGTACAAGTAATAAAAAACTAAATTTTAGTGAGCAAGATAAATGTAACCAGTTTAGTTTTACTTGAGATGTGATTTGTTCTTAATACTCATTGAAAACATATGACAACATTTCTTTTATGTAATGAATGCATAAAGAATACAATGTGAAACACAGTGGGCATAAAGTACAGAACATGTAACTTAGTGGGCATATGAGGGTAGAACAAATGCTACCAAGGATAAAGCTTTAAGGATTATATGTGAATTGTTTAACAGATAAGGAGGGTTGTTCTATAATGGCTAGAATCAGCAAAGGTATTTCTTATATTTAAATCACCCCAATTTCAAAATGTTCATATAGATAAATACTGTGGAAATTCCAAAGGGACTCATTCCTTATTAGACTGTTGTTTGTCACTTACTGTCTTTTTTCTTTAAAACTCGTTGCAAATGTTGACTTGGAACAGAATTTTGAAGACATGCATAAGATTAATTTGAGTTTCATTAAAAAACTTCTTGTTTTCATACTGAATATTCATCTGATGCTTTAGTTGTTGTAGTTTTAATTTGTTTATGTATTTCACATGAACAGCTACAGAATATTGTTTTGATTTTTTTCTCTGTGCTTTGGAGTAAATAACTGAAAGTAGTGCAGCTGCATAGTTCTGTGTGCAGTCAAACTCTCATCTGGAAGACACATTTATTTGAATTATTTTTTTACTGGAGATATAAGTGCAATTGGGATATAACTTACCTAAACTTTCAAGTGATACTTTTAGATGATACTCCATAAAACTTACTCCTATTACATGCTGAGACTTTTTTTTTTTGTTTTTGTTTTTTTTTTTCCAAATAGGAACAAAATGTTTTATTTTCAGATTTATCCTTCTACATTTCCCTAGATGAGTATAGCTTAGGAACATGAAGACCTGGAAAAAAAAAGAGTAAATTACAAGATACAGAATGTTTCTTCTTTCAGAACCTTAAAATTGTAGAATGCACTGGTTTACAGGAGTTGATACACATTCAATATTTTTTTCAGTTAAGAGCCATAATTTACTGCTGGAAACAGCTGTTCTGTAGCGTTCAGAGGCTGTCACTACATGAGGAATGTTTAAAACAATGCACTACACTTTTTCCTGCATAATTTGCTGCATAACAATGTTCTATCCTGTAATATGCTTTCAGTCAAGGAATATTTCTATATTGAATGTATTTGTCATGTCAGCACTGTGCTTCACACCTGCATTTAAGGTACTTTTCCTCTCCTGGGGGTCCTCTTACACTGTATGTGGATTTACATCAGGTATCTGCCAGTACAAATACATATGTGAGGAATTGCACCTTTATATCTCTCCTTTAACACTGCTGCTGCCAGAGATCTGACCTGTTTATCTAGTCTGAGTTGCCAATTTTCAGTTTTTTGGGTTTTTTTTGTTGTTTTTTTTTTTAATGTTGCACTTAATTTTTAGGAAGCTGCTTCTTTTCTAATCCAGTTTCTCTGGATTATTAAGCATCTCTTTATATGTGAAATTGAAAAGGAGTTTTTTCCCTAAATGGTAATGAAACAGTTTTAGATATTCCATCTGTGTAGTTAAGAGGGCATTTTTATTAACTTTGAAGTTTAATTAGTAATTTCTTTCAGTCACTCTCTTCTATAGGTCTGCCAATTTGTCTTTCTGTTAATTTAGTTCACAGAAGAAACCATAATATTCTTACTGTAGTTGTGCCAAAGTTCTCTTGAGAAAACATTATGTCTTAGCTTGGAGTCATTCCCAAATTGCATTAGCTGATTTTGCAATTCTGCTGAATTGCAGTCTTGGTAAGCAAACTATATGTTATTTCTCCTAGTTTTTAGATGTATTTTCATTCCCCTGTTGTCTAAATAATTCCCTGAGTATTGATGTGTTTCCAAATTTCTTGCACAAGCTTCTAATTTTTCCTTCATTATTTTCATGTTCTGTTTGTAGATTTGTTGATAACTCTGTTCATCTGTCTTAACTTCGAATTGACTGTGTGCTCATTTCACATATTTTTCCTTCTGAAATAATTAGCTTAAAAAGGTATTTCTAAGTTGTTAAAATGAGATCTGCCCTAGTTTCCTTCTGTGTTAACTTCATAACCCTTTCTTCAACTTGGTGAACTGTATTTACAGTTTGTGGTCCCATTCTAGTATTTAAACACTCAAGTCAGCTCCAGCTATCACTGTCATGATGCTTTCAGATGTTTTTCTAGAAGCACTTTTCATGTTGTAACTTTGTTCAAACATTCAGCTATCATAACAAGATTCTTTTTCATATTGTTGTTTTGCTGCTTGCTATCTACAAAGAGCTGTGTTACCAAAGTCAATATAAGTAAATGTTTTGACCTACTTTGAATTTCTGTATTGTAGGAGGACTTCTCATTTTTTTTCCCTCAGCAGTGTATGTTTATATTGGATTTGGCAGTTCTTAAAGAGCCCAGAAACTAGTGGAAACTTCAAGTCTGCATGCCCTCCCATATTACACTGTATATGTTGAGCTCCTGTCTTTTGTAGCTTCCCAGCTTGTTTGAAAGCTCTGTGTATGATCTTGTAGCTGAACTTCTTCACTACCTGAAGTGATTTGATGCTGGGATTGTTGTTAGGATGCATGTACTTGAGGCTGAATAATGGCTCAGTCTGATGGAGGAGTTTTCATAGTATTCTATTAAAATGGACAAGTTGTACTCTCAGTGTTTTAAGTATGAATGTCCTATCCTCACAAACTACAATTTGAAACTGTCCAATAATATTTATTTTTGGTAATGTTTGATTTTACACCAAAGGAGATGACATCTATCAAACCTGTGAAAGCATTGATAAGAAAATACCTTGCTTGTAGATCAGTTTGTTTCAATGGTATCTAACTCCTTAATGTGTTCTTAATTTCAAAATGGTACTTAAATTGGACTGCAGTTTTGTGCTGTCAGAAGTCTGACTTCTTGTTGGAATATGTTGCCCACTTTTGAATAAACATGTTGCATATTATAAGCCAAATCTTCCAGCTGTTCTTGAGGTAAAACTTTCCTGGGGTCTGTACTGTGGTGAGGGCTGTATGATTTGGTCTCTTTGTCCTATCTTGTATAATTACAACACAGTAGATTGGTAAAAGTACTGTACACTGTAACTGGTATTAGAACTGTTAATTAAAACATGTTCTCTCTAATGGAGTATACTGCACTTCATTGAAATCATTTGCATGCATCTCTTATGTGGAGATGCTGTTTGGGTTGAT
Organism: Cinnycerthia olivascens; assembly: GCA_035048155.1. Taxonomy (NCBI): domain Eukaryota; kingdom Metazoa; phylum Chordata; class Aves; order Passeriformes; family Certhiidae; genus Cinnycerthia; species Cinnycerthia olivascens. The sequence continues at coordinate 112,162,938 of JAWWMU010000106.1, read as the reverse complement.
GGATATGACTGAGGGCAAACTGTAAGATGTTAACAAAGCCGTGTGTGTAAGGCCTGTGTCTCTCAAACCTTATTTGTTTTTTGTTTTATAAACAAATACTGAACACTTACTCCTTGTGTTAAGAAATATAAGCCATTTATATTTATTATAAGCATCTAAAATGTAATTTATTTTACTAATTTTATTTATGATAAGAAATCTTAACTTTGGACATTATTTCTGTAGTGGGGAAAATGTAAAAGCTTTCCATTTTTTATCATTGTGGAATATATTTCTATCAGTATTTGGGCAAGTACTAAACATTTTTTCTGTACTTACCTGAAGGAAGTTGAGCTTTTATGTGCTGTGAAACAGACACTCTAGAGGCTCCTTGAAAATGTATTACATGGTAATGTATGCATACTATAATACAGAACAATGATTTGAAGTTACTGAAAAGAAAATCACTTAAGTTAGGTTTTGCTACTTTGTTGAAAGAATCCTGAGTATGATTGGAGGGTGGTTTTCATATTCTGGGTTAATTTTATTTTAACTTCTTTTCTTGGAATTTGCAATGATTTTGAAAGATAAAAGAAATTGAGTTATTTTCTAGTGGAGTTATTCGAGGACCCTGAAGAGCCAAAGTCTTTTCTCTCTGTATTGTTCCACCTTTCTCTCTGGGTGTTTTTTGTTGTTGGAAAGGCTTTGAAGTTGATTAAGGTTTGGCATACACACCACTTAACAGATTTGTTAAAGAAACAGTTTTCAGGTCAGGGGTTGCATGCGCCATTTAGTTCAATATTTGAGGGCAATCAGTGCTATATATAGTGCAGGGCACTCTAGAGGAAATGTGGGATTATCTGGGAGGAGAGGGAATGGGGTGTATGTGTGGTAAAGGCAGAGTTCCCCCTTAAAGCAACTGAAAGGCCACTTGTCTCCACAGACTGCAATGTGCCCAAGTCAGTGTGGAGTACAGCAAGGAATTTCATGAATGTATGGGAATGTATGGTAGATGAAGCGCTCTGTGTGATTATGTGGCAAATCAAGATTCTAAGAATAGCTAGTAACAATAAAGATGCAATATTACGCTGAGTAATCTGCCAGTTTTATATTTTTTGAAAAACATTGTGAGTAACGTTCGATTTCTATTTGCTTTCAGCCCTGGCATCTCCGATAAGGTAATTGTGAGGAGAAAAACTGCCTAGAACTAGCATAGTAAGAACTCCCAAAGCAAGACAATGTAGTGTATTAAACTTTATCAAATAGAGTATGAGAGCAGTGGTGTAAGAGAAGAACGTGACTGAAGAAGTTTTCAGAATGTCTGTTGGTTAAATTGAAAATGTGATTCTTTGAAGATTAATGGCTGTAGAACAGATTCCCCTTTCCTGCCCCTCTCCCTTTTTAAAATTTTTTTTTTCCCGCTTTTCATTGCTTGCCACTCTCATCTTACCACATTTTCCTTTGGGATAACAGATTTTATTAATTCTCTTTGAGTTGAACAGGTACCTTTGATGTAGCTGATTAAAGTTGATTTAAACAAAGTACTTGTATAATTTAATGGATATCCACAAAGTGAAGCAGTAGATAATGTTTTTCTTTCAGGACCAATTACTAGAAAAGAGCAACCCATTGCCTCCTTTTTTAACTGCAAAACTAGTAAAACTTTAAAACTTCCAGCCAGTTTGCTGAGGTGTAGTGAACTTGCTTCAGGCATCTAATTGGGAGGTTTAGCCTGTGAGGAGAAGACAGACCTCCCTCGTCTAAGGTTTGTTTTAAAGAGCTGCTTCTCTGTACTAACAGATGGAGTCTGAATGTTCCTCGGCTGTGAATACAAGCAAACTCTGAAAGTAGTTTGTGCTTGAAATAATTTCCTAGCTGTATTGTAGTATTTGAAATTATCACAGGGGATCTTGAAAAGGCTTAATATTTTAAGTCTATTTTGAAAAAATAGATAAAGTTGCCATAGAATGGAGAGGTCTGACAAACTTAAAAACTCTAGAAACTAAAAAAAAAAGTAAAAACCACAAAACATTAGCTTATTTTTTTATATTTAAATGCCTGCAGTTACTGCTTCTAAGTTGAAAAAAAATGAAGGCATTTTGAAAATGTAAATAACATTTTGAAAAAGTAAACAAAGACTCCAACATATCTGTTGTATAGTTGTAGAACAACAAATCAATATATTTATTGATATTTCAGAAGTTTTTGAACAAAATCTTGTTATGAAAAATTGGAACTTGGTTTGCTATAGCTCCCCTTATGTGTCTGTGATTGGACTCATCTCCTCTTCCTCTGCAAAGACTGGGGACCACTTGGCTGATCCAGACCAGCTGAGATTCTGTTTTGGAAGATCTAAGACCTTGCACTCAGGGCTCAAATAAAGAGGAGAAGGTTAATAGCCTTAACATGGTTACATAAAACCTTTTGCAATGCTGTGAGTGTTACATTTTGCACAGTTGTGTTACTGCCCGATTAGAGGAGCTTTGTCCATTCAGAATCAGTCCTGAAAATGTAGGATTTTAAGTGCCTTGATAGCAGTTCTGAGATTCTTTGCTTCAAATTCTGTAGTAGTGAGTGTGCTACTGTGTTGCCCCTCCTGCCCCAAACTTCTGAAGATGCTGTCTCATATCAAATGAGATAGTCAGTAAAAATCTACTTTATTTCCTAAGTGTGCTCCTTTAGGAGGAGTCATCTCTGCCTGCTAAGTCTTGGTATTGTAGGAGGCCCCATGGTCCAGCAAGTGAGAGTTGCACCCAGGCTTTCTGCATGAGCAGATGTGCAATACCCTTTAGGAGACATTGCAAAAGAACGGTGAGGATGTGCCATAACAGGTAAGTGCAGTGCAACAAACAGTGTTATTTCTTCTTCCTGAAATGTTCATTTAGGAGAAAGATGCTAAACAGAAAGGAAAAAGGTTGCTTTTCCCACTCCTACTCTTCTTTGGACTTGGAGTGACGTGTTATAGAAGGGATTGGTGCTGTACAAAGCTGCTTGGTTTAGAACCAGCTAAAAAAGAACCTGCAGGCAGAGTGCTGTGTGTTCCTTTTTCATAAAGACTTGCTGTCCCAAGGTTGGTGGAACAGCTGATATAAAGAATTTGGTTAGTACTGGTTCAGTTAATTGATACCATTCTGGTATTCTAACATGCAATATAAATACTGTGAGCTGTATTATGTTTTCTTTTAATGCATCTACTTGCAAAAAATAAAAAGGGTATGCATTGTCATCTGATTATTCTTTGATTTCCCTACTGAAATATTTCTCTGATGCTACTTTTTTAAGATTAGATGTTAAATGCGTGATGTGCTTTGACTTTTATGAGTGCTCTCATGGGATTTAATTTATAATTGTCAGTTTCCCACCTGATACATTTTGGATGTTAATAGATTTCATCTGCATTTTGGACTCTTTCCATGCATTTCCAGTGAAGCAGGTGTTGAAATTTATTTTTCAAGTATTTAAACTTAGCAAACTGACTGATTTGAGATTTCTTGTTTTGTGATTGTGTTGTCCCTGACCTAACTTGCACCTGCTGTAGAGTATGTACAAGGTTGTTGATCCTGTAGTGTAGCAATACCTCTGAGCTGCCAACACCCTGTGTGTTGTTTTTATCATTGATGTGGTTGTGGGGAGCAATAATGATAAACTTCATTTGAGGTTAGCATCAGGTTAAATACTGGTCTTTGATTATTACAGGTACTAGGTATTAATGGAATTAAACCTGAACTGGCACGATCCTTTAAATGTTGTTAGAAGCAGCATTATTTTATTTTTGTCTCTCTAAATCTCCTCCTGAATGAAAAGTTACTACTTTCCTTAAAAAATATATTTTTTTTGTGTGTTCTTTTGGAGTTTTTTTACCCCCTGTTGGGCAGAATAAAAAGAGCCGCAGACAAAGTTTGTGTATGTTTGTCCAGTTCACAGCCCAGATCTAACCTGGGGGCAGATCCTGTGTAGGTCCTAAATAATTTTAATTGCTTCCAGTATGTGCAGGCTTTAGAGCTGACCATTGTTTCCATTGAGCAGGATCTAGAAGTGCCCCAAACCCACCTGTCTCTATTTGGCTTCAAAACACAGGACAGTCTTGGTGCCCTGTGTATGACAGACAAGTGTGTTGATGGTTCTTGCCCTTATGGCTTCCTTGAGTGTTGTTGGAGGAAAAGGTCTGCCTTGCCTGTTCTCCAAAATGTCCGTATTTTATGGTCCTTGGTTCACAACTGGGACATCCACGGCATTCGACTGCTTACTAATAATGGGTTTGAGTGGCTGTGTAAGCACTCTCCTGGATCTTAGGAAGGGATAATCTCCCTGTAACCTTCAGATGAGGCTACTGTTTTTGTGAAGTAAACACTCCTGTTTTACAGCAAAAATGGTTTCATGATGCTGTTCTCAAACAAAGATCACAGTACCAAGGCATCTAACTCAGCTGATGAAAAGAATTCCATTAGTAATGATGTGTAATATTTATATGTCAAACTTTATAAATGTGGAATGTGCCACTGGAACACAAACATGGTTTAAACTAGATCTAAGAAGCATTGTAGCCCCTCAGTGTGATGCTTGGCCAATGCCAAAGTTTATCTCCAGCTCTGTGGTACTGCCTCAGAACTTCTATCTTCCAAACTTCACTCTGAAGCTGCAATTTGAAACTCTCACTCCATTTTATATATAAAAGTAACTCTTAAGCCTCTTAAAAATATGTATGTATAGAAACTTTTTCTGTTAGAGGGGACAGGGGCTTTTCCCCATGGCTTTGACGCTAATGAAAACCTATTTGCTGCTGGAATTCTGAGCCTGCTGCCAGCCGAAGGAAAGCTCTGCCTTAGGAAGGGGATTCTGGGCGCCTCGCACTGCGTTAGCGGACACGAGCAGGGGCAGCGTTAGCAGCATTGCTGCGAGATGGAGAGGGACAGAAGGTGACAGAATCACAGACTATCCTGATTTGGAAAGGATCCACTAGGATCATGGAGTCCGACCCCTGGCGCCGCATAGGACGCTCCAAGAATGACACCATGGGCCTGAAGAGCGTTGTCCAAGCGCTCCTCGAGCCCTGTCGGATTTGGTGCAGCGCTCGGCGAAGGCTGTCGGAGGCTGTCACACATCTCTCGGTACTTTTGCGGCGTTCGGGGCTTTTTTGGGGGGCAGCGCGGCGCCAGCGGCAGCAGCCCCGCCCCTGCGCTCGGCGAGCGGCAGCGCTGCCTGGCTCCCCCGGCCGGCGCTCGACCCGCGCTGCCTGGCGCCGCCCGGGCCGCCGCCGCCATGGCCACGGAGGACGAGATCATCCGCATCGCCAAGAAGATGGACAAGATGGTGCAGAAGAAGAACGCGGTGAGAGCCGGGACGGGACGGGGCGGGGGGCGGATCGGCGGCGCTGCCGCGGGCCCCGGCCGGCCCCGCGCTCCCTCCTTCCCGCGGGCGCGGGGCCTGTCCCTTCCCGCCGCCGCGTCTCCCCGCGCTGCCGGCGGCCGCGGCGCCTCCCTCGCTGCCC
>JAWWMU010000106.1:112108704-112157371 GCA_035048155.1 Cinnycerthia olivascens | reverse complement strand
CGGCCGCGGCGCCTCCCTCGCTGCCCCGCGGGGCTGCGGCGCCTCGCCCCGGCCCCGCCGGAGGAGGGGGCCCGCAGCCGGTGCTGCTCCCCGGCGGGGCGGCCCCGCGCCCTGGCTCCAGCGCCTTCGGCTGAGAGGAGATTCCCGGCCGGGAGCGGCTGCGCCCTCCGCTTCCTGCTCGCCGGGGCCACGGGGCTGGCCGTGCGGGGAACACCTGTCCCTGTGCGGGGAGCGCCGCCGACATGGCCCCTCTACAATGCCGATTATCGCTTTTGGGGGTGAAAGCTGGAGTTCTAGGTGGGATGTAAAAACTAAGATAGGAGTGAAGAGCCCAAACCCAGCTATGGCAGGGCCAGAGTTTAGTGGTAAACTTCACAAACAGGTGGGGAATGTCGGCCTTTTTTCTTTCTTTTTTTTAATTTTTTTTTTCTTTAACATGCAATACTTCTAATTGTGTTTATTAATCTGGAGAATAACGTGTGCCTCAGAATGGAGGAAGAATATAGTTAGGTAGAATTTAATTGGCTTAGCTCAAGTGTTGTTGTCATGTATGCCCTTCGTAGAGAACTCAGATAACATATGGTGTTTATACGGCGCCTACAAACGCATCTGAGTGTAGAGCAACAGCCAGGTAACTGATCATGCTTATACATAAAATAGTATGCATGTAAGTTATAAAGTCTATTTATTACTTCTTTATCAGGTGGGCACATAGTTATTCTCTGGAAATTTGTGTTTGTATATGTGATTGTTGCTCTTCCTGCAAGGTACTATTATATACATCAAGTTAAGGTTCTTTTTCTGCATGTTATGATAGTGCATTCAAAGCTTAGTAACAGTTATCGTTCAGAACTCAACACTGTGGAGTTCCACTTTTTAGAAGTAGTTGTTATTGCTTAATACTGGACAGTATAAGGAGCATTATTAATAATATTTGCATATTTATAGAAATACTAATTGTATTAAACCAATAGGATTTGTTTAGTTCAGAATTCAAACAAGTTCATTGTAAGTGCGCACCAGCCGTGCTTCAATCCTTGAGGTTCCATAATATGGCATGGTTTAGCTGGGATATATTTGAACTCACAAGTGCTACATTGTGGCAGCATATTTGAAGCCACAAATGCTACATTGTGGCGGCAAGACCCTTGTCTAGGGGAAGGAATATTTTTGACTGGTGCTTATTAATTCCATTATTTTTTCCCTCTTTGTTTTTATTTCTATTCTCTATGCATTTAAGCACAAAAGTATTTGCTGTCTCACTTTCTCTAAAACTGAAGTAGAGGCTGTTTCCTACAAGGTGTTGAAAGGGTGAAAGCTTCCTGACTGAAATGCTTAAATATCACAATCATGAGAATGATCAAGGGCAACCAGCTCAATTTTATTTGTAAAACTTCTGATAACAGAAAGAAAACAACAGCTCTCATAGTATGAGAATGACTGTTGATCCCAGGGACTAGCCATGCCAGGGATGCTGCAGGTGACCAGAGAAAGGGTATTTCCCTGTGATCTGGGAGGCTTAATAGTTTGGATAAAATTCCTAACAGCAGCTGGGAACGTGTATTCACATTCTAACACGTGTAACATAATTAACTTTGTGAGAGAGCTCTGGGGAGTGGTGCGGTGACTTCCTTGGGGTCAGCGTAGGTCTGACGTGGCTGTGCACAGCTGGGCCAGGCTGTGCCTGGCTGGAGCCAGAGCTGGGCCTTCATTTTCACCTCTGTCCGAGGAAGGGAGAGCGTGGGAGCACCAGAGGCGTTGGGCTTTTGTACTGTATTGAAACAGCTCCTTCACTCCAGCTCCTTACTGCACACAAGTGGCTCCATTGTTAGGTTGATGTTTTCTCAATGAGCTGTCACTGTGGCCAAGAGTGGAGATCTGACAGTTTGTCCAAAGCACAGTGTGTAGCCTGATAAAAAAACCCTTAGCTGTATTGAAGGAGGGGATGTATGTTAGTATTCAAGCCAGGAGATGTCTCTGCGGGTTTTTTTGGTAGTCTCTGTCATTTACAAGGTATTTCTTTAATTGCACAAAGTGACTTCTACCTAATTCTACCCTGCAGTTAAGAGGCTAACTCCAGCAAAATTATTAAAGTAGTCTCTATGAAGAGGTACTTTATGGTCTCACAAAGATGGAGAAAAACTGAGAAATGCATTCTTACACAAGTACCCACGGAATAATGATGTTCTTGACAACGTCTTTGTTCCTTTCTCCATTTTTACACATAAAGAACAGGTATTTGGTCTGTGTCTTCGAATGAGAATGATTTGATGAGGTGCATTAATAATAAAAGAAAGAAAACAAAGCTTTGATACTCGCTCACTCTGAAGCTATCAAGAGTCAGATGACAAGAAATGTCTGATCTCTCATACAAAAGGTGGCTCTGGCTTGTGGCAAAGCACTCTGTGGCATTTCTTTTGATGAGTTAAAAGAGCAGGCCATGCAGACACTCTTTCTGAGTCAGACTCTTGTTGATTTGCCTTGACTAGGAATTTAATTGCAGCTGTGCATTTCATGACTGTTTTAGTGAAATTATATGTGCAGTTCTTTTATTTTGAAGGAGGAAATAATATGATTTAGTATTTAATGCACTGTGTGATACGTATTTCTGCTGTTGCATCAAATTGAAATAAATACTACTACTCCTTCAGAACTGATTGGATTAAAGCCTCTAGTGCCTTCCTTTGAGCTTCTGTTGGATGTAAGTACACCTTTCTTACATTAAACTGCTGTAATGAATAGGTATGAAAACTAAGGCTGTACCCATGGATTAAAAGTAATCAAGAATGCTTGAATAAGTTTGGAGAAGAAAATAAAATTATCTGTGTAATTAAATGTATACTCCTTTAAGTAGAACAGAATTATAATTGGATAGCTCTGCTGTCTTCAAAAATATGCTCCATTTTCTATTGCTGGAAGCTCAGCTTTAAAGTATGACTATAGAATACCATTCTGTGCTGTTGTGATCTGGCCAACTGAAAGAAGCTGAGAGGAGTAATCTACTGGATCTGCATGAAGCTGACTTCTGTTAAATTAAGTGACAAGGTAAATTGAAAGCCAGCCAGCCTCGGAGAACGGGACATTGCCTTTCATTTTCTGTAAAATTATAGAAATGCATTTAAAAGGGGGTTTATAACAATGGTCTTAATGGCTAGGGGGTTTTTTGAACCCGGAAGTCTTACACTAGGAGAAAAGTAATTATAAGTTATACTGTGCAACTTCCATACTAGTTTTGAGATACACAGAGCATTTGACTTTATGCTAGGAAAAGTGATTATGAAAAACTGTTTAGTTGGTATAAGTTTAAAACCAATTTAAATTTAATTTTAAACCATCTAATTCTTGGTGCACAATATAATTGATTAGAAAAGTGAAGGCTTAGAAAGGATTAGTGCATTATCAATTTTGGTAGTTTGGTACAGAAACCAGCGTAAAATGTAGATAACATCTGTTAACCTATTGTTTTACTTGGGTTTGACTTCTTTGTTTTTGATTTTTGTTTGTGGGGTTTTCGGTGGAGTTTTTTTTTGTTCTTGTTTGTGGGATTTTTTGTAGGTTTTTTTGTTTGGTTGGTTGGTTTGTTTTTGTTGCATAGTTTGTTAACCTGCTGTGTATCAAGTTGTTCATCTTGGAAAACATTCACTCTGGGAATAATAAATTTATTTTCACATGTGCATTTGAGAAGGGATATAATGTCAGGAATTTTGACTAGACTGTATTTCTAAGATGAGATGAAGAGAGTACTACTTTGTATTACAGTGTTATTTTCATATTGAATTTACAGACTGCAATAAGCTGTGTTTATTTTGAAATTACATGCTGTGTACAGTGTGCTAATAACTTAATTGGTTTGGAGGTAAGTCTTACTGGATTATATTTTTTTAAATGGCACATTGACTTCTGTCATTAGTCTTGTTCTGGCTAAGAAAATTTTCTTGAATTTCATTTTGTTTTGTAGCAGTGAAGATAATTAACTTGTTTTATTTGGATCTGTGTTTGCACAGAAGCCACACTTATGGCTAGTGAGAAAGATATGGTTTAGTATGCCAACTCATTTTAGCACCTGAAAGCATTGTGACATTTTTCAGTCTTGCATCATTGCTGCTAAAAGTCTGGTTTAGACTGGAGATGTCATGAACAAAAGTTAAATGAGGCTTTTGCTATCATGGCAAAATAGTAAAACTTCAGCTTTGTACTTTAATTGAATTTGTGTAAGGTGGGGTTTGGTGAAATGTTTGGGTTTGAAGGCTTCTTTGGGTCAGAAGTGTTTGAAAAACAAAGGTTGTAGCAGACATTTAAAGGTGTCCAAAGCTGAGGGATTTTGGATGTGACAGCAAAGTTCCACCTTCATCTTTCTCAACCTCCTGGTGGTTATTTTATCTTTAGTGATTGAAGTGTAAGACTGCAGACGTAGCAGAATATTTTGTTTCCTTGCAACAGGTGTTATATTAGAAGTTGATTAGGGAGAATTTGAAAAGCAAGCAAAATGCAAAACAAAATAGGATGAGTTGAGAGATAAGGAAAGAAAAGTGACTCAAATTCCACAGATTTGCAAATGGAAATTTTGTGGGATTTAATTCCAAACCTCATGAATTAGGAGAAAAAAAAAAAAAAGAGAAAAGGTAATGAACTGAGCCTGAGTGAACTGGATGGCCTCTGGGATGCACAGGCAGTTGTTGCCTCCCTTCTGTTCATAGCTTCCAGGTTGAGCACCACGTGCACTTGAATAACAGCCAAATCATCTCAGCCTTTGGGAGATTTGTGTAGGCTGGCAGCCCATGTGCACAATCAGAAGTGCATGGTGCAGAGCTTTGCTGAAGCAGAGTTGGTAAATCATCAAGGCTGGACTGGTTAAAGAGAATTATAGAGCTCACATTTATGTAAACTTTTTTTAAATAAGGCCTATATTTCTAAGGAATGAATTGTTTGAGTAACTGGATATAGACTTTGTTAGCATCTAATAGTACAGTCTCTGAACTTGAATCATCTTTCTAGAAAGCTGCTTACACAGAATTAGTTAGTACATTTCCTAACAATCTTAGCAGGGGAAAAGGAAAAACCCAAGATGTGTGGCTTTACCACATCACCAACAAATATGATTAAGAATGATGTATGTTTTATATATATATATATATATATATATGCTTTATTGATGGGCTGTGCAGAGCTTCTCAGCTCTAAGTTGTGTGCTGAAACTGTTGTGGTTGTTCTGAACTGAAAATTGCTGCTGTTGTCTGGGTTCTGATTCTGTTAAGCAAAGCACCCTTGAAGATGTGTGTTGGTTAAGTAGTAATTGGCAGAATGCTTTGACTGTTGAGTTATATGGGGTAAAACTCCCCTAGTCTTTGAGTGAATACTTTGATTTCCAATTTAAGGCCTGTTAATGCTTAGAGTTTGTGAAGTGAAACATTCTTTGTTCTAGTTCTGTGGATAAATTGAGAACTCATGGCTTGAACCCAGTGTGTGACCCTAAAGGCAGATAAGATATTACTGATATTATATTTGAAGTTTTTGATTGCTACTACGTTGACTTTTTTATTTTCCTTTTTTTTAAGGCTGGAGCTCTTGATTTGTTGAAGGAGCTTAAGAATATTCCCATGACCCTTGAGTTACTACAGGTATGATTTTCTTATTGTTGTTATGTTGCAAATGTGACCTCTAATAAAAAAGGTGGAGCCAGCAGATTTGAAAGAAAGTTGCACTATATAAGTCGATACCTAGGTCCAAAGTGCTTGGAAACATCAGTTTTGTTACATGGTAATCTAGTCTCTCTTCACCTGATTTATTACACTTATCTTTTCTTCCAGTAGCGATCTCTTAAAGCTCATCTTTCTGATTGAGAGTAGTGAATTTTGTCATGGACAGAGGAGAAGAGCTGCTTACAAATTTACCGGACATAAATCTTACATTTTTACTGTAACACAAAATGTTGTGTTTCCTTCCTCCTGAAGGAGAAAGCCCCTGATCACAGCTGATACCATCTTTTCTTATGTAGGTAGCTCTGGTTTTGCCTTGAAAGTGAGGAGAAATGTATCTAAGAAAGATACCTTTTAGGCAAGTTGTATTTTGACACACTCTCCACATCCCCCATCCCTTGCTCTGAGTAATGTATTTCTTAAGTTAATTATACTCCTCTTTTACTCTCCTGGGCTAGAGTGAGGGAGGCGTACAGTCTCTTCCAGTTGCATGGATACTCTCACTAATGTTGCTTAGATTTGACAATATTTCATCTATTATTTGTAAATTCTTTCAAAAATTAAACTTGGTCAATTTACCTTACATGTCAAGTTTCAGAGCTTGTCATGGAATTCATCACTGAGCAGCATTTGTTCCAAACTAGCCAGATGTTCCCTATCTGTGAAAATTTTCAAATGTCAGAGGTAAATCTAAGAGCTGATTTGCTGCAGTAGCCACTTAAATTGGAGAAGACTGAAAAGTAACTTTTTTCTAAGGGGCTGTTAATGGTCAGAGATAAAGAATTAGCTAAAAAGTTCAAATTTTAAAGGTGTCAGAAGCAATGACATTTTTGATTCATGCATCCTGTATACTTGTAGAATGTACTTGTTTAGTTATTGCTAATACCATTTCTGACAGAAAATAGGAATTTTAAGGTGTCACTTTTATGTATGAATGCTGGTACAACTCTGATATTTTGTCCTCTATGTTCAACCTTCTTTTTTAAAAAGAAAACAAAACCGCATAAAACAAGAACAAAACCCAGAAAACCCCTCTGGTGAATCTGATTCTTTGGAGTTTCTTTGTGCAGGTCTTAATGCAAATTATATTTTGCATTAAGTGTAATAATGTTCTTTTGCCTTTGGAATTAAAAATCTCTCTGCAAGTGCTCTGGAAATTCAAGTACTTTGGGATACTCTTGCATAGTGCATTGGCTGTACCTTGGATAGGAAGCTTTTCATTAATATCCATTGCTGTATTCAAAACAGTTCCACTGCATAAGATTGCATTTAGCAACATATTTGGACTCAAATTTACTTTTTTTTTTTTTTTTGAGAGTTTGATAAATATATTAAGTCTGACATTAACTTTCTTTGTAGAAAGTTTGTGTTGGCCTCCCAAATTTCCTTAAGCAACGGTGGACTCGGAGCGAGAGTTGAAATGTGAAGTAATCACACTCATTGCTCTGGTGGTGGATCATTAGTGTGCCAGTGTCAGAAAAGCTGATGATGGTGAGATAGTGGAGGCACTGTCTTCCTCTGTGTAGATCAAGACTTCTGACACATGTGTTTGAATCAATGAAAGGCAGAACATAAATGAAAAGCATACTTCCATACTAATTTTTAAGAAGTTTTGAAAGCTGGCTACATTGAGAAAAGCTCTGCTATCTATGTTATTCCTGTGTAGTAAAAGAAGTGATGATTTCTCGTGTAGTACCACTGCTACTTCAGCCTGAAATGATGAGGTCCTCTGACTAGTTTTACAGGTATGTGCAGTAGGAAGGTGTGTATTACTAGTCTGGATTTGTGCTGGTGTCTTGTGTCTTTCTTGCCACGTTTATTTTCAGAGAAAGCTGAAGTGATTACAGACAATAATACTACTGGGTTACATCTGATGAGTTTTATGTAAGCAAGCTGATCCTTGCTCAACTAGGGAGGCAGCCAGTAGGCTTCCTCACACGGTTTATCTGGTGGTCTGACTTGCAAATCTGTTTAGCAGCTTCACAGCATTAAAGGCATCGTGTCCCTGCTGCTAATTGTGGTTAGTGCACAGCTAAACAGTGAGTGAGACAGTCAGGCTTTATTTTAACAAACAGGTTGTACAGGAAATTGCACACACACATGCAGAACTAGACTGTGATGTGCAGCCCTTGTTAATGGCTTCAGGCCAGGTCACTGGCAAGCAGGCTGTGGAGACCTGGGAGCCCAGAGGTGGTTATTCTTCAGTGGTTTGGTCTGAGTGCTCACCAATTCTCTATCCTCATACACCTACAATTTAAAGTTGGTAGCACCTTTGCTTGCTTCAGTGGTTGCTCTTCCTCCCCAGCTGTGTTCCTTGCATTTTCTCGTTTGTTCTGGGTTAGAGAACACCTACTGCCACCGTGTGCTCTGCTTTGGGTTCAGTCATAGGTTACTTATGCTCGTTGCTGCTCACACCTACTGACAGCTGCAGGCCAAAGCTCCAATATTTCAGGGTGAAAACAGCTGTCTTACACTGTCTTTGACTTTCTTTACTCTGAAAGCAGATGAAAAATGCTCTAGAATTTAAAGTGGGGAAGAATGAAAATACTGGAGTTTTTCACTTAAAAATGACAGTCACAAGAACAGGAAGACTAAGGAAATTTCAAATATTGTCAGCTGGTTTGTCACTAAAACATAGTCATTTGAGAATATAACATTGATCTTTTGTGACTGTCTGTGCCAGTTAGCAGGCAGATAAATTAGTAGATCATTACTTCAGGTAGACCTGATCCAGTGCGCTATAAAAGCAAACAAATGAGTTGTTTTTATGTACTGCTTTAAGAAAGCTGGCAGTTCAGACAGTTTCCATAAACTATCTCTCTTGTGTGAAATTTTTCTTGTTAGTTTTTGAGTTTTACTTGAACTTTTGGATTTTACTTAGCTGAGTAAGTCTGTAAGTTTGTGTGTTTTCCCTTTGCTGATAAGCATAGGCTGTCATTGTGCCAGGTATTAGTGGAGGGTTGGGTTTTTTGGTAGATACATTTTTCTCATCCAGATGTGGTATTTATGGATTTTTCAAGGACATATTATTCTTTATTGTCTGAACATAATGTTGAGATTTAAGTGTTCAAAATATCAAGAGAAATAGCCAGTATCATTAATGTGACTGAGCAGAGTCCATCTCGGAACGCTTTACTTACAGGTGAGTACTTCTGTTTTCTTTAATCCAAAACACATATTTAGAGCTGATGCTCAGGCCTGAGGTTATTTGATGTGTTTCCATGGCTGAAATAGCTACAGATTATTTCAGTGTGTTTCCAGTCATTTAGCACATCCATGGTGCCTCAGAAAGTGTTTGGGCTGTAAGAAGTAATTTACAGGAACAAATCATTTCCATTTTTTGCAAGCCACAAAGATTTAAATTTTCCTTTTAAGAAGAAGGAAGTTTATGGTGGTCTCTTGCAAAAGTGAGTAATTTATATTTAGTGAGGCCTGTAAGTGGTAGTGCAACAAAACCAAGCATCTTAATAACAAATAAAAAAAAATTAGTCATCAGTCAAAATACAAAAAGATAATAAAATCCTTCTTTGTATTGTTAAATGTTTTTCTCCTCTTGTGAAGCTAAAAGGGTGGAATTTTTCTCCTTGTAAATGTTACTGTTGAGCTAAATTTATGTCCTCATCTTCTGAGTCTCGAAACGTGTGAATTGTGACTTATCTCTCACATTCACTCTGTAGGTGGCAGTAGTGGCAAAGGCTTAAAGCTTGTCACCCTCTTGGCCTTTTCAGAAAGATAGGATAACTTGTTATTTAAAATCTCAAACACAACGAGTTCTGCTTCTATCTAATCAGAACTGTCTATGCTAAGGATTCTAAAGAATCTCAGTATCACCAAAATTTTTAGGTACCTAAAAACATGCTTGCTCCCAGCTGGTATTACAGCTTTTTCCACAGCCAATAAATGGGAATTCTAAGAGTATGATGTCAGTGAAGAAGTTAACAAGCTTCTTATAGTGCTGAAATATAAATACAGTCCTTAACCCTTGTGCCCATCATCACTGCCTAGCCTTCCCCAAACTTTTGTGATGAAGACAGATAGTATTACTGTTGTATTTCTTTTTAAAATGTCCATGTTGTTAAAATTTTTATAAAAGCTTGCAGTATTTTGTCCTGATAATCACAAGAAAGAAGGAAACAAACCCACCACAAAAGAAAAAGAGATACTGTAAAAATTAATGTCAAAGTACAAATTTGTATATATTTATTTGTTAAATTGTCTTCATGTCACTTGTGATAATGTATATCTCTCTTTCTTTTGCAGTCTACCCGAATTGGAATGTCAGTGAATGCAATACGCAAGCAAAGCACAGATGAAGAGGTTACATCTTTAGCAAAATCTCTTATCAAGTCTTGGAAGAAGCTGTTAGGTATGGCAACAGAACCATCCCTGCTCTTCATGTTTTACCTCTGCGTAGCCTTGGTGCTCATCATGGACACTGCCTTGCTTTAGATGTATTTGTGCTTTTGTGTGACTGTTGAAACCTGTGCTGGTGTAATTGGTTTGTTACTCTTTGACTGCCACCAGGCCATAACTGTGAGAGTGTATGCAGAGAAGCAGTTAATGGATTTGATTGGGGCTGGCAGGCAGTAGGAAATCAGCTTCTCTGACGTGATTCATTTCTGAAGTCTCATTGCCTGCAGTTGAGCTGGAGTGACTGTACTGCAGCACTAAGCACTAACAAACCTCTTCTTGACTATTTTCTGTGTCAAGTATAACAAGTATTCTGAAGAACTGGTGCAAAATCTCATGTGAGAGTGTGGAGACTTTGAAGTTTGGTTATGAAGTGATTTGTGAAGAGAAAATACAGTAAAAATTATGTTAACATCGGTTAGAACTTACAGGTAGTGAGAAACAGAGCTGCACTTTCTAAAACCTTCATAATTTTAAACAGCTTACTAATTAGTAACTTAATACTTTTTGTTGAATTTCCATTAAAGCAATTAATACACTCAAAACCTTTCTCTTAGGGTTTTATTCAAGGGTATTTAGTAGTACTTAATATATCTGAAAACATTTAAATCTCAAAATGTGTCCAGGTATTTTTGTTCATACACTATGATGCACTCTACTTTGTTTTTTTGTATGTAAATTCAGGTAAATTAAGGTTTTTGAAGCTTAAAATTTTAAAATAGAAAACAGTTTGCATTATGATTTAAATATTTACCATTCTGTCTGGAAAAATATGCCAAATACCAGGAGAGTGTGAGTCCCCTACCATTTGAACTTAGCCTCATTTATATCAATGAAGTGTTTTATCAGATACTACTGTCTTTTAAATGATATAGAAAATACCCTGACTGTCTACAGAAATGGACAATTTGTCAGAACCTTAAACTTTGATGCTCTAGTAAGAAACAACAGCCTCTACAGCAAACTTTTTAAAGCTACCTTAAAGACTTTTAACCTATCTACTAATAATGTTAGTTTAATGGTTAAAACTAGATAATACTAGACATGCTGATAACATACCATTAAATTCATAATACCTTTAAAATATATATTTATTTAATAAAAATAAATATATATACAGGATCTTAATGTAGGATCTGATCAGAGTTAACTGGCAAATAGTGAAAACAATATACTTTTTATTTTTAAACTTAAATGTAAAATTCCAACTTTATTATATCAGTATGTAAAAGTGGTAAGGTATATAAGTGGAGGAATTGACTTGCATATTAGAGTCAGTTACTCTAAAGATTTCTAAAAGTAGCTGCTGGATTGAGTGGTTTAGCTCTCAAGTTATTAAGAGTTATTAGTCTAAGTTTTAAAAACAACCAAATCAATATTTGGTAAGAGTTAATTTTTTTTCATGGAAGTTGAAATTTTCAATACTGCAACTTAGCTTAGACAACATAGTAGAGGAAATACTCTCATTTCCAACAGAATTCTCATTGGGAGTGTGCTCAGATGCTGCTCTCTTTGGGGAGTGGGAGATCTGCCTGATTATTGCTGTCCTTTGATTTAAGGATTTGCCATTTGTTTGTTGAGACACTAAAAAGAATTGTTTCATTTTTTAACACTTGAGTACCTTAAGTCAGTCAAAATTGTCCTAATATGTTGTTCCTTAAAGTTTTAAGTGTTCAAACATTATGGACATGGAGAGTGTCACTCCTTCCTGGAGGGTTTCCGTGCTGTGGAAGTCTGGGTAAGAATGTGGTGCCTGAAGGTCACAGCAGGTCAGTCTGGGTGTAGGCTGCTGTGAAAAAGAGTGCTCCTGACTTCCCTTCTGCACAGGTGCCTCTCTGCTCCCTCCTGTGTTACAACTAGTGGCTATCCAGAAAATCAGAACTGGGAACCGACCAGTTGGAAACGAATTGTTTTGTTCATTTCTTCTAGCTTAAATTCAACTATCACTTCTTTTGGTCCAGCCTGTTTGCAGTTACTGTTTCCTGCACAGGGATTATAGCAGTAAACAAACAGCTGGGGCAAGGTGGACCTTCCCCTTTCATAGCTTGCTAGATTCAGATTGTTTTAACACAGCTGGGAGACTCTTCCTAAGGCTTTTTGCATGAGGTGAAGTCAAACGTGTAAGGAGCTGGAAAGCAAATAATATTTGGCATTTATAGAACTGAATACTTCTTGAGGCACTGGGTATGTGATCTTCATTCATGTGCTGATTTTTGTTACAGAACAGATATTATTGTGTGTACATTATTGTGCTAGCTCTAGTATAGTTGTGGTAATGCACTTACTACATAAAATCAAATTAATCCTGAAAATACAGCACTATTTACGTTCAAAACTTAGGTAGTTAAATTTTCCTTGGTTATAATGTAGATCTGATAATAAAGCATAGTGAGGCAAATGTTTTCCCTCTGTTATCACTGCTCAGTAACTCATTAGAATGTAAAGTTTCATAACTGTGAAAGATAGGCTATAAGTATGGGTGGGATTCTTACAAAGTACTTTTATTCTGTTTTATCATTAGTTTTGACTTTCTTGGAAGAATACGAAATACCGTATGTTGGGCTGCTTGAGAGATCAGTTTCCATTGTGCTGTTTATAGTGCATGTAAATGGTATGGAGCAAAGATGGCAGCAGAAGCGGACAGCTGTTAATCGTACCAAGCATTGTACTCAGAGCTCTGAAGTCTTTGTGAGTTATTTTTATAAATGACATTTTGAATTTAGGCAAGAATTGTTGACTGTTCAGGCTGCATGTAATGTTTCAGTTCAATGCTATCAGAATTTAGCTTTTAGGCATGCATGGGAAACATGAGAACAAATCAAAGTGAGTTGTGAATCACCAGATCTTTGTGGCTTGACTCGAGCCTTCCCAGGTTACCAATGGTTTTTTGGAGGGATCAGAAGCTGTGCAGCAGAGGGCTTGTGACCATTGTCTGAAGTGACTCACTGGATGAGCCACAGTGCAAAGTCCCTTTCAGATACTTTCTGAAAGTCAAACTACACAGCAAAGATGGTCATAATTTGCATAAAGAGCTAAATTCAGCTCTCAGAATAAAATACTACTCAGTTATAACACGGGATTTATAAATAATGACTGTTTTTCCCAGTAGCTGAGTATGCTGTGCAGATAATGGAACTATTCACACTCACTTAGGGTGTCAGGAGTGTTTCTTATGTTAGAAAAACAACAAAAATTCCTTAAGGAATATAACCCCCATAACAAATAATTACTGGCTGAACTGAAGAGTATACTGTGAAAAAGAATGTCCAGACCTCTAAGTAAACTGTCCTCCAGTAACTTTATGTACTGAACCAAAAGTGCAGAATCATGGCACAATATTCTTAACAATACGTGATCATCTGTAGCCAGCATTGAAAACTAAAAGTGAGGCCACAAACATTTTGAAATGCCTATTTCAAAGAAGCATATGCCTGAGTAATTTTATTTTAAAAGAGTGTTTAAGTGTTAATAACACCAGTCAGGCATGCCAGAAGTATTTTACTAAGGTAATTTTGCTCACAAAATCCTTTGTTATTTCAAACTGGATTTGATTCTTCTAGAGCCAGCAGGTGCAGTCTGTCTTACAGGTATGTTAATGCTGTCATCAGTGAAGTTGTTTGAGGACATCTCAAAACTTACTGGCTTTGCTCAAAAAAAAAAAAAGGTCCTGGCAAAACAAGTTCTTAAATTAGAGTTTAATAGCATTTACAAGTATTACTTACTATTGATAAGAAGAATACATGTCTTTATAAGACATCAAGCAGAGTCGAATGCAAAAACAATTTCAGTAGTTTCGTTTTTTCATATTGGGTATGAGCTGTAGAAATCACCTACTGTCAAGTGTATATTTGGAACTGTTCATGTATTGTCAGGAGGTCTGTAATTTGTTAAACTAATCAGTGGAGAGATAACAAGACACAATGCCTTATGCTATGTAAGAGAAAAACACATATAGTGATTTAGTCCATGTGTCATGGTCTTTTGTCACTGATGATAAAAAAACCTTCAAAAATAGCAAACAGTTCATAATTTTATTCTTTATTTATGGATTTTTAGATATTCCTCCTCCCAGTTCTACTACTGAAAACAAACTTTACTGATCTTACCTTCATGCCTTTCTACATCTTGTAGAGGAATTGCAGACAAGTGTAGCTGCTTGTGCAATTCAAGATTATTTGATCAGTCTGGAAAATGGAGCCTAAATAATTATTGAATATGAAGGTCATTGTTAAATTAATAACTATGTAATTTGATACCTGTTCTCTTATCTCTTTCCTTTAACTTATTTAAACTGAATACTCAGAAAACTTTCCAAGTTCTGGTGGTGATTCCTGAGTAGGCAACACATGATATCCTGCTAAATTAAATTTTCACGTGCTTCCAGGTAATAATTAGCCACCTTTCATTATTGTTTCTGGAAATTATTTTTTTAAATATTTTTCTTAATTTGAAGTTAGATTTATAAATTAACAACATTACATATTTATATTTTGTAATTTTTTTCTTGTTAATAGCAAATGTCTAGTGTTGGCTTGTAGCATAGTTTAAAAAATCTAGGAGAAACCTATTAATGGCTTCTCACATTCAGATTAAATAATGTTATCTGGCTGTATCTTATTACATTAAAATTTTTGATTTGATAACACAAACTACTGCTATGTCCTGTTTGACCCTGGAGAGATTGTTCACTGGAGAAGCTTCAAGTAGCTTTCAAATTAATTGCAAGTCACAGGTAGAAACTGCAGTGCAGTTGTTAAACTTTGAATGTCTTATTCCAATGGCTAACAGTCTATTCTTGTTACTGCCATGTTCTTTGTATTTTAAAGAAGAAGTATTAATATAAATTAGCTTCTTTTATAAAAACACAAAGCTTTAAGATTTTTCTCATGGCCACCTGAAGACACAGTAGCTGAAACTGCAAAGTTAAGAGTTTTCAGTCCTAAAATTGGTGACAGTTTCCATTTGTTTCTGAAGAAAAAATTGATAAGTTTGAATAGCTGTATGGAGTTTCAAAAAGGAACTGCACAACTTCTAGTTCATATTAGGTAAATATTTATCATGTTCTGTAGACTTCCTGAAGTGAATCACATTGGAATTTTTAAAGACTTTTCAGAGAAGGGCCATTTTATTCCACCTTACTTTGTTAAAATGTCTGTGGTTGTTCATAGTTCCCATTAGATGTCATTCTTCCTTTCTATTAGTCTGGTCATTGAATGTAAAATAAGCTAATAAGTGTGGACTTTTAATTTGTCAAGGATAATTTTTCTTTCCTCAGAGGATAGATGAAATGCTGCCTGGCAGGCTGTTAATTGTAATTGAAATACAGTATTTCAATAAAACAAAATATCCTTGTTACTGTGTGAGCTTAAAGATGGAAAGCGTCTCTTCTTGTGCTTTCCAATTTATGATCCATAAGAACGACTTAAACGCTTAGAATAATATTAACTTTATTTTCAGCTTTCTGAAACTAGATTAAGCAAAAATATCTCTAAGTTCTTACGTGATTAAAGAAGATATATTTGTTTTGAAGACATATTTGCTGAAGATGTCCAGTCTCAGCTGCTCAAGTCTGACCTTGGTTTGAGACATCCTTGCATAGACTGGTCTGCAGCTATAGGAGGAGCTGTGCTTTTATCTGTGTGCCTCGTGTATACCCTGCCCTCTATAAGGGGTAGAAGCCATTGGGGTATTGGCAGGTGCCTGCCCTTGGTGAAATGGTGCTGGGCTAAATGGAATCTAGTTTTATCTATTGCTGGATAAAAGAGATCTGGGTGCTAGTTATACCACTGTGGTGTGTAAGGTGCTTAGTAAGCAGGAGATACACAAGTCAGACCTGAATTTGACAACTTGTGTTCCAGAAAAAAATGTGTAGATAAATGGGCTCAAGCAGAGCTGCTGCTTTGCAGGACTTGAACTGTACCCCAAGACACCTGTTTGATCTACTGTTTTGTCTTAAAGCCTTTGACAAAAATGAGCATGTACTTAAAATATTATGAAATTAAATGGGATTGCATGCATATTTGGAACATCTTTAAAGATTATATCATGTAATCAGTTGTTGCCATAGAGAAAGTGAGTATGCATGTTAAAAATGGGAGTTGTTTTCTTTCTTTTAGTTGTCATAGCAGAGAATTCATGTGATCCATTCAGTTTATTGTCTTGTTTTCTTTCTTAGTGAAATTATTTTTATAAACAAAAGTTGTTAAATTGATATCTTTATTGGGAATTTTTTTTAAAAAACATCTTCAGCTTATTAAAGACAATCAGCTTGAGTGCATCATCTGTGTTTAATTATCTTTTTTTTCTTAAATGGAATTTAGCAAGGATTGAACACAACATTGCAAACAATGGGTGAGCTCTTGAAGGCTGGGGGAATACTCTGGAGAAATATATTCTTGTGCTTTTCTGTGTGCATCTCTTTATAGGTGCAGCTGGAGACAGGATAGTAGATTGGTGCCTGGTCTGATCAGTACTGCTGTCTCTGCTCTCCTTTTATGATGATTTCTTAATAAATTGGTATTTGATTGGATAAATTCCTTTACTTACAGGTTAAGGAAAGGATCGAAGGATCATGTTCAGGTTATTGTTCCTATCAAAATAAAGCCAGTACAGTTATTTTATACTCTATCAAAGTAAAATTTAAAAGTTTGATGTTTGAAGAGACCCAAATTTATGTTATGTACAGCCAAGTTCCTTTGAGAAGCACAGGGATGAGGTTCCTCCAGAAATAAGGATACTTTTAGATGCTTAAACAAGGATTTATATTCGTAGTTCAGGACATCTTTGTTGGCAAGACTGAGCCTTAACAGATTTCCCTCCTTTTCTTGTTCTGTTTTTAATTAATTTTAAAGTTTGTAATATATGCTTATTCCAGTAACACAATCTACAAATTTAGAAGTGCAATAGCAGCTTTATAAGGGCTTGGAAAGAGGAATTCACAAAATCTGTCAATCAGTGATGCCAATCTCACTAGGCTTTCTCTGTAGGCAGTAGAGAGCCAGCCTTTCTAGAGAACAAATCAAAGCAGGTGCTCAATTTAGCCACTCTGAAATCCTCTTTACAATAGAACAGTGTATATGTTCTTGCTGTGCTAGAGTTAAATGTTGTGATTTCTCTTTTCCATAAAGACATTTGTCTTTATTCTTTATAAAATCATAGTGAAACATAACCTGTATGGGAATGGCAGATTCAAATGTATTTAAATAATGAGGCAAATACTTTAAGAGCTATCACAGAAAATACTGTCTGTGTGTCTGGAAAACTTAAAAAATATGAAAATTACTTTATATTTTGCCAATGGTGTCTTCCACAATATCATTAAAAAGAGTGGCATGTATATAGTAGGAATTTAAGTATATAAAGCATGGAAGACAAATTCCAGAGGCTTGATGCTATACCTAGGAAGTTACTGTCTACCTAATGCAGGAGTGTTGGAAAAAAAAAATCATAAAAGTCTATCTTTCCATCATGTCTTCACTGCCAGTTTAAGCAGATGCTGAACTTGACTGAAAGGATCTGAAGTGTTGTCATGTTTTCCTTTTCCTGCGTTGGGAGGGTGTTGGGATGTGGAAGGCTGTACTGCAAGAGAAGGTCAAAGCAGAGAGTGGGAGCTGATAGCATTTCCAACTGGTTCAGGAGAAATCATGATATTTTACCACTGCTTTAAATCAGTTGCTATTTCTGGGTAGAAGAGAGTTTCTCATGTTTTGTATTTCCAGATGGACCTTCAACTGATAAAGATTCTGAAGAAAAGAAAAAGGAGCCTGCATCTTCCTCACAAAACAGCCCTGAAGCTAGAGAAGAAAGGTGCTTAATTCATAATGACTGTGCAAATAATCTCACGCAGTATAAATTAACATTAAACTATTTGGTTTGAATTTGTCATCTTAGAGACAGCTGCCATGTTCTTTTCTGAAAGACAGAGTTGTACAAGAAACAGTGTGTTGTTGGGCAAGTAAACTGTGCTATTGTTGACACGATAAAAAAAGAAATATGTAGGTCAAGATATGGCCAGACAAGTTTATTCCATCTGTTGAGTCTCTCAAATACTCTGTCCTCTCTCAGTACTAGCACCCAGTTTTGAGAACTGTTAAACAGCTTTCAGTCTCTGCTTTGTGATAATTGCATATGCTGCTTTTGTGTGTTAGCTTTTATGTTTAATAAACATTCTGCACTTTTTTTGGTAAACACAAAATATGTTACCAGAAAAAGAAGCCTGCATAAATGTCACTGCAGGAGCTGAAGAACATTTACAAAAAAGTATTTGCAGCCCATTTCTTCTATACATTTCTGAGTTTAGTGATCTCTTTTCAGCAGCCATTTTAAAATTGAAGCTTAACCTCTAACTATATGTCCAGATGGAAGTTGAAAATGGTTTACATTTTACAAAACTACATAAATTGCGTGTGGGGTTTTGTGACCATGGCACCCCTTCAGTACAGTAAGCAGATTGAATGTTGGTGTGATGTATCGTCACTGTTTTTTAAAGTATAGTTCTGTGGGAGGAAAAAAAGATTTCATGTTAATGTAAAGAACTGAGAATTAAAGCTTATGTGCCACATAATGGAATGAAATACCTGCTGTGTCTCTATTGTGTGGAATACTTTAGTGAATAGTCTAAAGACACTAAAAATTGTATTGACTCTAGAGTTATAAATAACTTTAAAAAGGTGGCCTGTGTTCTTATTTTGGAATACATCAAATGGCTGTAGCAAAATACCTGTATTTTACACAGAAACAAAGTTATTTGAAGGAGGAAAAAACATTAATGTTGGTTTCATTTTGCCTTTTTTTAGCAGTTCAAGTAGCAATTCCAGCAGCAGGAAGGAGGAGGGTAGTGCTCCCTCAAATTCTTTCATCCCTTCTTTTCCCCGGGCTCCAAGCACTTCAGACTCTGTACGAGTGAAATGTAGAGAAATGCTCTCTGCAGCTCTCAGAACAGGAGGTGAGCTTTGTAGACTATATTTTCAAGTTCAACTATTTCCTTCTTCTCTATTTCTGTCTTTCCCACTCTACTTTTTCTCCTGCCCTGTAGGGTAGAATAAACCCTGTTTGTGTCCATTTGTGTGTATACACCCATAAAGCAGTTCACCCAAGGTGCAAGCAATGAGTAACCTTGACAGCATGGGAACATTTCAAAATGCATTTTGGTTGCTGCTAATTCAGGACATTTTGTGGCTCAGTTCATCTGATACTTTCCCAACAGGGAATCTTCTTTTCAGGAATGTTACTGTATCCTTAATGCTTCATTTAAATATTTTTGTAGAGGCTGCTATTTTTTTTTTCTCCCTCTTTTTGACTTAGAGAGTGTGACTACATACAAAACTGCCTTTCTTACACCAGAGGTCCCAGGAACCTTCAGATTTTAGTTTTGAAGGCTACCTTTCTATTCTGATTTATTCTTAACATTTCATCTGGATAACTTGCAATAAGAGAGTCTTACATTGCTCTTCACCTCATGGCTTTTGAGTGTCTGTAAATTCCTTGACTGTTCTGGCTTTTTTTCCCTTTTATCTCTCATGTACACTTGGATGTCTTTAAATTGACAAATTGAATTATTTGCTAGGTAAGGAGCAAACAGGAAGCTGGACTTCCCAGAATCACCTAATTTTTTTCTGGGCCATCCTTTATCAAAATTGCAACCCAGCTCCTGTTTCTCTGTTCTTAGCTTAGTGTGACTTGGCACAGTGTAAGTAGATTTTGAATCATCCATGTTTTCTCTCTTCACTCTTTTATTCTTTCTTTTAATTCATATAAATTCAGGTATAGACAATAAGCAAAGCTGACTAAAGACCATGAATTTGTGACCATGAATCTGCATGTATCGTTCATAGACTCCTTTTGGGACCAGACAGTCACATTACATGGCATCTTAGTATCCATAATTCTATGTAGTCTTCATTTTAGATAGTTTTTCAAAAACCTTTTTTGTTGTGTTGCTTTCTACAGCACATGAAAACTGATGATCCATGAGTTTAAAAAAAGGTTATTTTCGTGGTTTATGGCCTTTGGTATGAGATCAAGGGACAAATGGTGTTTGGATTACTTGCTGAAATACACCCATGTTGAAATGAGGAGACAAACATTGTATGTAATTTGTTCTTAAGCTGTCTTGGAAAGGTAGATGTCTTTGTGAGGAAGCATTTTGGTCAGAAACACTAAACAGTAATCTTGAGATATTTTAGTTCAAGTGTTGTACTGCCTTCAAGACTACTGTGGTCTATTTCTTCTAATTTACGTTTCATGACAAGTCTCTGCTTTGCATTTTAAAAAATTGAATAAGATTTTTTGTTATTTAATTACTGTGTTTCTAATGAAATCTTTTCTTCTGCATATGCAAAACATTTATTTGCTTATTCTTGTATTGTGTGAACTAAAACAATTGATTAAACACAATATAAAATGTTTCACTTTTGTAATAGTCTGTTCTGTGCACAGGCTGTGGAGATGGGAGAGATGCCAAGCCTACTGGAATATTTTATATTTTTCTGTATAGCAATGATCTTTCTTTCTATTTATGTTTGCCACTAGGGTGTCAGATTTTTTTTGTTTTGTTTTAAATGTTTTTAACTCTTTTAAACTTCTGTTCTGCTTCTTTCACTTCTTTTTGTTTTTCCAAGTAATAAATTTTGAAAGGTTAGGTATGCAGTAAATTTAATTGTATACAAAAAGAAGATTCACTGCAGGTGTTTTGTAATTTGCTGAGTTTCAGAGTTCTGGAACTATAGGGATCTCAGAGATATAGAACACAGAGTGTCAGGTTGCTAATAGTTTATCATTTGTTTTCCTCAGATGATTACATTGCTATTGGTGCTGATGAAGAAGAGCTGGGTTCTCAGATTGAAGAAGATATCCTTTGTATATCTGTGTGCTCTAGAGCAGGAGTATTTTTAAAAAACACAGTAATTTTCAAATTAATTAACTTGTATTTTCTTTCTATTTCATATAAAACAAAAATGGCTGTGTTTAGTACATCAGTATATAAATTTAGTGTTTAACAAACCAGCCCAACCTAAATGATTTGCTTTAAAATATGTAGGAATGCATGTAGGTGAGTGTGTGTGGGTTCTTTTCAGCTCAATATGTTTTCCTTGTAGCAGCAATATTGTATCTTACTGAAGCATTCTTACATAAAATGCTAGACTCCCCTGTGCTATTTAAAAATCTTTTCTTGTTAACAGTCTTAATCATTTTCTAGTGTCTTTAGTTAATTTTCTACAAGTTTATTTCTAAATGAATTTGCAGTTTTAAGAAGGGTGGTTCTGGTAGCAGTGTTTGAATAATTCCAGAACAGAGGTCTGGGCTTCTTTTTTTTACCAAAAAAAAAATTTGTGTTAGTGAGCTGTCATTATTTGAATATTTGATTCAGAAGTAAATTAATTCTCAGGATGAGGTCAAGAAACTGAACATAAACTTATGGGTGACTTTTCACAATTACAGTTGAGGTCTTACTACCTAAAAAATCATATTTCACTGACCCTGTGCTAAGCTATGATTAGGCTTCAGAAGGTTGTGAATTCTGCTGTGTTGAGCAGGAAAGTAGCTGTAGGTTGGGGTGGAGGGAGGACTTGATGGAGAAGTACATTGGTTTAGAACTTGCCCCCTAGAATGAATACTTTCTAATGCTCTGTTTTACTTATTAATGCTTTACTCTGTTTTGCTTATCCATGTTTTGTTCCTTAAATCCAAAGCACCTATTTTTCAAGAATTGAAAAACACTGATATGAAATACAAAAATCGGGTACGAAGTAGGATAGCAAATCTCAAGGATGCAAAGAACCCTAACCTAAGGAAAAATGTACTATGTGGGAACATTCCTCCTGACAAGTTTGCCAAAATGACTGCAGAGGTAAGTAAAGCACAGGTCTTGAACTGTTTCCCTCTTGGACTTATATTCTGGCCTTAGCTGTAAGCTACCCATACTTCTGAAAGACTGTGGCTTTTTTGTGCCTTGCAGAATCTGAACTATGGGGCTGTGTTGGGTAGAGGCCATGAAAGTGTCTTCGTAAGTCAGAATAGATCTAGAAAGTCAAATGAAGGATTAGATTTTATGGGAGAGAAAAATGAAAACGCATCTTGTTAACATCTTGTTTCAGTTCTGTAGTTCTGCTTCTATGTGTTAAATTCTGCCCCCTCAAATGAGGTATAAAGGAGTGTCTTGGAGACTGAGGGGTTTTTTGTTGGTTTTTTTTTGGATTTTTTTTTTTTTCTATAGTTTTATATAAAGGTTAAGGCAAACAGAGCCTGGTGAAAGAATGTGTAAAAAAAAGCAAATTGTACCTTTAGTATGTATTTTGATTTTCTTTCTTGTACATATTTCTGTACGTATGTGCAAACATATATTTTGTCCTGTCCAGTGCACATTCCTTGTTTGATTAATGTTTTGGATTAAAATGTCAGTGGCTAAAACCCCCTTAGTGTAAAGATTACTTCTGAAGTGAAACAGCATTGCTACAAGATTTTCATTCCACATCTACGTGGGATGGTGAATAAAATGGTATTGAAGAAAAATGTAACAAATTGGTTTTGCTGTGCACACTTTATTACTCGACCTTGTGGAGATCTTGTGCACTAAAATTATTTTAAAAGAAAAAGAAAATGGGTGGTTCTGAACTCGTTGGTTAGTGTTTAGAAACTAAGTTTATATGAGTTCTGGTGACATATGGTAAATATGGCTGTACTGCATTTATCAGTGCAAATATGGAAGTAGTCAAAATAATGTAAATTTTTTCCAATAGTAAATGTGATGTAGGTCAATGAGATAATTATCCAAGGATCTAACCTAGGGAGAGCATCTTTTTTCCCTCTTTGGAGGACTTTTAAGTCTTCCACTTTGCCCCCCTTACATTTCTGAACTTCAGAAGTGTACTTGCATAGAAATGTTTCTAGATGTTTGATGTTGTAACTTGTACTTTTTTTCCTATCTGTGTTAAAAAAGACAACATTTTTAACTTCTTGTAGCTTCTGTGCTGTGAAATAGTCCAGCTTAAGTCTTGTAAAATTAAAAATGTGTAGAATGATATTGCCTTTCAACAGAGTTGTTGTTCATGGATTCTGAATAAAAACTTGTATTGGCTCACACAGTGGTAACTTGTTTTAAAGCTAAAACTCTCTAGTAAACTCTGTCTCCTCCTTGTCCTTTATAGGAAATGGCAAGTGATGAGCTGAAAGAAATGCGCAAAAATCTGACCAAAGAAGCTATCAGAGAGCACCAGATGGCTAAAACAGGAGGTACCCAAACTGATCTGTTTACATGTGGCAAGTGCAAAAAGAAGAACTGTACATACACCCAGGTGCGTGGTTATTCAGACTCTTTGTTTTTCCTTTTCCAAACCTTAAGTCCTGTATAAAGATTGTCAGAGAAAAAAAAAAAATTAGTGTTGCAAAATGCACTTTTAAGAAAGTGCTGACAAATTACAAAATGTGAAGATAGCTGGACCCACTTAGTTGTGCTTATGTAAAGCAAGTTTGTTGTATTTATTTGCCAAAAATTTTATGTTGATCCAATTTGTGTATCTGCATAGATTGAAACTTCAGTTACTTTGCAATGCTCAATTTTTGCTAATTCTTAATACATCATATTCATAAGGGTTTTATGTAGAGGAGAGGTACTGTTTTTAATGTGTGTAAGCTTATTTTTACAGAAGGACTAAATCGTAGAATATCATATATACATATATACACAGGTTTTTTTTTAATATATATTTAATCTACCATTTGACTAACACTAGACCCTGATTTACAGTCATTCCCACAACCACAGAAAGGGTACTTTAATTTGCTTAACAGTGCTTCAGGGAATGCCATTCTCATCACAGGATCAGCTGTATTTATATTTTATATTGTTTATCAGATGTTTTAAATAGCAAGCTGTTTTTCAGTCATGAGACTTTTAAAAGCCTTTGCATCAGTAAATGTATGTGAAGATGTACTGGACATTGTACTTTTAGTGCAGAATTTGCTCCCAGAAATATGTGCACAGTTGCAATGCAGAAAATAGTATTTTAGTGCTACTAATCTCTCAAAATCCAAGTTTCTAATGGCATTAGAAGGAGGGAGAAAGCCCAGTTTCAGTTGATACATAAAGTTAACTTGTATTTTTATGCAAATTTGTTTCCTTAGTGTCAAACTTTGATTTAAACAGTTACATTGAATACACACTAACAAAAATTGAAGATACTAATTTTCCTTTTCCGCTCTGGCTCTTGCCTTTGCCGAAGGTTCAAACCCGCAGTGCTGATGAACCCATGACAACGTTTGTTGTCTGTAATGAATGTGGAAACAGATGGAAGGTAAGACTGTTAGACTGCTCTGCATATTTGATAGCAGGCAGCCAGCTTTTGTGGTTAATTTGGGTTAACAGTAAATGTGACAAACCGCTTTCTGTTGACTTTTAGTTACTTCTTAACCCATTAATGATATTACATGTCGAGATTGCAAAATAGCTTTAAATTAGAAATGTATTTTTGACTGAAGGTGTGAGGTCTCTCCAGCAGCTTGGTGGCAGAGGGGGAGAGAAGTCAGGACTTGGTCCTTGCAACACTTAGTTACAATACAGCTTTGCCATAGGAAGTGGTGACAAGCGAGTCACTGTGTTTTCTCTTTCTTCACCCAAAGTTCTCTTTTAATTAACTGGTTTTAATCTCTGCTTTGGTGAGTGTAACAGGCCTTTTTTAGACCTTTTGTTGTTATTGGTTTTTTTTGGTTTTTTGCTATTCTGAAAAGAAGAAGCAATAAAAAAGAGAGATGCCTGCTGCTGTATTCCTTTGCCAGGAGAAATGTAGGGCACTGATAACTTGATTGAATCTTTTAAGTTCGGGAAACAGGAATTTATAAAACTTCTGAGAAAAACTGGTAGTTCAATAAAGTAGAGAAAAACTGAAATGAAGGGTTGTAAAAATTAGTTTAAGATGTGATTGCATGCCATAGGAAGCATGATAAACTCATTCTGTTATTTTTCTGTGTTAAGAATGCTGCAGTTCTGCAGGGCCATGCCACGGTATACATTAAGACTGCCACATAAAAAAATACTTAATATGTCTTGGTTTACGTAGTGCATTGCTGAATATTGTTCAAATATGTGCTTGAGGTATCTAAATAATATATAAAGCTTAGAAATTGTTTGATGGAATTATTTGTAGTACCTGAAAAAGTACATTTGTCCTTAAAACCTTTTGTAAATGTGGCAGCTACAGAAGCATCTGTATACAGATGCCTGAAGGAATGGTTAAAATATAAGCAAATGCTTTAATTAGTAATTTCCATATCCTAAATATGGTGTTGTATTTCTGTGTTTTCTTGCAACAATTTAGAGCTAAGCTGTATAAAGATCTCATAAAAAATTCTTTTCTTTTGACAGTTCTGTTAGAAGAAGAAATTGTCAAGACATCTGGACCAGTATGAACGAGGATTTTGTAATTAGCTTTAAAAAACTAGGCTAAGCATCTAGCTTCCTGCAAATGAGAGGGTTTTTGGTTTTTCTTTTCTTTTTATTTCAAAGCAGCATACATGCCTCAAGTTAGCCTTTGTTTTGACACAACCATCATTTCTTTAATTGCCTTCCTATAGCTGGTAGTCAGTAGGGCCAGGTTGCTCAATTGTATTAATTGGTGAATTTTAAAATATTTTTTTCATTTTTATAAGTAAGTTGACATTAAACTTTTACCAGTTAAACTTTTTGGTAATTGTCTTTTTTTTTCCAACTATGTGAATAATGTACTGTACTTTTTGTGGTCTGAAATATACACACTCCTCCTGTGTGTATTTTGCCTCTCCACATTTGCTCAGTTGTAAGATTGAAATTTGTTTCTCTCTGCTCTGTTCATTTTGCTTTGCAAGCAGAAAAGTATATGAGTTCCTCATAACATTAAACTCAGTTGTTAACTAAAACACCATTTAATTAACTCTCTAGTTTGTATGTGCTCTTTCTGGACTAGGACTAAATTTGCAGTCATGGGGTTTGAATATTTATTAGTGGATATGATGACCTCTTTTGCAATGGTTGGTTAAGCTTGTTTATGTAACCAGCTTTGATCAATGCAATATATTTTACTGTCCGAAGCATGTATTTTGTGTTCTATCAGCAGGCATTGTTTCTAAGAATGTCTTAAAATAATGGTTAAATCTGATTTGAGTGTTCAGTCTTGCTTAATGTGCTTGACATCTAACTTGGGTTTAGACTTTTTAAATAAGCAAAGGCGTTGTGTTGTAGGCTATCCTGATAACACCAGCTAACCAATTCATTACATTAAACTGACTGGGGAGGTAATATTGTACTCCCTTCATTTAAATGGCATTGATTTTGTTCATGAAAAGATTTTGAGATGTAGGGTATCCGTTGTCAATCATAGACCAGCAAGTGGGAATAAATTATTAAAGTGATGATCTTTTCCGTATGAGAAATTATATAAATGCTGCTTTTTTAGAGTCTGCTTTTTAACAGTGCATGTTTAGAAATATTTGCAAATGTGTTTTCAAGGAAAAACATGTCAACATCTTTAGAAGAGATTAAATTCTTTCATTATATCTAATTTTATATTACTTCATTTGTTGGAGTTTGGGGCTGAGGAGGTCTATTTTGGCACTGTGTAAATTATTCATGAGGGGATGGGAAGAGTATGCACAGCTCCTGGAGAATAAATTCCTTGAATGTAAAGGAAAAACCTAGTTTTTCTATGTTGAATGTTTTTTGTGTGATGGTGGCAATCATAGCAAATGAGTTAGAAATACTATTATGACATTTGAGCTTTGAGAGACAAGAATTGTTTGGTTAATACTTTATACAGCAAACTTTTCCAGTCACTGTATGCAAGGAAGCGTGGCTTTTCTGCTGAAGGGAAACAATTATTAAAATAGAAGAAGTTTTGTTACAGACTACTTTTTTAGGCAGAAAATTGCTTAGCATTTAAAGTTTCTTGCATAGCTTTTTATATGTAAGCATTTTAACTCAACATATACTAATGCCCTTTAGAAAACATCTTTTCTACTAGCAGCATGGGTTAATTTTTAGCCTGTGTGTAGGTTCATTGGCAGGATTGCTTCCTAAGAGTTACTAAAAGATGTAAAATTAATTTTTTTTTCAAGTTGTTTGTTGAGGATAACAAACCAATTGCAGATATTTACTATCAATTAAGAGTATTTTGTTAGGGGGCCTTTCTAAAAGAACAAGTCCAAAAAATTGTGTTAAAAGTGACAGCAAATTTGATGCCAAGTAGACCTAAATTTCCACAGCTGTTCACAGCATATATATATATATATATATATATATATATATCCAGGGCAGGCACTGGTTGGTTTGCTTAACCTTCCTCACACTGTGTGTCCTTTAATCTTTGTGTCTGATTATGACACTTAGAAGAAATATCTTTTGAGAAAATGTAGTAATTGTGTTTCTGTAGTCACCAGATTATATCTGGACTTCATTAAAACGACCAGAACGGTGGTAGCACTTTCTGTGATGCAGATGTATCCAAGTGGGAGTTGAAATAAAATGTGATTTCTCCTGATTATACCTGATGGCTGAGTAGCAGCCCTCATCCTTCTCTCTTCTGCCCTCATGGTAAAAAGAACCTTTTCTTTTGCCCAGTGAAAGATGGAGTGCAACAACTAGATCCAGAAATGCATCTGTTCTATTCATCCTTTTTTTGGTTACCCAAATCCAAAAATAACACTTTCCAGTACTGATCTTTGGATGGACCTCTGTTTAACAGTTGCTGCAGTTTTCACAGCTGTCTGAAATTGTCCTCCTGTATGGGAGAGGATGCAGAGGTGGGGCTGGGACTGTCTCATTTCTCCAGCTGGCTGGCTTGTCTGCCAGGTTGCAGTTGTGCTGTGACTGACCCAGTACACTGAGATATTTCATGCACTGAAACATGCCAGCAGAACTGGTGATGAATATCTCTCATCTAAGAATAGCAGGTTTGGTTATTGCCTTTATAGACACTTGAATTCTCTCAGATGGAACAGAGTTGTCCTGTGGTTTAAGGTAGTTTGTACACAATTCTAATAGAAAGAGGAGGCCACATTCCTTCTAAAGTGTGTGGGTGTGTGTAGTTCTTTAAGGATCCAATCTTCTGTGAGCAAGGTTAGAGGATCCTGCTGCTCAGAAAACACTTCTGGATCCTTCATTAGAAGACATATTCTCATATATAATACATTTGCTCATATATTCTGTTATCTCATTCAGGAGAAAATATGAGTTTTAAACTGTCTTGTACTTAATGGTTCTTTTTGACTATCATGAAGCAGAAAGGAAGTATCTACCCAGTGATCTTGGCTTTTGTGAATCCAAGGAAGAGCCTAGCTTTTACCCAGAGATCAGGATTCCACTTGTGATCACATACATGAATTTTAAATTGAAACTCAAAATCCTTACCAGCCTAGATGGGACTTAATTCATCAACACGAAGTCTTCATTCTGTAAAATGTGGTTGTATTACCTTCCAAACACATGCCTCTGGAAATGGATCTTGAAATAGTGGTCCTTCACATAAACCTGAGGAGTTTCACTTCTGTCAAGCACAATTTAGACAACTTATTAGCTTCTGTTTCACTAGATCATCACGACTCTTGAATTCTTTTACCATTTCAAAGAGTTTGGGATTAGTTTAGTT
Organism: Cinnycerthia olivascens; assembly: GCA_035048155.1. Lineage (NCBI taxonomy): Eukaryota > Metazoa > Chordata > Aves > Passeriformes > Certhiidae > Cinnycerthia > Cinnycerthia olivascens. The sequence goes on along the minus strand of JAWWMU010000106.1, from coordinate 112,128,654 downwards.
ATAACATTAGTATAAAAAACCATAATATAATTGGAATGATACTCATACCTTTTATGGCAGAAGACATGTTCTTAAGAACTGCTTAGAGCAAAGTTGTTTAAAAATTACTTAACATTATAATATGGTAGCCTTTCTCATCACTTTATCTTTTTCCTGATATCCTTTGTAATCAGAAACTGCATAAGTACATAATGCTTGTGTGATGAATTTTAATCTAACTTTATATGCTAGAGCCCTTCAGAATATATAATTTTTTTCTCCATTTTTACTGTGCTAATGACTTTGGAATTTAAAGGTCACTGTAAAGCACAATATGTTGGCTGAAGGAGCCCATGCAATTTTAATAGTGCTAAGCAGGCTGGTGAAAAGAGCAGTCTTTAACAGTATGCATGTTCTGTGGGAGTTACAGCTTTATGATGTGCAGACATTGAAGGAAGAATGCCAGTGGACTGGAAAGTTGTTACAGCTTAATGATATCCTGCAGTTCAATAAATGCCAAGGCAAACCAACCATGCTCATTTTCAAGCTAGGATAAATTGATTTTGTGATAATTTCTTACATGATTAAATAATGTCTTATGTCAATATGATTATTTTCTCCTGCTATTCATGTAATAGCTTGTCTATGGAAACTTCCTTTTCAGTGAACTTTGCTTTTGCCCTGGGAAGTTTATGCACCTTGAGCAGGTATATAGCAATGAAATGCAATTAAAAATTTGTTGTCTGTGTGGGTAGGTTTTTGTTTTCATCTTCCCCCTACCGCCTTCCTTGCCTCCATGCCATCAATTAAATCCAGCCATTAACCAGCCTCGAAATAGCAAGATATTTAAGGGAGTGGCTTATTTGGGTTTTTAGGAGATATTCTCAGGATATCTAGAGATCAGCATTCTGCTACTGGTGGTGGGCATAAACTTAAGCAAGCCTAAAGCACAGCATTAAGATTTTTAAAGATATTTCAGGAAAGAATGCACATTGCAAATGTCAACATATTGTAATGCAGAAGTAAAATGAAAATTGCCCAGAGACTGTTAATTGTTTAGAAGTTGTGGCACACAGAAAATAAGCTTAGAAATTATTACTTTCTTTTAATAATTGAATGTTTACCATAAAATTGCCCAAACCAATATAGTTTTCTCTCTCTTCTAACTTCAATGCATCTTTTTTATTTCTTTTTCTTGCAGAATAATAGAATATATTATTTGATATGGACTATGAGTGTTCAGTCTGTCTTCCAGCCTTTATTGAAGTATCTTTGCAGGGAAGACAGATAACTTTAAAGAAATTAAATTCTCCATTTTGTGAGATGACATGCTTTGAAGTTTTTTTTAATGTGTATATATGATCTTTCCAACAAGCTGAATTTGACCTAAATTTGTCAACTTAGAGGTTTAGAGCACTCCTTCCCTCCCTGAATAAAACAAGGACAATATCGTCTGTTTGACTGCAAGCTCCCCATGAGTGCTGCCTTTTGAAGATACCTACTTTGTTTTGTTGAAGTTGCTACTGACAGTGTAATATTTCACATAAACTGAAATTGTATTGGTAGTGCTTTGGGTGTATCAAATAGAAATTCAGCTGAGGTAACCAGCACTGATAGGTTAAGCAGTGGCAAACACTAACTGAACTGTGTCTTAAGTGGTATATGGAAGGATCATAAATGGTTTGGGTTGGAAGGTGCCTTTAGTAGCAGCCCCAGTGGCAGGAACACTTTCCACTAGATCAGGTTGCTCAGTGCCCCATCCAGCCTGGCCTGAACAGCCCTTAGGACTGATGAGTTACCAGGTACCAGCTCTTCTCCTGGGGTGCAACGGACTGAAAAAATCAAATCATTGTGTGCTTCAGAATGCAAATGCAGTAAGGGCACAACATGTCTCCTGCCAAGTGCATTGAGGAAACAGATTGATCTCTTAAATTCTGTTTTGTTCTTCACATTTCCTTTCTTTTTAGAGAAAGTTCCCAGTTTGTATTTTCCATAGTGCTGGAATTAGGCAAAGAGTAGATTTTGGAAAAGCTGCAGTACACATCACTGAACTATGCCCGTCTGATTCTCCCTTCTAGGGGTATTGTTTTTTGTCTTTTTGTTTCCCATATTTCTTTTTCCAACCTATATGTGTCATTTGTCTCATTTAAATAAGTACACAGGAACAAAATACAATTCAGTGGAAATCCACTATAAACTCCAGAGTTTAATATAGTGGAATTGTAGTGAATCTTGTAATTTAAAAGAAAGAAGACATTAGAGTAGCAGATCTACAGATAGTTTATGTGGATTCAACTTTCTTTCTTTCTAATATTTCCTGTGATTACTGATTTTAAGTTATGACCAGGAAGTAAGTGTAATGCTTTGGGTATTCTGTAAATGAATGGTTTATAACTGGATAGAGCTGGTGCTGTTGGACAGTCTGAAATAGTGCTGTACCAGAACACAAGTTCCACCTTTCTGCTTCTATTATGTAAATTGTATGTATATCTGTAATGGAAACCTTACAGGATCTGTCAGGGAATGGGCGAATTTCATATTTACAAACCCAAGCTGGCTGAGGCTGCCATCCTCCTGGGAACAAATAGTGAAGGGTTTTACAAACTCCTACTGAGGGAAGTAAAAAATATGTGAGAGTTCTTGTGCTTTATTTTTCAATTTGAATGCCCAGACTTGTTTTCCTCTGAAATAAATAACTTTATGAACATCAACAAAGGGAAGTTAATGCTTTCAGCAGATTCTAGACTAAGATAACAATTCTTCAGCAAAAGATTTCTTTCTATAAGCAGCATTATTTCAACCAGTAACTTTCATAAACTTGAGATTGCCGTGCCAATTTCCACTAGTGCACCATGTATGCATTAAATATACCAAAACAAGTGGAGTGTACCTATGCCAGGTGTGATGGCACTGCCCAGAGTAACACAGTATTGACAGTGATATTTTTACTTTGGTCACAGTGTGGATGGGGCAACTGGTTTGGTTTTCAAGAAAATTCTAACACTCCACTTAAAAATCAGTTTTAGTTTCATGCTCAGTGGGTGTTTGTACCTCAGACATGAGTTGTAATAGCTTTGTCTGCTGTGTTTGAAAAAATACTGCATTTTTTGAACAATGTTTCTTCTTCATTCTCTTCATTTCCTTTTGCAAAGTAATACTGAATTTAATCAGAAACTGTACTTAGCTGATTGTATCAGAGCTTTGTGCAGATTTAAATTGTTCAGTCTGTAGTAAAACTTGCCTGAGTTATTTTCAGGTAAATATCTGATTAATTCTAAATTCCCTGTGGATTTCTGTAGCCCAGAGTCCCGTCTGTTTTAAAATAAATACATTTAAGAAAAAATTCTATGCTTCAATAGGTTTTTCAGACAAGGACTGAAGCAAGTCCTTATAAATAGCAGAGTTCATAAACCGTGGGTAAGAGTCTCTGTGCATTAAGGTATAAATTTGAAGCTGTGCGTCATCAAAGGTGTGTTGTGAGGGTTCCAGCATATTTCGGTTAATAACTTCTCTTACTCTGGAGTCCAGACTGACCTGCATATTAAAATAGAAAGTCATGTAAATAAGTGGTAAATAGCACAGACGGGGTCTTAGTTTTGTTTTATTGGTTGAAAAAACCATCTTTTTTAAGCATTTCAGCTGGTGTCCTCCAAGACTGTAAAAATTGCTAAATATACTTATGCAAAAAAATGATTCTGTTAAAATTTGAAAGGAGTAATATCCTGAGTATGGGTAGAGAAATGTCCTCACTGAGGTACCTTATTTGAACGAGGCTGTCTGCAATCCCATTATTACTGAAACCAATGGGTTATTTCCAGACCAACTTCCTGCTCTGGAGTAGAGAGCATTTATAAATTTTTGTGACAGTTCATTTCCTGGAGAGTTAGTGCTGTTGTAAAGAGACTGAATTTGGAGTAAGAGTATGACGCAGGCGGACAGTGTAACCTGGGAGGCTGTTGCTTAATCAAATTGCTGTTAAAAAGCAGAGTGAATTGATGTGAACCACAGGTAGGGCTATATAATGATTTCATACAACATACAGTAATGTCTTTTTTTTTCCTGCAAGTTTCTAGTGTCTGTAGAGAGATACTAGTGTTGCAGGAACAGACTGGGTAGATTAAACAGCATTTTTATAAGTATAGTTGGCACCACAAAAAATCAAATTGCAATTTTGCAAGGATGTTAGAAGGTTTAAAGTTCCAGCCTGCTTGGCAGGATTATATTCAAACTGTACTGAGGTGTCTTTGAAACTTGACATATTTGCTAACAGCAAAGTGGCAAGTAGCTTTGAACATTTTGGGGAAGTCATTGTGTTTGTTCTATGCCGTATTTTGTCAGCTGCTCTTTGAGAAATTTGTGCTTTGAAAAGAACACTTTATTTGTGGTTACTGTGCTTTTGGAGAGACACGTACACCCCCTTCTGAGTGTAACGAAAAAAGGAACTGATTAGTCCAACCAATAAAATTTGAGTTGAGCAAGGATAATGTGATCAGCCATATATTTGTGCCTCAAACTAAAAGTTTCACACCAGCATGCCAGGGTAGCATTGGAAGAGCTTCCTTACAACCAGTGAAAGTAGTTTTGACCATCTCACCTCAACAATGGATGCCTTCTTCCCCTAAATACCTACTTGAAGGCAGTGGAATGTGGGGGGAAGAGGAAAGTTCGCCCTGAGTATTGCTGTAGCTTTAAACAAGTGTTAGAACTTACTGTGCAAAGAAACATCAAAGAATGTATTAGGGAGGGCAGTATACCTCTTTCGGAGAAAGGATAGAAATGTAATCTTCATAAATTAGTCTTGCTTTTTCTTCAATGACACTTTTGTTGGATTCTTGTTTCAGTTCCTCACAGGCCATCCAGAAAAGCATGTTTTCCTCGCTGAATTCCGTTCGTAGAAATTCCCGAAAAGCGTTTCTGCCAGCTGGAGTAAGCATCAGCTTGTCAAATGATTGAGCCCAGGCATTTACTTCTTCGAGGGTGGGAGCAGGGCTTAAGGAGGAAGAAGAGCAAAAGAAGAGAGAAATCAATGATTGTTACTCAAGCTGTTTGCAGCTGGCAGGAGGCATCTGCCATCACAATGGAACAAAATTGAAAGGTTCATGGGGTTCTGATTCCTCACTGGAACTACCCAAGTGCAAACTCTTGTAAACACATTCATAAGATGTTTTTTGAAAGTGTGCTTATCAAGCTCTGATGCAGGTGATTACCTCTGCTTTGATGCAGAAATTGCAGTTTACTGCTCAGAGTAATTGCAACAAAGAAGTACCTGTGCAACAGCTAAACATTTTTTCTATCCCTAATATTCCTGTTAAATGATGGTTAAAAATTGAATGAAAGTACATATAAAGAAGCAATGATTCAAACACTCTGAAAGGTACTCACCTGTATGTTACCATTTTGCAGGTGCTACCTCTTTGAGCATTTCTGAAGAAACTATTGCCTGACTTTTGGGAGGATCTAAGCTCTACTTCATTATTTTTGTAAGACTGAGCACTGCTGGTTAAGCTCATTGCATACTTGCTGGGTGGGAACAGGATGTATTTTAAAATTATTTCAGGAAAAAGGGAGACAGTTTGCAATGCTGGTTTTAATTTGTCATGCGAGTGGGGATGTGCTGCATATAAATAAAGTAAAATATTATAGATCAGACCTTTGGTTCATTAGAAGGTAAAAGAAGAGGTGACTTGGAAATGGAGTGTACGTGACAAGTAGATAATAGTTACTTTCTTATTTCAGGTAAATAATTTCAATTACTTAGTATGGTTTGTTGGATTTGTTTTATTTTGGCTTGACAGAACATGGTAAAGACCGTACCTTTCCTCACAGTTTGGAATGCCCTCTGCTTGGAGTTCATGGGATGTTCTCCTTGCTCTCTCTTCTTCTTGATTTCTAACAGTAAGACTGCAAAATAGCAAACAAAGTTTTAGTCAGCTTCATAGAGAAAAAGGCTGAACATACACCAGATACTTTTCCTTCTATACTGAAAAAAAAAAATAATTCTAAAAGGACAGAAGCTAATGATAGGCACATTACCCATAGTTACATTCTGACCTTAATTTTACAATTGTATAAACCTTGAGTGTAGCTGAATGCTGTAATAAAGATTTTCTACTGAAGGAGCACAGTTCTATAAAATTTAAGAGACCCATAAGGATTGTCAGGTCCAATTTTAAATATAGATATACACACACACACACGTATATATATGTATATGGGATATACATGTATACATGCATACCCTTTGTCACATACCAAATCTGTTCTCCATTGATTTTTGTGCTGTGTGTGCTCAGTGCAATGCTTTAAGCTGGACCTGATGCACTGGCTTTACGTGAGTCAGATTTCAAGGTAGGTGGGTTTGGATTTGTTTGTTTGCATTTTTTTTCTCCTCGGCTGTGATGGGGGCCAAGACTGGTTTGGAGTGGTGATACCATGTTACAGGAAAGCCAGAGTTCAGAAGCAGGACACAAGATTTAAGCGAGCTGAAGACTTCTGTATGTGATGTTGGAAGGGTAAGCATCTTTCAGAGTTCAGGTGTAGATACAGCCAGATTGTGTGGTGATTGATTGCATCTTAGAAAATTGCTAATACATGCATCAAAATGTGAGGTCTGGAGCACAAAGAGCAGATCAATCATTGCTGAATATCATTTTGAAAATGTCTGAATGGAAACACTTGTTTGTAGCATTACAAAGTTCGCTGCAATCACTAGTGAACACTGACAGTTTTTGATGTCCCATGGAGGGGTAGCTGTCAACTCCTGCTTCTTTCATCAAATGTTAGTTAAGTTAGCTCTAGTTTTTAAAAATTTCTTTTGTAGTTGTAGATGATTCATTTTCATTTGAAACTGGATTTGAAAATACAAATATTTTTTAGAGTGTGGGTTCTACTTTCCAGTTCATCCAGGCTATGGTGGCTTAGTGAGAAATGCATGTGCATACATGCATGCAGTCATATAAAGATGCTTAAAACATGTCAAGAAGAAAAGGTCCCAGTGAATAACCTGTTACTTATATGAAACAGACCCTCCAGCTGAAAAAGCAACACAGTTACTATAACTTCTAGGGAAATACCAAACTTACTTTCTTCATTTGTATCTTATCTTTCTCTCATGCTAATGTTCTAATCCCTAAGAATCTCATTTATCTCTAGGAAGGTGTTTTTGGAAAACCACTGCATTTTTCTGCCTGTTTTGCATTCGAAACTCTTGGCCAAGTCTTATTTGCAGCCTTATTATGTACTGAGCATCTGCTTCTCCATCTTTGTCTACTGTTAGTCCACAATCTGCAGAGACCTGCTTTACTCCTTTTCTCTTTGCCACGGCAGTCCATGTGTTGAAGATATAGGAAAGGTTTTGTATTGTTAAGATAGAGAGCAGATACTGCAAACACTTTTTTTCAGCAACACCTGAGCCATATGTTCAAACCAGTGAACTATCTCAACTTACCTTTTCAGAAAAAAAATAAAAGAAAACATTAAGTAGTAACTCTAGTTCTTTATTCTGTTAGATTATATGGGTCTCAGGCCTTTACTACCCATTTTAGCAGTGGTTCTGGCCTTTTCTGAATATGTAAAGTGATATGTATTCCTCACACACAGACAGGAAGTGATACTCTTGTCAGAGCTATTTTTGGATTGAGAGGAACCAACAGATCCAATAGAAAGGAATACAGTCTTCATAGGATAATGCACAGAAAAGGAAAAAGATCAAAGAAATAACCAAAGCTTCCCTAAGAGAATATGCCATGCTTCAGAAAATTACTTACAGGCAGGGTCTTTCCCTAGAAATGTACAAGTACACAATAAAGAGAGTAGTGCAATACTGTATCCTCTCGGGATCTGGAAGAGTAACAGGCTGGAGGCTCGGGTTTGACTGGAGGAATGAACACAGGCTCTGAGCATCCTGCTGAGAGACTCATTTCAGTTCATTCTGAATCTACTATTAAGAATATGCTGAATATTGGATGTTCAGCAGCTCAGCTGCATGACTCATGGAGACTGTTATTTTTATTCCTATTCATAATTTTTCTGTTCCAAGAGCTTAGGCTATTTTGAGGAAATAGTCTATGAATGGGGAATATAAATAGCTTAATTATGGTTTGTTTGCATTTCTTGCTACTAGAAAACAATCGTTTAAAAAAATCAGAAATTATTTCAAAACTGAAACAAGCTGCTGTTTCTGAGCCTGTATTGGTTTCCCAGATGATTCTGAAATGCAAATAGGAATTTTAAGCATCATGAAATTTGGGTACTTTCACAAACCCTATTGAGTAAATTGCTTTCTTTGAATTGTTTGAATAGTGAGATACACAGAAAATGAGCATCCTGGAAAATATCAGGTAAAATCACAAACAAAAGCACTTTTTCAACAATATAAAAGGTAAAATGCAAATTTTACATACCATGACTTAGTAGATAAATAAGTGTCATACTTTTTCCTTTAATGGAAAGCCACTTTTGTGTAATGTAGCTCTGGACTGAGCCATTTGTAATTGCACTGGACAGCTGTTGAAATGACATTGGAATTTGTGTGGGATGCTTTAACATAGATGCAATAGGTCAAATAGATGCAAACTGATCCTGCTCAGACAGAGTGTTAATGTCTTTCTAAATTCTATCTTAGTTTACCTCTAAGCACCTGCTGAAAAGCCTGATAGGATCAGAGCCAGAGTTCTTAGCATCTCACAAAAACCCCCAAACCTCCAAGCAGCATTTTGTCCTTGCAAAATATTCACTATTTGCATTAGGGAGGGCAGAATTTTGTGAGTCTTGGCTTCTGATGAGCTGAGTACCAAAAGCAAGGAAATGATCAGTGTGCTCTTCCCTTGCCTTCTAATGGTGTTCTCCAAAGCATTTGCCACAAGGTGCTATTGGAAAAACAACATTAGTGGAATAGATTCCTAGCCCGGGCTGTAAGGTTGCTTATGACCACTTCCCATCACCTCAGTGCCAGGTTTGTTTGCTCTGATGGGTTTATGTGGTGGATAGTGAATTTCTAAGAAGCATTCCACTTGCTGTCAGCGTTTTGGCTGAACTCTGTGGCTGTTTAAGACTTTTTGTTTATTTGAATAGTTCTACTTTCACCCATTAAGTAATACTTTGCCCTAAACAGATACAGGGCTTTTGAGTGTGGGAAGATTTATTTCAGTTTAGAATTAAATCACTTGGATCTGGAGGAGTGGGTAAGAAAGTGAAGGTGAGCACACTGTTAATTTAAGGAATCAAGTGATTCCTTCTCTTTTGCTTTGATTGATAGATTTTCTTCCTTAACAGGAATGAGACTTTTGTAATGGGAGTTTTTCTGATTTTTTTTCTCCTAAGCTCCCCATCTTCAGCAAATACACACAATCTGTAAAGTTTCTGGTCCCAATGATTATCTACATACGAGTTGCAGGTGCTGTGAGTTGGCAGTTCTAATTAATGACAACAGATCCAGTTAGTTCAGGGGAAAAGAAGAGTTCTGGGCACCTGGTTATTCGTTTTCTGGCCTACAAATCCTTCTCCTAACTCCATTTAATACCTTCAGTGCTGCTTGTCCAGGCTCAAATCGAAAGCTGTGACATATTTTGGAATTGCTTTCAGTTTTTAGTGGGAGCCTTGGTGAAGCTCAGTACTGAGGAGACTCTGTCCAGCACAAAACAGACATTACACAGTATTGACAAAAAAAAAAAAAAAGAGCAATAGAGATACTGTACAGATATTTCTTTTAAAATATGTTATTTCAATGGCAGGGGAAAGAAAGAGCACACTGGGGTAGAGGTTTGTGTCTAGCAGTAGAGCACAGCTACCTCTTTGCATCCCAGGTCTGCAGAATCATACAAGTGTTTTCTTTGGCTTATGTTGTCTTATGCAGGAGCTGTGCGTTCCTTCCCTGCTATTCTATTCCCTAGAGGCTTGAATGAGAGGGGTTACCATGAGCAGCTGCAGCAGCAGCACCAACAAAAGCAGCAGGCATTGGACCCTCGATTTCCTGTGCTGAGCTGAGCCTGTGCAGCAGCTGGGGTCTCCGGGCTCGCAGCCATCTGCCGTTTGCGTATCTCCGTCCTCTCTGATCCCATGGGCTGCAAGCAACAAAGGAAGGGGGAAGTGAGAAACATCTCTCTCTTTTTGCCTTTTTTTTGTTTGCTTTAAAAGTCTTACCCAGAAGTGCTGAAGGCCACAGCCTCAAGGGAACTGAAAAGCTAAATCACTGTTTTTCCCCCATGGAAGTTCTTAGGTTGTTGAATCCTTTGGAAGATTCACTTATTTAAGTGCTGCGGTGGAAGGCAAAGGGCTAATGAATTCTTCACGTGAGAATAGAATGAGAAGGGAGTGGTGATGCAGAGAACAAAAGGTACAAGTGAGGGGTCTTGGAGAGCTAGAGCTCTTGGCACAGAGGTATATAAGCCTAGGAGTTGAAAAGGGTTTCCTAAGGTTTCAACTTCAAGGCCATCCTAAAGAAAATGGTACAGAATAGAAGCAGTTAGGGCCTCTTTTTATTTTTTTTTTCTTTCACCTGATTAGTCAATGCACAGGATTCATGATGCTTGAGTGAGACACCTAAGCTCTCCTGAAATTCTGGCCTTTGGTGAGTATTCAGGATATCTCAAACCTGTTGTTTCCCTTTGTAGCAAGGGGGGGAGGGCCAATGCTCATTTCTCCATTGAAGGTCTGACTGCCACAGTTTTTAAAAACATTTTTCTCTGTGCTTCTGTGAAGATGAGGAGGCAACACAAAACTAGATGATAATAATTACATGGTGTTCACTGAGTTCCCCCAACTGAAGATAGCATGAAAATTTTTGGTGGATGCACTTGTTTTTTTTTTTTTGCACAGTTGTAGGAAGCGTTTTTGAAGACTGCATTTTGCAGATTGTGAAAATAAGTGGTGTTGATGAAATGACAATCCCCTTTGAAGTCCCTGTTCATTTCTGACCTATCTCTGGCTTTCACATTTGCTCTACAGCACTTAATAGTTCTCTCCTTGTTATGCTGAAAGTTGTGCCATATGTAAGTGACAGATGTCTTTGAGAGATGAAATGCTAGCTTGTACAAAGATGAGTATGACTTCCTTCATTTTATTTGTATTTGATTTTTGATACATAGCTAGTCATCCTCCTGTGTCACGAGATCCCTTTGTGAGTAGGTTTGTTTCAGGTTGCTAAGCCTTCTTTTGAGGCCATGACAATTGTAGGGGAATTAAAATTAGCTGCTACCAATTTTGAGTCCTCTTTTTAAATCTATAATATCAGACTTAAATCTAATGAGATAAATACTTGGGGCTCAGAACTTGCTTTCCTTTCTAAAATGTTCATCCAGGTTTAGGGAATGCTGCTGTTTTAACTTGAGGGGGAATGTACAGATGGGATCATGGACTCGACAGGAGTGTCAGGAGAAGAAAGAATGTTATTTCAGCAGAGTGCAGCATTACATTCTGCTGCACTTTGGCTACTGTGGGTTTTTTAATGTTGAATTTTATTTCTGTCGTGTACAGCTTAATAGTTTTTGTATTTGTGAGAACCACCTACTCTCCCAAGAGACAAATGCATGACATGGTAGCAGAAGATGCACCTGTGTAGCAGGAGAAATAAAATATAAGAACAACAATATAGATTGAAACAATAACGCATTTTGAAACTCTGAAGGCCCAATCTGACAAGCAATGTCTAAATGACCAGAAATAGAAAATCAGAAAAAGAACATAGCTTCCAATTGTCCCTCTCCAACCTTTCTTGCTTCAAAACTTGGAAAGGTAACTGAAATGTAGAACGCATTTCTAGATTCAGATCTCTTCCTGTCAGCTTCAGATGCACATGAATGGAATGAATAATTTCAATTTCATTCCAGACACCTATACTTTTTTAAATGGAGCATTTTCACATTTCAGTTAGAGACTGATAGCATATAAAACATTTTTGGAAGGATCGTATATCTAACAATATTTCAGGTTGCTTTGGACAGTAAGCAATTAATATTGATTAGAAAAATGTAACTTGGATTCAGACATATGCTGTTTATATAGCCTAGTACATCCACTCCTACTTCTGAGGTATTTTATGTTCACACATTCTTATCTCTAATTCATATTAATAATGAGTTAGCCTGGGCTAAATATGATCCAGGGTCCATGTTATAGGATGGCAAGCTGAGCAGTGGTGCAGGTTATTATGGAGTTGTAGAAACTCCTTTGGTGCACATGAGTATTAAGTCCCGTAGGACAAAAGCCTGTCAGGCTGGTCAGGCTCACAGAACGAGCAATAGGTGATCTGTCTCAGCACTATTTGCCTAACTTTGGAAGAGCCTTATTTTGTGCATGTAGGTATCTTCCTGCTGCTCCTAATACATCCAGAATTTCACTGTAGGACATGGAAATTTTCCATCACACTTTGCTGCTTCTTGCTGCAACCACCAGAGCTGTGTAATGAGCCTTGCCAAGCAGTTGCTGGTTTGAGTTGTGCTGTGTGCAGGAATGAGTAGTAGATTTATCAATCACTCCAGTGAATATTATTTGTAGGAATTAACAAAGTTCCTTGCTCCTTTATAGTACAGCCCACATTTGCAACAATTTAAGCAATTTCTTGATTGATTTTTGGATCTGTGGGAATTGAGGTGATTATTTTGACTTCAGTAGACTTCAGGCTCTTTCAGGGCAAAAAGGAGAGGGTGTTTTTAGACCTTGTAGTGGAAAGGTCTTCTATACATGTGATTTTCAGTTGTTAATTTGGGACATCAAATTTCCAGACCTCTCTGAAGGTGCTATGGGAATGAAAAAATTGTATGAAAACCCTCTGTACAGGATGTTCTCTGCACTTTGAGAACTGGAGTTTGCCTCCTCTGTCCCCACCATCTGGAGCAGCAATGTGCCTTGTTTGAAAATGGGTTAGAGAAGACAACACAGAGGACTAGAAAACTGGAGATGGACTGTGCAGAAAACATCTCATACATGTTTTCTGAGGAATCCAAAACTACTTTCAGGTACTGATGGGATGATGTAAGATACCATCTCATGCTGTGTTTGTACTCAGACTGGGTATGGTTTCAGCCAATTGCAGGGTATAACAGGAATAGTCAGCAGGGTCTAATTTTGCTAATATTGAGTCACTGTGAGGAATCAAATCCTTGAACGGGACAGTCAGTGTCAGAGTCTAGATGGCAAGAGGGGGTTCTGTTGCACAGTTTCTGGTAGTGGTGGTGCTGGCTGGACCACATGAGGCTCTGGGACCTGCATTACTGCTCAGGTCCTACACACAGCTGTCTCATGTGCCTTGGCACTGCTCCACTACACACATGATCCACCCCTGGTGATTGTCTGGAGCTACAAAATATCTTCTACCTCCCTAAACTGTGCACATTAGTCTATCCTGGATGATCATTTTCGCATCTGCAGGAAGTTTCTTCTGACTACAGACAAGTGACTGGCCACTTACAAGCCTCCTCTGACTACCTGCAGTCTGTGGAGAATTGGATTGATTTTGTAGCTTTGGAGTTTCTACATGTCCTCCACCCTGGATATTAATCACCACACTGGAACATAAAGAAACTTGTCTAGGCACAGTGGGTCCTGCCTGGAGAAATCCACAGAACCATCCAAATTCCACACAGAGTATTTGACTAATTTGCCAATTAGTCAAAATACTTAAATGAGAATGGTGAGTAGGAGTTGAGGTGATCAGCTTGTCTCCAGTTGGTTCATTGCTTCAAGCCAATCTAATGTAGCATCTCTGCAGATGCCTAGGTGCAGAGTTTCTGGGTCTCCCAAGGAAAGAGATGTCCTTCTCTATGTAATGATAACAATTCAGTCCATTATAAAATTGTCCCTTAAAGAGCAATGAAACAAAAATAGAGGAAAATTAATGGCACATGTTCTTGCTTCTTATCCCACTAGACAGCATATATGAATCATATAAAGAAGTATGTGCTTATATTATTGAATGCTAATAAGTAATTAAAAACAAAAGTCCTAGGATTTAAGCAAGCATCTGAGATGCTACTTTTGACAGTAGTGGCAAAACCACTGGTGTGCCTTAAGAGTAATGTTGAGGTGGTGAAATAAGAATGTCTGTCATACCTTTTCCACTCCAAAGCATACCTATCTGACATTCAGATTATGAAGCATTTCTCCATGTAACCTTATAAACATGAAGGAGTGTAAAGGTCAGGAGAGAAAATTATTTCCCCGGTTAAAAACACCTCAGGTAATATTTGGCTTAGTTGTAACATTTTATAATATTTGCTAATTTCTCAGCAGAAAGGTGGGCTACCAAGAAAATAGCATTCCCAAATGACGAATATTTAAAATCTAAGCCACAAATGTCAATTCAAAAAACAAAACCTCGACCAAATAATAAAAAAGCCCCAAACCCAGAAATACGCAGAAGATTGTAGACAAAACTTTATACTTTTATCCCTACTTTATGCTAAAACACAATGACATTTTTTCAGCTCAGAGTGCAAAGATTCTATTAATTAAACTTAATTACTGAGACATAATGTTTCCTCTTTGTGCACATTACAGTCAGGCAGGCGTGCAAGCCTTGAGCTTGTCCTCCGGGCTGATTTGCATGGCCACAGCAGGAAGCTTTGCCAGTAACTCCACAGCCTGGGAAGCCCTGTGCTGGAACACTGGCTGACAGCCCCTGGCAGCGAGAGCACAGATGTGGATCATCTATTCCAGCTTTTTTTCCAGCAAATACTGCTGGCCTGATTCAAACTCCGCTAAAGGAAGGAAAACCACCTCTTGGTGTCAGCAAGCTTTAGGTGAGGTTACTTAACTCCCACAGTTGCTGCTTCAACTTTGGATCCTTCCAGTAATGATAACCAGTGAGTTGGAAGAGATTCTGTTCTTATCTACTAATGTCATAAGAGGCTTGCAACTGGGGTCAAGTTCCAAATAAATCTCTAAATCTATTTTTTAACAATTCAGATATATTTGGGGCTGCAACAAACTCCCACTGAAGCCTGTGGCAGTTCACTGTCAACTGAAATATGAACAGGAAACTTGATTCTCGTGCTTCTTCCTTTTCATTGACAAATGTGACAAGCAGGCTTTCTGCATCAAGCAGCGTGCTATTTCAGACAGAGAAGAATTCTAATATATGTTAATGAACTCACCCACACATATGCACATGCTTTAGGCAGAGTTGTCAGATTGCCCACTTAGTAGGTTAAGAGCAAGAGCTCCTCGAAAGTTATCTTTTATTATTGGAGATCTGGCATATTGTAGTGGGGTGGCCGAAATTGTTGAGAGTTTGTGACTGTGAGACAAAGGTTAGCAGAAAGGAGACCGGCAGCACATGGAATAAACCAGCTTTTTATGTCCCAAGTCTGTTAAAGGCTTCAGTGGATAAAGTCGCAAGTGGAAGTGTTATCCTGTAACTAACAGCTCTGGGACACTTTCATGTTAAATGTGCAGAAACTGAGCACCTTTGCTTGTTTTACTTAATTTATTTTTCCAGAAGAGCAGCAGCTCAGAGGAGCCGAGTTCCTCTATCCAGCTGAAAGCATTGCTTTACATTTCAAAAGGAGTGGCTGAAAGGGTACCACACCCACACAGTAACAGGTAATGGTGCCTTGATCATGTCACCTGTAGCAGGTATTTTTCTACCAATGCCTTAGATGACTTCTGCTCCTTTTTCTTTGGTATTCTGCCCAGTTGGCCACCACATGAGGCCACTCTCTGCAAAAACTTCCTCCACTAAAGTCTTTCTCTGGGTAAAATCTGGCTTTCCCATTGGGGCTTCAATGGGATTTTTGTGTGGGTTTTTGTTTGTTTGGTTTTGTTTGTTTGTTTGTTTTTTAGAGAAATGCCCTATATCTCATCTGGATAAAGAATTTCTATAGTTTGGATTTTATCACAAGAGACTTAATTGAAAATGTTACTCTAACATGTAATTAACAGCATCACTGTCATTATTTCTCCTGTAATAAGGGAAAGACATGAAAGAATTCTTTACCAGTTGCATAGAAAAAGCGACAAAAGCAACCTGTTGTTTCTGTCCAGCTGATTATGTATAGGATGCTATGACAGTGGAGCAGGATGAATGTAAGTATGGATATAACTTCACCCCATGCTGACTCCTCCACAAACTAGGTCACTGCAAACAAGCAATTATGTTAAATCAGTGTCAGGATCTTCTGCTCAAGCTGTCAGCATCCCTTGCCTCATCTTCTGTGGCAGCTGTGGTCGGCCTCAATGGATGTATGTCAGTCACACTGACTGATCAGCTCTCTTGGAAGAAAAACCAACAGAAAACCACACAGGCTTCTCTAGGGCTGGGATTTTTACCACTGCTTCAACCCTGCTTTTGCTGGCTCTGATGTCAGAGAAAGTACCTGCTTCTAGTTATTTTTATGCAGCTTATTTTAAGAAACAATAACATTTAAAAAATCATCCGTCCTAATATTTTACAAACCTCTCTACTATGCAGTGAAACTGGTGCCCGTGGCAGTTTACTCTGCTCACTCCCATTATCTCCTCCTGAGCGCTTGGTTGCATTGTTCTTGATTATGAATGGCCTCCAAAAAGCCCGTTTTACTGTACTATGAAGTGACTCATATCACACAGAAGCTGTGACAACTCGCACCGGGTACTGGAGGCACATGGCGCTGTGTTAGTGACTCACTTCACATTGTACTCGGCGCTGAGATCTGACTCACAGTGAACTGTGTGAGAGGCTGACTGACACTGTGCTGGGCTGAAAGCTGCTTTGAATCGGGATGACTCACCCTGGAGTGCATTAAGCTGTGATTCACACACTGTTTCCTATTGATTCCGATTGTCGCGATTCACTTCGGATTGTACTACGCCGGCATCTGGCTGCTCTGCAGGGCAGGCGCTGTGACAGCAACCCTCTGCCTGCTGAGCTCGGCTGTAGTGCCAGCCGGCAGTGACAGCCAGGAGGAGTAGTACCAAAGTCAATTTAACGCTGAAGGAAAGTCAGAATTTGGCTTGGCACACATTCACTTTGGCCCTGACACTTTCTGGGCTTCTTTGCTTCACCTGGCTTTGGCAAGTTTTGAAAACAGCAAGCGAGGAGTATATGAACATCTCGCTAGGAATCCTTTCACTTCTGAATGCCAGGCGATCTCCAGAGTATTTCCAAGACTTGCTGTCTCGTTTAACACTTTTCTTAGTGAAATGGGATGAATTTCTGGAAGTGACTGAGTACTGGTAGTTGCTGATATGCTTATATCATCAACATTTGACCTGAGCTCCAAGAGACACAGGCGCCCAACAGTCTGAAAACTCCTTCCCTGTACTTTAAAGTCAGTCCTCAGACATTACTACTCACCCTGAAATATGTTCAATGTTCTAAGCAAGGAGTAGAGTGGTACATTTCAGCTTAGGTGATGCTTCCTTGATTAAGTATGTGGGACCCAGAGTAAGGATATCAAAGAGTAAGTAAAGTAAGTATTGATGTGAGGAGTAGATAAAAAAATTAAAGGGGAAATAAAATAACTGTTCTCTCACCTTTGAGCATTTTATAAAACATAGTGCTAGTTTTGCATTCAGATGGCTCTGAGCTTAGAGAGACGCTCCTAATTTTAATATGATGTTCCTAATTTTAGGAACCACAACTAGGAATCTCGTAGCAGATAATGATTCCAGTGTTCAGTTTAGTCAAACTGGTGTTTACAGTGGTGTAGCTACCTCCACAGCCCATAGCTCTGCAGAGCGCTGCATTTGATGCTGACATTCTGTTTGTGCAACAGAGGTACAAGGAGACTCCTTGCCATTATGTCATAGCAACAAGTGCCATATGAAAAGTTTTCATTTTACACGTTTCAACAGCAAAAATGAAATAATGGAACGGTTGCATCAAGTAAATTATACCGCTATTAAATTATTGGATGTTCTTACTGGAGTGTACAAGGATAATCTTATTTCACTTTCTGTATTTGTGTCCAATTTTCTCACCCGTTACCTAATGACAGAGCTCAGAAAGAGCTCTTTCTCTTCTCTAAGGATGCTTGATGAGGCAGGCTGGTACAGGAAGACTCTATGGAAGCAGTCGCCTGTTGCTGCTTATCTCTCTGACTTGGCAGGAGAGCCCCGGGGTCCGAGAACAGGGGCCCCGCGGGACCCCTTCACGGTGGGGCGCGGATGCTGCCGCACCTTCGGCCGCACTCGGTGGGCGAGGCAGAGGAGCCCCTGAGCGCCTGGCGGGGCCGAGCCCAGGTGTCACCTGCGCCGGGGCCGGGGAGGTGGCGCGGCCCGGGGTGCGATCCCGCCCCAGGGAGGGATCTGACCCTGCTCCGGGAGCCGAGGTCAGCCGGGTGCCACCCGGGCTCTGCGCTGGGACCCCTGGGGAGGGACGTGGCGGTGAGAGTCCGAGCTCCCGACCCTCCGGGAGACGGGGGGGAAACGCCTTTTGTACTCCCCCTTCCCGGGAAGGGCGGCCACAGCCAGCAGCGCCTCCCGCCCCGTCCCGTCCAGTCCCTTCCCGTCCCGCTGCACCCAGGGCGGCTCCAGCTGCGGCGCGGGGGTCGCGGCTGCCGGCGACGACCCCGCGCCTGCCCGGAGCGCAGGATGCGGTGCCCGGCTGCCGCCGAGCGGGTCCGGGCGCTACTCACGGTGTTGGCGGCGGGTCCCTGCCGGGCGTCCTCGCACGCTTCCCCTCCGGTCCCGGCGGGCTGGGCGACCGGGAGCGGCGGGTCGCCAGCCCCACGCATGCGCCCGGCCCCCGCGGGCTCCTCTCGGTGCGGCCGCGGGTGGGTTCGCTCGCCGTGGCTGGAGCCGGAGGGAGCGAGGCCGGCAGCCTGCGCTCCCCGCCCCGGCACGGCTCGACGGCGTGGGCTGGTGCCGGGTCGCCCCTGGCGAGGCGAACACCGGGGGCTGCTACGGCTCAGGGCCGGTTTGCAAAGGGATTAAACGCAGCAGAGCCCGCACCGCGGCGGCGGACTGGGGAGGGAGCGGGGGGAGCCATGGGACAGGCGCCGCAGGGAGAAATGCCGGAGAGACCGGCGTGAGAGTGTGTGAGTGGAGAGCGTGTCTGTGTGTGCGTGTGTCTGTGTGTGTGTCTCTGTGTGTGTGTGACAGAGAGCGCTGATGGGAGGGAGTGGGAAGGGCTTGGAGAGGCGGCGGTGCCGCCGTGGGGCTCGGTGCTGGTGCTTCAGTGTTCGCAGATGCCTTGGAGGAGAGCCGGGCTTGTCGACCCGGCGCTGGAACACGCACGCATTTTAAGTAACTGCGTGTTAAGATACACGTCTTCCCTCCCCTAGCAGCCTCCTGCCTTCCAGCGGCAGGGCTCGCCGCCGCCGGGCTCTCCCGGGCTCGCTTTCCCGGTCGGCGGGGCAGGTGTGGCACGGCTGCGGCACAGAGCGGCGCGGCTCCGTGAGAGGCGTGTGCCGGGGGCTGCCGGGACGGGCGCCCGCCCCGCTCCTCCGAGGAGCCTTTAGGAACATCGCCACATTTAGGGGATTCTCTCATCGGCTATGATCCGCCGCCTCCACCCCCCGGGCAGCCGTCTGCCGGGATAAGGGTTAACGGGACCACTGCGGCTTGCTAGTACCTCCGCCGTTCCCGGGCAGACCGAAACTGTCTTCCCGTGAAATCAAGACTGATCCCATGCGTGAGCGCTCTGCGCGTTCCTGGTTCCCGGAGCTGGGCACCCGCTTGCCGTCGGGGCTGCTCCCTTCCCGCCCGTGCATCGGGTGCGGAGCAGGGCGGCCGCAGGAGCCGCCCCGCTGGAGCCGGCGGACCGGGGGCTGGGGATGGCAGGTGGGACCAGCGGGCTCCGCTGTGACGCCCGGGAGCTTTGCCGCGGGAGCTCGCCCTGAGCCCCCGAGACTCCCACGCCGGTGCCGGCCGAGGGCACGTGGGCGGATAGCGGCTTCCCTGGTGCGGGGAGGAGGAGGAGGAGGAGGAGGGGGAGGAGGAGGAAGGGGTGGACGCGGCCGCAGGAGCGGTACTCACGGCGCCGGGAGGCTCGGGGGCAGCGCGGGGCTGCGGCGGCGCGGCTCCGTGGCACGCCGGGCATCTCCGGCGCTCCGG
>JAWWMU010000106.1:112030173-112098673 GCA_035048155.1 Cinnycerthia olivascens | reverse complement strand
GGTGAATTGAAGTTAAGACTGTTTTTAAAGGTAGTAAACTGACTAAAAGTCATGGGCTTTATCTTTGCATTGTCAGTGAAAAAGGAAAGGTTGTCTGAAATTTTATTCCGATTATCTTATTATTATTATTTTCCCCTTTAACTCTGTTAATAAAATTTTCTTTGTATGTTTTCAAGTTTGAATCTGTTTTGCTTTCTTTCTTTTTAATCCTATCTCACAACAAAAAAAATAAACCCCCAACATACGTCTTGTGAAAAGACACAAATAAATGGGAATAAAAAACTGTCCTGTTATTGCAAAAAAGGGGCCAGCAAATGTAGGACTGAGTAAGTATTAGAAGGCTTGAAATAAACATTTATTTTATTGTAGTCTTTGAAACTTTTGTGGAAAGAAATGACTGAAAAAGTATGTGCGGAAATCATGATTTTTGTGTCTTTGCACCTCTCATGGGAAATGCATCTTTGGTAGCATGCACTGTATATGGACAGGCAAGGAGAAGGAGTAAATCACTCTTCATGCTCACAGTATATACAGCAAAGAGCAGTGAATTTAAACAGCAGGCAAGAATATTTAGGCTGATCCTAGCAGCAAATGTCAGATGACACTTTCAAACTCCCACCCAGAAATGCTATAGATAATCTTAGATCACAGAATGAGTTGGGTTGGAAGAGACCTTAAAAATCATCTACTTCCAACCTTCCAAACCCTGTGAACAGGGACACCTGCCACTAGACCAAGTTTCTTAGAGCTCCCTCCAGCTGGGCCTTGAACACTTCCAGAGATGGGGCATGCACAGCTTCTCTAGGCAACCTTACCACCCTCACAGAATTTCTCCTTTGTATCTGATCTAAACCTATTCTCTTTCAGTCTTAGGCCATTTCCCCTTGTCCTGTCACTCTATGCCCTCATAAAAAGCCCCTCTCCAGCTTTCTTGTGGGCCCCTTTTAGGTACTGGAAGTCAGCACTAAGATCTCCCTGGAACCCTTTTTTCTCCAGGCAGGACAACCCCAACTCTCCTAGTCCATCTTTGGAGGGGAGCTGTTCCCACCCTCTGATTACCACGATACTGAACCCCACATCACTCTCCTGGCATCTTCCAGGGGAAGGATCTGCTAATCTGATACTTCAGGATTCCTCTGGCACCCAGAAATCCCCGAGAAATACGAGCTGAAAAAACTCCCTACACCAATTCCTCTTTCAATTAGAAATAAGGTGCATTGGAAATAAATCAGAGTACAATGGGAATTCTATGCCTTGGTGATCTCTAATGCATCATGGCACTGAGGCTGGACTGCAAGTCAGAGCAACACCAATTGCATTATGCTGAGCTGGTGATGCAGAAAGTAATTTTAATTTTGTATTTTAACAAAAGTCATTTACCTTCATCAAGTTTGAGTGTGAGAGGTATGCCATGGAGTAAAGGTAAATTCCTTCTGACTCCCAGACACCCAAACTAGATGCCTTTTTAAGAAGGTCTCCGTGGTTTTCCAGAGAAATGTTGCTTTTCCTAGTGTCTTTTATCTAAATTGTTAATTCTTGCTGGTGAAAGGATATAATAAATTAATGTATTTGTAAATCTGAAGTTACCCATATCTCAAATGAGTTGATTTAGATTTAGACTGAGTAGGTTATTTATTAATCAGCATGACATTTTGTTCCACTTAAAGAAGGTCATTGTAAATGAATAAAAACAATCTCTGTAATTCAGGTCAGTCTAGGATTGTTTTGCTGAAAATTTCCAGAACCAGTGAAAAGGCACTTTCCTTTTAGTTTTCATATTCATTAAATTCTTTCTGACACCAATATCTTAATCAGCCCAGGAATCTGCATTTTGCCCATTTCAAAGGTGCATATGTGAAAAGGAAGCTTTAGGACTATTTCAATAGTAAAATATGTAAATCACTAAATTAGAAAAACACATTATTGCAAATTAGTACAAATTATCTATGAGGACTAGAAAATTTGCATAGCATTAATATGCAAGTAATCCACCCATTAATGTGCAGCACATTATTATTTTGACAACTTTTACAAAAGATTGCCCTCTGATTGCTGTCTATGCAGCTATTATTGGCTCATAGGACAATGCTGAGCAATACAGCCAGCTATTCTCTGGAAAGCGTTTCTGGATGCAAAAAATAAAAAGAATTTATGAATTAAAAATATTATGCCGTGAAATTGCAGAACAGTTTAAAAAGGAAGACCCTTTGAAGAGGTCTTTGTTTCACAGAGCAGTTGAGATTGGAAGGGAGCCTCTGCATATTGTCTAGTTCTGTCTCCTGCTCCTCAGGTTTCCTAGATCTCTGTTGAGCAGGTTTTGGGTCTCTCTGAGGACGGAGACTTCAAAACCTCTCCAGGCAACCTTTCCACCCCCACAGTAAAAGACCACAACTTTTTCTGTCTGATAGAACAATTCTTGCTTTAGCCACATTCATCTGTTCTTACTTTCATGCACAATGCTAAAGATAATAAGATAATGTTTTAAAAGGAGTTTTATTTAGTAGTTTGAACTGTCTGGAGCAGACTAGTATACTATGGACCCTGGAGGAAATGTGGGGAGAAAACCCCAAACCCAACATGAAAGATCTCTGCAAGGCTGTGCAGGAGTAGCCAGCAAGTGGTGAAAATGAGCCCCATGCACTGACAGAAGCTAAGCCAGTGGCTCACTGCATGCCTTTGAAAGCTAGGTCTGCTGAAGGGTGCCCCATTCACAGCACACTGTGCTCCTCTACTGCTCCCAGCAGGACCCACAGAGCTGAATCAGCCTTTCCTGGCCATCTGTTCCCAGTTTATATCCTGGGCATGACACCCTATGGTATGGAATGTCCCTTTGATCAGTTTGGGTCAGTTCTCCTGGCCCTGTTCCCTCCCAGTTTTTGTGCACCCACTCACCAACAGAACATGGCAAACAGGAAAGTCCTTGGCTTAGGGCAAACAGTGCTTGGCAACATCTAAAACTTCACTTTGTTCATAATGTTAGTCTCACACTGAATCCAAAACACAGCTCTGTACCAGCTACTTGGAAGAAAGTTAAGTTTATCCCAACTGAAATCAAGACAACAGTGCAGGTCTCATAAGGATTGATAGAGTCCATAAAAATGTGCAGGAGTAGCCCTTTCTTAACTAGTGAAAGCACTTAAGGGACAGGATATACTATTGTTATAAAGGATACATGTCCAGAAAAGAAAATTAACCACCTGAGAACAACACAGAGAGATAATGCTCTCCAGCTTGTCCTAGAAATAACTTTGCTTACCTTTAAAACAGAGTGCATATGATTTTACTTTATTATCTTAATCTATAGGTATTTGGCAGAATACCCACTCTTTTCCCTATCAAACAGTACACTGTATCATCAAAGAAGTTGTCAGTATGGCTGGTTGCTCATAACTTGGTGGTTCTAAATGCCTCATAATACTCCTATATTTCTCCCAGAATTCTGTCTGCATTTGAAACCTTACTCCTGAATAAAAGAGAGCATCAAACACGTCTCAAATTTTACATCTGCTGTGTAAGAATAATAATTTTGGCACAGACAAAGAATGCTGGCTGCATCTGAAAGTGGTTCAATCCCTAACCATACAGTTTGCATTCCCTGCCCATCTCAAACATGAAATAATATGTGACTGTTAAATTATGTTTCAGCCTGTTTAACTACGTACAAGACCTATTCAGAAGAACAGAAGAAGTGTGTCCTTGGTATAAGCCACTGCTTGGTTTGTTCTCAACACTTTCTGACAATCACAAGCTTTCAGATACACAAATGCTGCCTTGACTAAGTATGAAAAACATACTGCACCAAATAAACCCTCCTGACATGAAAATGTACTTGGTGGGGATTATATTGACTGAAAAGGGTGAGTATATTTACTAATACCAGGACATTTCCTACTCTTACAAAAGAAAAAACAATATCTAACTTCAGAGGGACTGTTAAGAGTAATAGCAATTAATGACTGAGAGCATTCATCAGCTGAAGACACTGGAGTACTTGGATAAAAGCAGTGCAATTATTCAACTGGCACAACTTCCTTTGCAAATAACACCTATTATGATTTTTGACCTTTCTGGAATTGTTTGTGAATGGATTCCTATTTTATCAAAGAAATTACAATTCACAGCAGTTGCCAAATAATTTAGGTGAGCTATGCATGGTCATGAGTGACTTTCACATTACAAACAGTTCACAGAATAATGTTGGACATCTCCAGGCCCAAAGGATTCCTGCAGAGCTGTGATCAGCTAGATGAAGGATAAAGGATGATTCCCTGGGGCTGCTCCTTCAGGCAGGATGCTCGAGGCCCTTTCCATTTCTGCCTGGTCCCCCCAACAGGACTTGGGAGGCAGGAAAGCCCTGCTGGTATAACCAGGTATCATGGTGCCTCAGCCTACAGGTTATTGTTTAAGGAGGATTAACACTTGTTCTCTGTGTCTCCTTGGCACATACCTACTCACTTAACA
The DNA here is from genome assembly GCA_035048155.1 of Cinnycerthia olivascens. Classification (NCBI taxonomy): domain Eukaryota; kingdom Metazoa; phylum Chordata; class Aves; order Passeriformes; family Certhiidae; genus Cinnycerthia; species Cinnycerthia olivascens. The sequence goes on along the minus strand of JAWWMU010000106.1, from coordinate 112,094,212 downwards.
CTATGCTGTTCTTCACCTCTCTGCTCCACGCCCTGTGAAGGAAAGAAAGCCCTTAGAGGTGAAGTAAATGTCAGCAGAAGCTGGAAAAGATTCTGCTTCAATCCCTAGCAAGAAGAGGGCTGCTCCCTCACAGAAGGCGAGCTGGAAGCAAAGGGATCCCCATCCCACCCCCACTATTTGAGCAAGGCAAACTGAACATAGAGACAAATTCAAGAAAGATCCAGATCATAAAACAGGATCACAGCAAGGTGGAAGGCAGCTCCTCAGATCAGATTTGCCATCAGGTCCCACAGCCACCAGGCACGCTGTGCTGACAGGTGGCAGCCGAGGTCAAGCCAGGAAGCCAGCCCAGGATGGGAGGCTGCACTGTATGGCTGTCACTTGCCTGGAGACCATCACTCCTTCAGCCTCAGTTCGAGGGAACAGGCCCTGGGGGCTAAACTAAAACAGAGCTGCTGGGTCCATGGCAGAGCGTGGAGGCCCCAGCTGAGGCTGGCCAGGGCCATGAACATTTATTAATGCCCTCAGAGCCCTGGCACTGCTTTCCTACCTGCACTTGCCCAGTCACCTGCTGTCTGTAGGCGAATTATTCTTGGAAACCCAACCAAATCTGGAGATTGTCTGCTTAGAAACTGCAATTATGTTACAGAAGTGAAACAGTTTCTATCCAGGTGTGATTTGGACATGAACTAAAATGTAGCAGCTCACTGGGGAACATTCTCACCTTCTTCTGAGGAAAGGATATCAATGAGCTCTGTGGAATAGGACTTCGGCTAAATTCTGTCCATAGGGAAAAAACAATGTGATATATTTGAAACCTTGCCCTACCTCCCTATGCAGTGTAATGTTTCTGGGGTGTTTTATTTTGTTTATTTGAAAAAAGCTCCTTGGGAGCACACATGAATGTGTCTGTGTTAGCTCTGGGTTAAGAAAGTCCTTGTATCTTTGTGTTGACAGTGGTAAAAAGCAGTTTATTCACTTTTGCTTTTTAACACTTTTATAAATCAAGATGCAAACATGCCAGAGAGAAAGACTTTTTAAGCAATGTAAATGGAGATAGAAACAAACAACTCGAGTTAATTTAAATGTCATGAAGAGAATTTAAAAGGCCTTTAAGCTCTGCCTACCACTTTTCAAAAATATTTCTCTTGTAATTCAGTTTCCCTTTGAAAGCACATTCAAAAATAAATAAACCTCATTCAATGTTCTGTTAAAATATTTAGGTTTGTTGTTTTGTTTTTTGTTTCTGGCTGTTTTTTAATTGAAAAATTTATTTGCTATTTTGGATCTTTTACTCTTTGTCACGTGGAATTAGATGCCAACTTGCTCTGAGAAGCAGTCACCAGCCACACTGAGAAGCATCAAATATGAAATCTCTTCTGAAGTGTAAGGAACATGGGAATTAATGAGGACTATGGAATCAGTCTGATCAAGGACCGTGTCAACCACACAAATTACAGGCCTCAGAATATAATCTCTCTAAAGCAACATATAGAAAGATTTTACAAAAAACATTCTGAACTTTCTATACACTTCAATGCCACCAGGAATTATTAAAAAAAAAAAAAAAAAGTTTTAATGTGATGTCCTTTATTCTGGAAGTATAAACGATGAACTGGTCTTGAACCTTACAAACTTCAAGATATTTTCCTAAATACTACTAGGAATCATATAAATCCTCTGTTCTGTGGTTTCCTATCAGTAAAAGAGAAAGGCATTTTCCCCCTGCAGTTAATTTTAGTTCCCCAGCCTTATGGCTGTACACAATTCTAGACGGGTAAGTTTTCTAACTTCCTATCACTAACACAATCCTTGTAGACTCATTAGCTACCAGTAACATTGCTTGCACTACATATGTGAAAGAATAATTTGCTGATATGGTTTATGAAGTTTTGGAGATATGTTCCTCCAGAGAATGTGGCCTCATACCTGAGCTTCCACATCACAGCAATTTCAACTCAGCTGAGCTCAGGAAGTGGTTACAGAGCATCTCCTGGGCAGTCCCTGCAGGCTGTCTCTGTTACCAGGGATGACACCCACACCAGTAGAGCAGCAGCATTTAGAAACAAAAGCACTAAAGAAAGTGAGACATAGAGCAAGCAGGAGAAAGGAAGCTGGCAGCAGTTCTGCTAAAGGAACTGTGGACAGTAAATGGCTCTGAATCTTCCAGTGGCATTTACATCCCTCTATAGATAAATCCTTTGCAGAATAGAGAAATAATAAGTTATCCTCTGTCAGATTGCTGACTCAGTCCTGTGCATCATGCTCTCAGAGACTCAGCAATAAATGACAAATTCAGGTGACATCCCCAAAAGAAATCAGCAAGCTGAAGGGAAAAATTCACCTGGAGTGAATTAAAGGATGGCTAAATGAGAAATGATTGGGGACATGAGTTATGAAAAACTCAGTATCTGTGTTTCAGAAACTATGACTGCTAATGGTTAGCTTCAGGGCCTATGACAAAACCCGTTTTGCCTTCAAGAGGGTCAAGAAGTCCCCAGGCTGATGTGCCAAATGGACAGAAAACAGGACAGAATGACATGAAATTCTGAACAGAGTGTACTTTGTTCATTATGAGAAACACTTTTCTGACAGCAGCAAACCAGGCTGAGTATTTTCTTTCAGCAAAAGGAATGAAAGTAATTTAGGATTTCTGATGAGTGCATTCCTATAACTAAAATGAAATGGCCTCTTAGAAATGGATGTACTTTGGCTAAGGAAATGGGATGGAGACATCAGTTCTAGCTTTACCTTGAATGTTTGTAAGGCAGATGTGGAATTGGAAATGGCTTCTTCCCTGTCTTAGCTTTCACCAACCCTACCAACAAACTCAACCGGATGATGGATGCCTTAGTCCCTCTCCATGCTGGCTTTAAGTCTGAAAAAAGACAACCTTTGTGCTTCCAGGAGTACTGGACTTTGCTATCACATTCTTTTCCCTATCATGCACAATGGTGCACCACTTTTGCCCCAAAGCTTAAATAAGATACAATTTCTTGCATTTGTCTCTCTTGCTGTGCTGCATAGGAGCATGCATGCATGCATGCATGCATGCATAAATAAATAAATAATATCAGTTCACCTTCAAGGCAGCTTTCAGGCTTTTGACAAAATCTAGAAGACATGACTGTTATTTTTAATTAAGGAATATTCTACAGGTTCACTAAAGCAGATTTACTGTAACTCTCTAGCAGACTTCAGTATTATGCAGTTTGATTTCTCTGGCATACCATCTTTTGTCAACTATCAATAAAAATAATCTGACATAATATCAGTAAAAACTGCAGAACTCTCAGTGTCTAAGCACCATGAAGCAACATATTTTCCTTCATTCTTTTAGCAACAGATTAGCTTCACAAAATATGAATAATTCTTGTTAGATGGATGTGTTTATTATATTCTTTGAAAGCAGACAGTGGGAAGGTGGATCACCACCTCCTTTGTCACTGTGGTTGCAACATGCTGAGGAACAGAGGGCAGGGGATGAGGCTCAGGAGAAAGGAAAACTACATGAGTAGTGATGTCTTGGTGACAAACAGCCTATGGCTGTTATTCATGACATTAAAATTTTCTTTGTCCTCTTTTCCAGATACATCATTTCACCCCCTCCTAGGGGACATTTGTATAACTAATCCTGCATTTTTTCTTACCTTGAAAATCCACTGTGCAGCTTTAATATCTGCTTCATCTTCATTTTGGAGGTTCTCCTTTGCTTGACAATTGTCTGCGTGGTAGCTGTGAGTCCTGAAGTAGAGCACAACTTGCCTCCACATTGAGAAATAAAAAGGCTGAGCCTGAATCAAATTTTACAATGACCTTTTTTGGAAAAGCACCACTTATATTTAATGATGAAACTAAACCAAATCCCAGACATTGGGCTGAATGACAACAACATAAAGATTGCTCGTCCCTACACCAATGGACAAATGCCCAGGCTCCTTGCAGCTTGCCAGTTCTTCCTGCAGCCTCCGCAGTTCTGGAGACAAACAGGATTATCTGCCCTCAGATATCTGCAGTGTCTCATCCCTTCAGCATGTGCCAGCTTAGAGATTAGACTTACAACTTTGTAGGTTTTAGTAAACTGCAAGGAGAAAGACAGGCACAGAGTGGTTGAACATGCCAGAGAAACAAGCTGTAACAACCACGAGACACTTTTTATCACTTCAGAATGAACGCATTTCATTTACAACTTGAAGGAACTCAGCACACTGTTACACTCTGCAGAGGCATCAGCAAATGGAGGTGTCTGTCCTAGGTCAGTGGTACCTGCCAATCCCATGTATTCCCTCACTGGCTGAGCAGATGGCCTGCTGGTAATCCTGCAGCGCCACTGAAAACAGCACAGGAGCCGCAGCCGTGTCTCAGGATAGACACACACTAAGTATGAGGACAAAGGCTCCAGGTAGATTATTAATAGATTATTTCTCCCAGCTGTATAGAGGGCTGCCAGGTTTTTGCCAATATTCACCTGCTATTATTTACATCTTTTTTTCAAGCTGAAAAATATGTCTAAATCAACATTTTTTTTCTACCAAGAGTCCAAAGTTTTGACAATTCAGCATTGCAGATAAAAGGCAGATATAAAACATCTGCACACACAGCATTTCCTGCCACAAGAGCTGCCTTGGCCACATTTCTGTCCTCTTTTCAGAGAAATCTATTAAATGCTGAGGAGAAAAACTAAGAACAATGAGGCTTGGCATGGTAAATTGCACTAGAAGTCATCATACAGTAAACTCTGTTATAGAAAGCTGTAGCATAAGCTCCAGCAATAAGTTGACTTTGTCAGAGTTGCTGCTGAGGCTTAAGGAAACAACTTTTTTTTCTGCTCTCTAGCCAGGCTTACCATCAGCAGCACCAGGTAGCTCAGCATTTCCTTTTTTCTCCAAAAAGCTATTGTTCTGACTTTACTTTTTTTTTCTGAGAGGATGAAGTTAGAGGATCTGTAGTGCATTTTTTTAAAAAATTTAACCCAGAGGTGAGCTTTATTTCACCTGGTACTGCAGCAAATTCTGAGAGAAGAGCACTCCTACACTACCAGGTGTGGACCCCCTTGTACCGACAAAAGCTGTTGGCACAAAGCAAAAGAGACTGATGGTAAAAGGAGGAGATGCTGTAGACTCAAAGAGTGGCTGGAGACTCTTCAGCTTTCAGTAGAGAAGGGAATGTACATGAGACAGAGACATGTGTAGCTACTCTCTAATGTAATACACTTTACTGTTTTAACCCCAGATGCATTATTTCTCAAGGCTACAAAGAGTGTTGCACTGGTCTTTCCATTCCTGTTTTTGCATAGCACTTCACTTCCAATTTTCTGGCATTACAGCATTGTTCCATTATACTAGGGGAAAAAATAGAAGATGTATTTATTACATGTTAGTTTACATTTCTTTCAAAAAGACCACTCCTATTGCAGATAAGTTACATATTGTTCCTTCAGTGAGCTCGTAAAACCTAATTTCAAAGAGATGGTGGAGGAATCAAAAGGTTGCCTGTTATAACATATGCACAGCTGGAGTCACCCCATTGAACATACACCACCACACACAACTATGGCATATTAGTTTTGCCAGATCCTTTGGGCCAGAATCTGATTAATTTAAAAGAAAAATTATGCAAGTGATCTACATTCTATCAGATGGTCTATACCAGAAGTCAGATAAGTCTGTATTGGCTGCAGGAAGCAAGTGTTACTTGTTAAAAAGGATACTGACAAAATAATGGTTTCCCACTATGATACACACAATTAAATGAAGATAAAATAAGAGGAGAAAAGAAAGACAGATGAAGTAGTAAAAATCCAGTTCACAACGAGCCAAATAATTCCCCAGGACAAACATCTAATGAAGTACTCCACATCTTCTCATACTGAAAAATCACTTCTGTTTCATGCAAGTAGCCCTTTTCAATAAGGCCTCTTCAACTATCCACAATTAGACAGGAGGGGAAAAAAAAATTACTTTAACATTTTGTTAATTAGAGAATTGTGCTCATTTTCCTAATCTTCTAATTAGGTTTTGCTTGGAAAAACTTTCAAAGCATTTTCTTCTATACATGTTAAATACTTGTGCAGACATGCAGGAGCCAGGTGATATACAGAATGCTGAAAGGTTAAATGGCAGGTGTGCAAAACATGTCTGTAATTTGGAGAATATGTGATAGACAATGATACATTGTTCTGATTACAAGAAAGAAAGGAGAACAGAAAAACACTCTCATGATCCAGCTGCCTGTAGTTTTAGTGTGAGGATGACTCATCCGCATTAATTTTCTAGTATTAAACTATTGAGCCATTTTTATTCTTTGTGATCCAGGAAACTGATGACTTTTATTCCTGCGTGCTGATGTGCTTTTCACTTTTCACTCTGTTTCACGCATCAATAAAGTCATCTAAACATAGCAACTTCAAGTGAAGCTGCATTGCCAGAAGTTAATGGACAAGCACTGATGTGACCAAAAATAGCTAAATGAGAATTGTTCTGCACACCTGACTCCTAAAGGATAGATGCTTGTCAAAAAATAGGCATACAGCACTTTTACAGTCATTACCTTTAGCAAAATCTAGAGAATCAACCAGCACAAATAAGGCACCATGGGATGCTCCAAGCTGATGACACAGGATGGGTTTGTACTGGTTGCTGAGAATTGCCTTTTGCTATCGTAGTGGTGACAGGCACACAAGACAGGCTCCTGTAATAACTCCACAATTCTTTCCTTTCTCAAAGCTTTCCCTTGCAAAGCGATTAAGTTCCTTCACACAGAGAGTGCCTCATGAGACTCACACTGCTGAACATTTTCAGATGTGCCCAAGTGTTTGAAGTTGGGGGATAAGAGCACATGTGAATCTTGGTAGCTTACCCACCACCCTCTGACAAGGTGGTTCACAATTCCACGATGCACTTGTCAAAGGAGTGACACTGTCACCAGTAAAGGTTCCAAAACACTATTCAACTCCTTTCCCAAACATTTCTGAGTGTGCTGAACAGAATAGACCACAAGAAGATGCTTTTTGCACTCTGTTAAAGACCCCTCTGTACTATGAAAGCTGCTAATTTCTTCCTATCCTCTGCTGTATATATCTCATTCAAGAGTTATGAATCAATGCCCCAGGCTTTCCCTCTCAGCCCAAGAGGGTTGTTGGATGGAGTACCACACCTTACTCACCTTGTCTGTTCACATGAAGAACCCTGCAGAGACATGACTGTCCTTTACAGAGCTACAGTAACTTTATGTTACTGTTTTGCCTTTATTCCATTGCATGGCATAGAAGAATATGTAAATTAAATACATCTGTATACAGGCATATTCAGGAACAATATATTGTTTGCAATCTTTGACATGACACATTGGGTTTACTACTTTGATTCCTCTGCTAGAGATTCTATTACCTTGCTTGGCACACGTCATACTTACTCTCATAGTTCCTTAAATATTCCCTGGAATCTGTGTTAAAAAAAAAAAAAAAAAAAGTAATCACGATTACAATTATTTCTCCCTTCTTTGCATTTCTGCTAATTCAGTAGATACATACTTTCAACCAGTATGCCTCACTCCAAGGTTACAGAAAAGTTACAGAGAAATAATTTTTACTGTAGCCTCTCAACAGCCTGAGAAATCAAAACTAAAACCAGTTTGAAATTCATGATGAAGTCAACATTCCAAATCACACCTTTTAAAATTTCTTTGACTATGTTGCTGTAGCAAATAGCAACCCATCTCCTTTTAGCCAGACTCCAGGCTGAATGGATGCTGATAAACTCTTGCAGGTGGTGGAATTAGGCAAAAACAAAAAAGTCTGCTATATAAAAAGGCTGCTGATGACCTGACACATATTCTGAACAAGAGATCACATTGGGCACCAAACTGAAAAGATGAACTTATTATTTTCTGCTTACAGTAAGGCACTGAAACAATATTGGAAGCAGGAACTAGAAGTGAAAGAACCACAATCCTGTGCATACCTGTACTCATGTTCAGAGTACTGTGGTACTCATGGCTTAAGTTAAAACTGTGCTAAAGGGCTGGGAGAAATATGCTGGGCAAAGAAGCAGCGTTTTGGATGATTTTCTTGAAATAGGTCATCCCTGGAAGAAGAAATGGCTTTGCATGTCTAAGCAAGAATTCAGGATATTACCCTGCTAGACATAGAGGCATATGGTGAGGAGCAACTCTGTGTCTTAAAACTGGCAGCTGGAAATTCTCATTAAGAGGTGCTAATCCAGTTTCCAAGGGTTTACTTAAACTATTGGACTGAACTTGGAAGGGTGGAAGGGAAGGTTGAAAAATACCATACTTGGCCTAGGTAAGAGAATGCACAAAGTCCATCAGTGTTTTCAGTGCTGGGACAGTTTGGTGTTTGGCAGAAGGATCATTGTGGACAACTGAAGCAGTTTCATGGAATCAAAGTCTGATGTGCTGAATGGTAGCTTGTAGGATCACTGTACAGGCCTTGTGCTTTAACCCCAGCTGGCAACGAAGCACCCTGCTGTTGCTTGCTCACTTTCCCCCATGGAATGGAGAGAAATGGAAGAGTAAAAGTGAGAAAACCCATGGTTTGAGGTAAAGACAGTTTAATAGGGAAAGTAAAAGCTGTGCATGCAAGCAAAACAAAACAAGGAACTGATTCATCATTCCCCTTTAGCATGCAGGTGTTCAGCCATCCCCAGGAAAGTCAGGCTCCAGCATGCATAACAGGTACTTGAGAAGAAAAACATCCTCACTCTGAATATTTCTCCTTATTTCATCTTCTTCCCCCAGCCCTATGCTGAGCATGATGCCATATGGTGTGGGATAGCCCCTTGGTCAGCTGGGGTCACCTGTCCTGGCTATGTCCATCCAAACCCCTTGTGCACCCCCAGTCTTCTCACTGGTGGGGTAGAGGGAGGAGCAGAAGAGGTCCCGGTGCTGTACAAGTCTTGTTCAGCAGTAATGAACACATCCTTGTTTTCAGCACAAATCAAAACATAACCTCACGCTAGCCACTGTAAAGAAAATAAATTCAATCTCAGCCAAAACCAGCACATGCCCTCATTATGCAAATTGCATTTAAACAGCTTCAAGCCTTGTTCTGTTTATCTAGCAAGACCCTTGGCTTTGATTCTTTATAAAATGGGTAGAGCCATACGTATCATCATCGGTAATGGGATTTGAAATGACTGTGGAAAAGGTGAATATGTTTCTTCCAGATGCCCAATGCTGGACACAAAAGGAGTGGCAAGTGGGACATGCCATAAGCAGGCAGAGCAGAAGCAGGAAATACTGAATGCCACAGGACAGAAGTTACAAATACTCTTTTAAAAGAGGAACTGGTTAAAATAAGGCCAAATTCTAACTCTCAGCTATGAAGGAAAAATCAGATTCAAATAAACTTTCAAAGTAACAGATTTTTCAAAACTGTATGGAGATTTCTATGCTAGAGACCAGGAGCTGTGCCAGCATTTCTTATCACTGTGAGTAAGCAATGTGCAAGAACACAAATTTGTTAGATTAAACCTCCAAGTCCCACATGTTTGTTAATCCATGGAATCACATTAATGGATGTATTTATTACAGACTAGATGACACAGAGTGTGCACAGGGCTTAGGGAGCCTTCTTCTGATGAGGCATAAAGAAATGCAAATGCTGTTATTTGGACTGCACCTGGGATTTACACTGGTGTTATGAAGAAACCAACAGGGGTTTTTTTGTGGTATGCAGGAAGACCCATTTTAAAAGAAAAAAATTCTGTGGAAGAAGTATGAATTAGTGGCACAGTGACAACAACTGTCCTGGAGTTAACCTTCCCCCCTCTCCCCCCCCCCCCCACCTATTGAGATAGGCATAATTTAAAGAACAGTGTACCCTCTAAATAGTAGATAAATTTTTATCCTAGAAAATTAATTTAGCAGTAGACCAGCTCTAAGCCAGCTCTACATTGGCTGTCTCGATCTGCTCACACAAAAACTCCTGATTATTCTTTTTTTCTCCTTATATGTTAGCAGAATGACTTTTCGGGATTATTTCTATTTCTGACCGGGAGTGGTGTCTATGCACTTCAGGGTGGTGTGACTGGAAAACCTCACTCAGCAAATGAATGCACTATTTTTTTTTTTTTTTTTTCTTGGAAACATAGAAGTTCAAGCCCACGGCTTCTGAAACACTTGGGCCTTTAACTCTCAAGTTGCCTTCCCAGCCAGATTCGCGCTGTCTATGTGGAAAAGCTGAGCCATTTCTGCAAATAGCACAGGCGGGCACCTGTGGGCACACGCTTTATTCTGTCTGCCATGCCGGGGTCAGATCTCCTGTACAAAATCACACACGTATAGACCGGTATTGCATGTGGGTCAGGGCAATGCCAAGCACAAATACAGGCTGGGCAGGGAATGGACTGAGGGCAGCTCTGAGGAGAAGGACTTGGCGGTGCTGGTTGACAAGAAGCTCAACATGACCCGGCAATGCACCTTCAGAGCCCAGAAAGCCAACCCTGTCCTGTGCTGCGTCCAAGGCAGGGGGGTTGGAATCAGATGATCTTCAAAGCCCAACCGAAACCATCCTATGGCTCTATGACATGTGTAGCTATAGACAACCGCGTGTATTACTGTGCTATAAACACGCGTACGCAGTTCCACCAGGGCGCGGAGCGGGGCGGGCTGTCCCTCGCCGGCCGCCGTCGCGCTCACGTGAGCGGCGTCACATGACGGCGGCCGCGCCGGGCCCGTGGGGTGTGCGGTGCTGCCCGGGCCGTCAGGGCCGCCGGCCGCTCCGCTCCGCTCGCTTTTCTTCCTTCTTCCCTTCCTCCCCTCCTTCCTGCCCTGCATCCCTGCGCGGCCTCCGCCGCCGGCACGCCCTGCGGTGAGTGGGAGCCGCCCCAGGCCCTGGCGCGGTGGGTCGCGGGGTCGGGGCTGTGCCGCCGCAGGGCCTCTGGCGGGGCTCTGGCGGGCCCGGGGGGTGCGAAGGGCTCCGGTGCTTCCGCGAGGGTCTGGGTTCTGCCGGGCCCCTCGGGAGGCGGCCGGACCGTGCCTGGTCTCTCCCTGTTCCAGGCGTCTCTCTGCTTCTTCGGCTTAACTGCAGCTCCCGAAACCGCTGTTAGCGTCTCTGCCCTCGGGCAGTGATTAAATGGCTCTGGGTGGGTCAGTAAGAGCCTGGGAACCTTCAGTGGCCATTGAAGGACATAGTGGTGCTGGCTGTGTGTGTGTCTGCTCAATGAAGTGGTTTCAAAGGCAGGGCATTTGTCCTCTCCTCTTTGTCCAGGACAGTTCCTAATTTTTTTCCTTTCTTTCATTAGAACTGTATTCTCCTTCAGCCATAAAAGCGAGGTATATCCCTAGCCATAAAAGCTAGGGATAGGCCTGAGTGTGCCAGTTGGCTCTTGCTTGGTTTGTAAGGAGGGCCAGAGCAGTCCAGAAACAGGCTGTGTGGAGAGGCTGGGCACAGCTCAGGTTGTAAGGATTTCCAGCTCTAGCTGGATCTGAAGTGTCTGCCAACATGCTTCTTGTTTTGGCATCAAAATCAAGGAGATTAAAGCCATAAAGGAAGGGGAAAGAAGTGGTGAAGGTCACTATCTGTGCTAATGTGGTATATCCTGATAAAGAGCTCCTGTTCGTATTTATTTGTCAGTTCTCTTTCTGTACAGTAATGATCTTGATTTTCTTGTTAAGTCTTTCTAGCATGTTTCTAATGTATATACTTACGTTTTTTTCCCCCCTGAAGTTGTAGTTTGCATGTTTCTAATGTCTAAATAGTCTTAGACAAATACCCAAAGTAAATCAGTCCTAATGTGTGGAGATGGGGAGGATATGCACTGAATTTTAACCTTGGAAAGAAGGTTTGGAAGAAAGATAGGTTCTCTAACCTGTAGGGCCACTTAATTCAAATAACTTAATTTCATTGTTTAAGAGTTCACAAGACTGGAAAATATTTAGTAATGGTCTGTCTTTTATTTTTAGTAAATGTATGATTGGCTACAGTTGAGTTTGTAGGTATGGCTTGGTTTTATTTGTTTCCAGTAAGCCATGTTTTAAATACTTTATAAAACTTGGATTTTTTCAGAAACAAACTAGTACAGTGTTAAGGAATGGGACGCCTGGAAACAGATTTTTCTTTTCATTTCTCTAAAAAATTGGACAAATACTCTGCTGTTTAATAAGAGATCTGAAATCTGATTTGCATTTCTAGGTGCATTGTAATTATCAGTCAAGATGGATATCCGAGGTGCTGTAGATGCTGCTGTCCCAACAAACATCATTGCTGCCAAAGCTGCTGAAGTTCGGGCAAACAAAGTAAACTGGCAGTCATATCTCCAGTAAGTAAAGAATTTCCACATTCTTTTCTCCTTTTATATGTTAGACTTTTTGAGATTTTAGGCTACAGTGGAGCATTATGTTGCAGTTAAGAATGTTCTGTCTACATGGAAGTAGTTGGAAAAAGTCTACGTTAAATGGAAGTGGCTGTGGAAATTTTTCTTATGACTTATTACCAGAAGAGGAACTCTACTTTTGTCAACTGAATGCTGTAATAGCAAATAGTATAGGTTTGCACAACTGTGTGGTAAAACTGTTTTTTTTCCCTGATAATTCAAACACCAGTCTCAATTTTAGCCTTACTGGATAACTGCTGAATTAAGAAGAGTTTGCAGTAATTATTGTCTTATGTGTAGGTATGGTATGTCTATTACTGAAGTGGTTTTTGTGGGCATACAAATGGTACTAGCAAAAACCTGGAGTGGTAGTCCAGGAAAATAAACTGTACCTTAAGTAAAGGAACATTAATACTTAAGGACAATTTAAGCAAGCAAATTGGGGAGTAGGCTGAAGCAAGCACTTCAGTCTGGGGAGAGCTGTGCTGCTGTTCCAGACAAACTCAGAGTTTCCTTTGGCAGGGATATGGTGGCACTAGGAGAAGCAAGAGAAATATTGTCCTGAGAGGATGTAGAGACAAGCTGAGGAAAAGTTTTTTGAGTGAGGTGGGAAATGGGGAGGAGAAACAGACTTTCTCTAGTCTTCTGTACTCTGAAGTGAAATGCAACATTCTTGCAGTCTGGTAGATATCAGAAATACTGACAAAGTGTAAGTTAGTATTTATAATAGCAAATTACTTTATAGTTAACTGCTTTGTAACTAAAGTGGCAGAAATCTCTGTGATTATAGAGGTACAAACCATACTGATGATGCTTTGTGATTATCGACATTATACCACTTGAAAAAAATAGATTTTTTTCAGATTGCTGTGGTACATAAAAATATGTCTTATATTAAATAACTTTGCAAAACTGTACACATGTAAGCTGAGAAATGCTAACCTGGTTTGCAGTTACTTGGGATGAAAGTGAGAGCACTGTTGTTCACTGTTCATGGAAGTGAATATGAGATTCTTTCACTGCTCCTCTGGTGTTTCTATAGGGCTGGTGAGAAAAATCTGTTACTTTTGTTAGTATAAGGGATGGTTCTATTTGACAAGGAGTTGTATTTATGTAGTATTATTTGACTGTGTGGTCTGCTGTTAATCATTTTCATTCATTCTTGGGATTCTTTTTCTGGTGCAGTATAAGAAATGAGGAATTTATAAATGTGGCAGCAAATTTTTATATAACTTCTTTTGAACCAGAGGGCAGGGTTCTTTTTTGGATTTTACCTGTAGAATTTTACTTGGTTTTGTTCTGGAATCTCTGAAGGAAGAATAAAGTAGTTATTTCCTCTCTTTGAATTAGCCAGGTTTTGGAGGCTATTGTAGTGCATCTGGCAATTGTTTGTGATCTTATTGATCCTATGAGAGGAGGAGTGAGACTTTTTGATGCTTGGTGTCATTTGTGTGTCAATAACAGTGTGTCCTCTTCATTATTGCTCTGAAATAAATGTAATTTTTGTGTCTTGTATTTACTGATAACAGCCTGACTGTCTGGCTAAGTTGGCTTCAAGGATTGACTTAAATGGTGCCAGAGGGATTGTAGAGCATCTTTGGCTGTGGACTTTCCTTAAATGAGTTATTGAAAAACATCAGCAGAACTTTTGGTGCTTCCAAAGGAAGTAAACTCATACCTTGATTTGGACATGTCCTATTTTACAAGCGACAGGTTTGGATGTGATTTTGTCTTTGAGGCTGAGCTTTAAGGGATTTCTTGGAAAGTCAGTCAATGCAGTTATATTGATTAATTTCTGGAATGAAGCACATTATTATATGAGTAGAAAGTACTTTCTTTGGTGCACTTGTTAGAGGCAGGTCAGAGTGGTTTGGTTTGGTCTAGTTTGTAGAGCAGAAGGAAAATGAGGCACTTGAGAGGACAGTTCTCTTTCTTTTGAGCTCCTTGTTCTGACTGCCTGTGCACTTATCAGGGTAAACTTGCACATAAATATATGAAGGTATTACTTTAAGTCATCAGATGTTTTTAAATTAAGGAAAACAAAAATATTTCCTCTAAGTTAACTCATCAACTCGCCTGTGACGTGATTTAAGCCTCTTAAACTAGAGACAGTATTTATGTAGTTGAAGAAACTATAGATAGTACTTACGTAGTTGAAGTCAAAAAACTTAACAAAAAATTCTGATTAAATGCTTTTTCTTCTCTGTCAGTGGCAGTTGTATGTCTGTAAAAGTGCCATGAAGATTGCATCACTTGCAACAGCATTGGACTAAGGGTCACACAGAAGGGCACTCTGAAGTTCTTTTCTGCTCTCTCTGTTCTTCAGTGCAAGAGTAAAATGGTTTACTTGTAGCTGGTCAGACTACAGTAGCCTGACTTTTCTTGTAGAGTCAGTTCAAGGTAAAGATTAACTGACATAGTGTTTATTCCATCTCTGAAGGTTGTAACTGTAAACTAAATATCAAACTACACTCACACGCAACCGCTGACTTTTGATGTTTTTTCTGTATAGAGTTAGATATGACAATTGTCTCTGTTGCCAGCTTGCTGGTGTGTTCACTGCTGCTTACAAAATTAGGCTGTGGAAAAAGAAAATTTGTTTTCTGGTGCTGAAATTTATCCTTTCTTTATGTTGGATTCCAGTTGGAGTCTGTGTCTGAGGGAGAAGAAAGTAACAAAGTTTGTAGCAGTGGAAGGTGATGTGTAGGTCTGCCTGTGGAGGCCTTTAGTTCTGTATGGGCTTTGCTGCCTTTGGATCTTGAGACTTGTGGCAGTTTAGAGGTGTGGGTGCCCTCTGTGAGTTGAAAAGGCAGTCACTGTTTTGCTCTGTGTGCTTGCTTTCAGCATTTGCCTCAGGGTGTTGGAATGCCAGGGGAGGGTGTGTTGACTTGCTTGAAGCAGGTTTGGGGTTGCTTTCTTAGGGTGGTAAATGAGTTCTGTGGAAAATTGAACTTGTTTCAGAGTTTAACTTGTGCTTACTGCACTGTGGGTTTTCTAGATACCCAGCATTTGACAATACTTTATATTTAATCAGATGAGATACTTGGTGGCTAATTTGTACATAGTTTCCTTTGTGTTTTCAAATACTATACATGCCATTTGTGAATCCTGATGCTAAAATATCTATTCTATTTTCCTGGAGGTGGAAGAACCTTCTAAAGAAGGTTAAATATCTCAGACTTTAAAATTCAGTCTTGTCTTAGAGGAAATATAGAAGTTTCCAAATTTGTAGTGTGTGTGGGGGTTTCTTCTGTTTTTGTTTTTTCCTTTTTTTCTCAAATCTGGTTGAATCTTGTAGAATACATTCAGTCTGTTTTACTGTTTTAATTTTGTTATGCTAAAACTGTTGAGCAATTGGATAAACTTAGTGTCTGTAGGTACCGGATAAAAGAAAATATGCCTTGATATGACGGCTTCTTATGAGCTTCATATTTGCTGCATATATAGTTAATTTTTTTTTTATACTAAAAGCCCCAAACAAGGTAAAAACCAAACAAAATTACCCTAACCTCCAGAGTGTCTTTTGTTAAATCATTCAAACAAACAAAAAAAAAAAGGAACAAGAGTTGCTGGAGGAAATGCATAATTAAAAGAAGGAATCACAAGCTTCTGAATCATATTGTGCAATCAGGCGGATTTAAAAATGGTGGTCTTGGAAATTCCTGCTTTTTAAATCCTAGAGTTTCAGTTTTGTCTCCTCTAGCAAGTGCTTTCAAAGGTAGCTCTTGGTATTCCAGGCATAGAGCATTGAAAGGTGCTTACAGGGCTCCTGGCCTAAACCTGATATGCTCAGACAGGAGGAAAAAAAAAAAAAAAAAGAAAATTCACATTGAGATAAAGAGACTTTAATAGGACAGAAAGGACAGAAAAGGAAGAGGAAAAAAATAATAAAAAAATAATAAAGGATTCATATTAGATCTAGAACACAGAAATGTACCAGCTACTGGGAAGAATTATTAACTATATTAACTATCCCAGCTGAAACCAAGAAATAGCTGAAGCTCAGAGTGACTTCTATATTGACAAATGACTGTAGACACATCCTGGAAAATAACAAATTCAATGGCTGCTAGGAAGAGGGATAGAGGGAGGCTTTGATTGCTTGTTTGCTAAAAGGTGCTGGGAAATTTCTGTTGCTTTGAAGAGGGGGTGAGGAAAATATGTAATAGCATCATGGGACTCAGTATCAGCTGCCTGAGGCTGTTCTGCACCTTCTCATGTTTTTTGCTTGGTTTTTTTTTTTCCCCATTACACTTGTTAAGGTGTACTGTATAATCAGTTATTTCAGTTTTAAAATGAGATGAATGGAAGTAGATGCATTTGAAATTACTGAAACTATTAACCAGATGTATGAGTTCCTTAATGAAATATAAACAGCTTGTTTAAAAAGCTGTCAGATCCCTTGTAATGTTTTGTATGGGTTGGAAGATGTGTTTTTGAATGGTGATAATAAAGCAGTAAAGAGTAAACTTTAATGTTTTTTTTTCTTCACAGCAATATCATCCCCACATCTTTTTTTTTTTTTTTTTTTATTCCTGTGGCCTAATGTAGGATAAAAGCAAAAGCTTGAAAGCTTTTTTCCTTTGCAGCTGGCAAACCTCTTCTAATAGCTTGACTATAAAGAAGTATCTCTCTTCATGGGCTGAGGTTTTCTCCAACATTAAAGCTGAAAATTAAGGGCTCATCTTATGTCATCTTTGAAGTATTTGGTAAATGGCAATATTTTTATAAACAAGCAGTTTATCTGGCTACTTTAGAATGATCCCAGAGTCCCTGGCTTGGTCAGTATTATTTGAAACAAAAGAAGCTTCTAGTTATGCATCTTTAAATCCAGTATTTGTGGCAGATGAATTGCCCACCTCTTTCCTTAACTATTTAAATCTATCCTTAATAGGCAAGAAAGAACATAGGTCAGTCTAAAAGGCATGATAGCAGCATGTCATCATTGGCTAATATGATTCATCTATATTTAAGTTTTTGCAGGAGTTGGGCAAGGATTAGCCTTCCATCTAGTAAATCTTGATTGCTTTTCCTCAGTGCATGTGAGGATATCTGTAACAAAGCAGCTGGAATACAGGAATAGCAGACATTGCATTGGACTATTAGATTCTTTGCTTGAATAGTAAATAGATAAAAGATGGCTCTGTGATGAGGCCATACTCAAGACATAATCATTTAAGTAAGAGGAAAGCAAAGAACACATTATAGGTCTTATTTCTTCAAGAATCAAGGTGAACCAGTTGAAAAAAAAATTGAGAACACTTCCTGTAAAGTTTACAATGATTTTACTGTAATCTCTAGTCATGGAACATCTGAAAACTGACCTTGAATATGGAAGAGATGGGTGAAGTATCCATGCTGCACAGCTTTGGAAAGTGGAAGAGGCGTTTCATTCAGTGGAAATGTTAAGAGGAGATGAGTCTTGGAAATATCTGAAGCAGGAATGTCTAATGCTTTCATCCCCTGTGAATGTGCATGATTTTCTTCTTTCCTGGAGTCCTCCTGGTATTACCTAGTAAAGCTAGTCACCTGTTAAAATCTTGCATATTTTTAGGACTACTTGATTTTAAATTACATTTCTTACCTGAAGTGTACCTGACTCTACTATTTTGACAATTTTTTTTATTTCTTGTGATGTGAAGTTTTGTGTTATAAAAAAAACACAGTAGTGTTCTGCAAGTCTGACTCTTCAGCTGAGTCAACAGCTTTCTGAAATAGCACTGAGGATGACAGTAACCACTTGAATATTAAGTTGAAGAGAAGATTAAGCAGACATCTGTTATCTTATAGGTGTCCACAACAGTTCACTATATCAAGCCCCCTTGCTACGTGTTTGGATGAACTTGCATGCATATTGGTTTTTAAACTCAAAATGTAATTAGTGAAAGCTAAAATTAAGTTAGGAACCATGATCTCTGTTCTCCTTACAATTTTCTTCAGTCGTTATGGCAAACTTAAAGTAACAATTAGTTTCGTTCTTTAGCACTTATTTCATGGTTGGATTAGACTGTTACTCATGTTATGTGTTATAATTTTGGCATAACATGCTAGCTGTGCATATATCAGTTCTTACCAGTGTCATTGCATTCAGCCCCTGGAAGTTTAAAAATTATTTAGAGAATACTGTTCAGAGGCGATGCATAGGGAAGACTTTTGAAAGATTATTCTACCATTAGTTTTAAATTTTTTTACATGAGACCCTTTGAAGGAAGGAGCCTGTTACATTTTTTGTGGGATACAGCCTTGGTAAAGTGATATGGTTGATACTGTATCCCCTCTACTCTGCCCTCTCGAGACCCTGCCTAAAATGCTGCATCCAGCTCCGGGGTCCTCAGCACGATAAAGACATGAACCTGTTGGAGCAGGTCCAGAGCAAGGCCACCAAAATGGTCAGAGGGCCAGAGCACATATCCTACAAAAAAGACTGAGAGAGCTGGAGTTGTTCAGCCTGGAGAAGAGAAGGCTTTGGGGAGACCTTCGAGTACCTTAACAGGGCTTAGGAAAAACAGGGGGGGAGACTTTTTGTATGGGTATATAGTGACAGAAAAAAGGGCAGTGATTTTAAACTGAAACAGGGCAGGTTTAGATTAGATGTTATGAAAAAATTCTTAACTGTAAGGTTGGTGAGGCAGTGCAACAGGTTACCCAGATAGTTGTGGTTGCTTTATCCTTGGAAGTGTTCAAGGCCAGGTTGGATTAGACCCTGAGGAATCTGATCTTGTAAGTGACGTCCTTGCCCATGGCAGAGGGGTTGGAGCCAGATGATCTTCAAGGTTGCTTCCAAACCAAACCATTTTATGATTCTATGATAGCTCAAGGTAAAGAAAACAAGTTTTTTTATGGTGGGTTGACCTTGATTGGTCGCTAGTTGCTCATCAGGACAGGGCACTCTTGTGCCATTAAAAGAACAGGGGAAAAAAATGAAAAGCTCTGGGTTGAGGTGTAAGGACAGGGAGATCACAGGCCACTTACCATCATGGGCAAAACAGGCTCTGCTTGGTGAAATTAAATTAGTTTATTGCTGATTAACTGGAGTAGATTAATGAAAAAAAAAGAAAAGAAAAATCTAAAAACCACTTCCCACCCTTCCTTCTTCTCAGGCTCAACTTCGTTTCAACTTCTCTTCCTCCTTGCTTTGAGTGGTGTAGGGGAATGGGGTATGGAGGCTGTGGTCAGTTCATAACACTCAGTCTCTGCTCTTTCCTTCTCACACTCTTGCCCTGCTCCATCCTGAGGTATCCCACTCCTGGGTTATGGTCATTCACAAACTTGCCCAGCATGGACCCTTTCTGCAGATTCCAGTCTTCCAGGGATGGACTGCTCCAGCATACATCGCCCTTGAGGTCACAAGTCCTGTAAGAAAACCTGTATGGACTGCAGTTTCCTGTAAGGCACATCTGCCTGCCCCAGCATGGGTGTCCTCCATGCCCCATCTAGGACCTCCATGGGCTCCAGGGGGACAGCTGCCTCACCATGGTCTGCAGGGGAATCTGTGCTCTGGCATGTGGATCACCTCCTCCCTCTCCTGAGAGATCTGGCACTGGTCTGGCAGTCTGCAGAGTTGTTTCTTCCACATATTCTCAGCCCTATCTCGTGGGTGCTGTTGCACAGCAGTTTTTACTCCTTAAATATGTTATCACAGAGATGCTGCTGTCATTACTGAGTGGCTCAGGTTTGACCAGTGGTGGGTCTGTCCTGGAGCTGGCTGGAACTGGCTCTGTCTGACATGGAGGCCACTTCTGGTGTCTTCTCATAGGAGCCACCCAAGCAGTTCCCTACTAACAAAACCTTGCCATGTGAACCCAGTACAGTTATTTCCAACTTACTCTTCATGTTACTAATGGTTTAATGTTTTGTTTTTCAGAGGTCAGATGATTTCAGGTGAAGACTGTGAATTTATTCAAAGATTTGAACAGAAAAGAAATCCAGAAGAAAAACAGGAGTTGTTGCAAACAGAAGGCAATCAAGTAACTTTCTTTTAATGAAGTCTCTGTTGGGGAGGATGGAAATTTTCATATCAAAACTTTTCATATTTTCATGGTTATTTTATTGTTGGCTGTATACACTTAAGTTGTTACGAAATAAGTATAAATCTTGCTATTGTGATTCTTTTATTTTACCTTAGATGCAGTTTGGATGTTATTTCATTATTTTTAAAATCTAGTAAATAGTTGTTAAATGTCATCTGTCTTTGACTCTGTTGTGGGACAAACTAGCTCAAGTCTTCCCTCATCCCAGTTTACTTAATCATTAACTTGTACTTGAGTCACTTTTTTTTTTTTGAGCTTTTTTCTTTATAGTTTATTGGTGACAGCTGCTACCAATAAGATTGCTGCTTAGTTAGCTAAGCAATTTTAATTTAGCTGCAACAGTTGACTATTGAGGTGGATTCAGTTAGACATGGGGGTCTTGTGTCATTTTAGGCATGGTAAGATATGAGACCTTTGCATTGGACAGAGCTGATTCAGGACTGAATCAGCTGTTTGCCCTTATGGAGTCCAGGCAGGATGCCCAAAGACACTTTAATAATATTTGAATCAGTTGAACCTCTGCCTGAGGTTGTAGCATAAAATGTCAGACCTCAAGAGGATTGGGAGAGGCAGGGAAGGAGATGAAGAGTAGATGCTTTAAACACATAAACATTTCTAGCCATTTTTTCCACTTTAATTTTAGGCTGTTTGTTTTGGTTTTGTATTCCTTTTCTTCCAAATTGTGCTGTGTTACTGATATCTAATGGATCATGATTTGCATAGTAACAAAAACGTATATGATGTACCTTATATATCAATGATAATGACAATGTAGCAGTTTAGAATTTGATTTTTTTTCAGTTTTAGTTGAATGTTCTGAAGGGAAGGAGGAAGTGTAAAGAGTAATGTTGTAATTATTTCAGCCTGTTTCTGATATTGTAACATTCTTCAAATGTGAACAAGGATTTTTCTACAAGGTATATAGTAAATGAACAGAGGAGTTACTTGTCTTCCTCCCTCCATTCAAATTGCTGAAACGTTTTTTGTACTCTTAGTTGCTGTTCTGTCAATTTACTTGATCTTCTCACTACCATAAAAAAAAGGGTACTGGGGAACACTTTTCTCATCTGACTTTCAACAAAGCATGTTGGTAACTTTCACTAGCAAGTGCTTATTTAATTTGAAAGCCATGAAACAATTTGTAAAGGGTAGCAACCAACGTGACAGAAAATTTTCTTTGTGAGATAGTGTCAAATGTATTCATCTCTTACTGCTATTGAATAAGATGTTGGGATGCTCAATGCTTATGTAAGACTTAACTGTGAATTAATAAGATCCTGTTTTATATTATCAAAAGGAACAAAGACAATTGCTAATATTATTTTTAATGTCTCTTTTATTTTTCTAGTGTGCTAAAACATTTATAAACTTGATGACTCATATCTCCAAGGAACAGACTGTTCAGTACATTCTGACTATGGTTGATGATATGCTGCAAGTAGGTCAATAATCTATTATTTTTAAGTCTTTAAATGCATGCTTGAATGTTTCTTTAGTGTAATTCATGTATTTTCAGGCATTTGTCATACTGTGTTAAAAATATTCTATTAAATTTTCAGATCCTGTCTTCAGAGATTAAATGTTAGACCTAAAGTTGTAAGGGTAACTTAGCTTATAATATGTTCAAATTCTGGAAAAAAACTTTTATGCTTGTCTGTTGGTTCTCAATGATGTTTTATTCAAAATTTGGTTGTTAATGCTAGTGTTGCATAGTGGTTTCATTTTATGTGCTCTTAATTTACTGATTTTTTTTTTCTAAATACTTTTTACTTTTGATATATTGGCTAATGTTGTGGTAGACTTGTCAGTTAAATTAATTATTTGATTTGGTGATCTTAAAGGTCTTTCCCAACCTAGATGATTCTAAAATTCTGTGACTTGTAACCTCAGCCCTTTCCTATGGTATAGGGAGGAGATGACTTCTCACTCGTAGTAATTGAAGCTTTTCTTATGAAGGTATTAATTTGCCACCCTTAGCAAGAAAGTGTAGTTTCTGCAGCTTCAGGTTTCCATCATAAGTTAGGTTGTTTAAGACTACATGTTCTGAAATTCTGCATGGTTTAATTACAAATAAGTAATTTTTAATTCAATTTAATATAGCTCTTTGTAGCTATGGACAACAGTTGCTTATAAGAGTAGGCTGTTAAACTTGGTCTCAGGGCTGCTGAGCTGATTAGGATAACTCAAGAAGAGGCTTTACTCAATCAGATAATCCTGCTTTTGTTTCCATGCTCTGAAGTTGGCTAAGAGAAGGCATTTGAAGTGATGTGACAAGATGGGTTGTGTTGTGTGAGGTTTTTTCCTAGTACTCACATAAACTGTCTGACAGTTTCTCTTCTCCTGTTTCATGATATATTTGATCCAAGGTTACAGTGAAATGTGTTTAGTGCTATTGGTTTAGGGTATTGTCCTGGGAGGTGAACCATGTGAGTTCTGATTCCATCTCTGAGTATTCAGTATTTCAACAGGCCAGCTGAAAAGTGTGAACCTCTCCACAGTTTGTATAACATGGGAACCATGGTGTTCTTTCATGTGCCTGACTGCACAGTAGAGCCCTAAGTGAGTGCCCTGACATCTAGGCTAATAGGATAATAGCTAGTGGTGGTGGCAGCAATTTACTCATCTGTAGCTTGGTCACTTTTTCTCATTTAGTTTTACTTTTTTGCAAGTGTGACACAAACATTGCGAAGCAGAGAAGACAAAAATGATCCTTAGTGTCATTCTTTGATTAGAACACTGAGTTGAGAATACCTTGTTTTGGTTTATGCATTGAATGACAAACTTTGGCTCAGAGTGTGAGAACTCTGTTTATTGTGGTTACTTTTATGAGGAATGAGTCTTGCTTTCTGTGCATCAGTGGCCAGAGAAGTTGTCATTTCACTTGCCCTTTTTCAGAACTTGCGTGTTCGTAGGTCTTGTTTTGCTAATGTGCTCTGGCATTAGTACATAGCCTGCAGCTACAGGATATGATGATATCTCCTGTGCTGTGGAATTAATACCCCACAGGTAATGCTTTCACTGACCCACTTTTGAGCAGATGGAATAGTTCTGGGTAGTCACTGAAAGTAGTTTTGAGTAATCTCTCTTTTGCCCTGTTGTTTCTGTCATAAGTTGTTAGATATATGTGTTTCCTTGACCTTATGACATGGCTGGATTTTGGACCTTACCCTGTCCCAGAAGTGACATGTATGGAATTCTTAATGCTAAATGTAATGGCTTTAAATTATTCAGGCTTTATAGTGATACAGCAGAATAGAAATATTGGTGCACACTACATATTTGCTTTTGTTTGAAATTGAATGCCTTTTTCACTTTAGAAATTCTGCTTCAATATCCGAAAGACTGCACTGACTTTTGTGATGCTGTGTGTGATTGCATTATTCAGGGATTCAGGGATGCTGGCATGTATGCAGGCATTCACATGGCATTATCTCAACAGTTTCCTCACCTGTGACATCTCCACTCAGCAAGGCTGAAAGAGGACTTTTGTTTTGTTTTGGTCATGTTCAGGGGTTGGAACATACAGCCAGTGGTGCCTTAGGAGCCCCTGGCTGCACATTTTCGAGATGTAAGATTCTTGTAAGAAAGCAGCGTATTGGCCGATCGTGGTGTGACTGAGAGTTTAGGGCAGGGTCTCTGCACACTGCCCAGACACAAGAACTCACAGTATCATAGAATTTTAGAATGGTTTGGGTTAGAAGGGTACCTTGAAGGTATCTGGTGGGCAGGGACACCTTCAGCTAGACCAGGCTGCTCAAAGCCCCATCCAACCTGTTCTTGAAGATCCCCAGGGATGGGGCATCCCCAGCTTCCCTGTGCAACCTGTTCCAGTGCCTCACAATCTTTCTTTCCCTAATACCTAAACCTACTCCCAGTTTGAAGCCATTCCCCCTTGTCCTCTCAGTACATGCTCATGCAAATAGTCTTGCCCCATTTTTCTTGTGGTGGATATGAGGTCTCCAGTCTTTGCCTGACTTGTCTTAATTCAGTACATTCAAAGATTTTAAGCAAGAAATTGATCAAGGACATGGCCTATCATGGTGCCATTGACTCTGAGTAAAATTTGCCTTGAGAAAGTACGTTCATGAGATGAGCAAATAATATTTGAAGCTGCTTTTGATAGCTGGAACTTTTAGAAACTATAGCAGGTAGCAGTATCCAGTTTTTGTCTGATAACGACTGACTATGGTTCTTCTATTACCTTTCTGTGCTTTACATGTGAAGGGGTAAAGATTATGTCAACTGTATTTTGAGCTCACTTGTGTGTCTAGGATTGTTCCAGCAGTCCTACTTACTGATTTGATGACCTTTCTAAGAAAGATTTCTTTTGAACACTGGTAAACACAAAATTAATATGATTTTTGCCATATAAGATTAATACCATTCTGCTTTACTTCTGAAGGTGGAGAGTGTTAGCATACTGTCATCCTTAAGGAAACATTTCTTGCTTTGTTCATCTGATAAATCTTTGGTACAGTTTCTTTGGATTAGTGACCTCGTCACACTGCACAGTCTGTTACTCATGAAATCTTCAAGAACCTACACTCTAGGTGCAGGTAGCAGTACCACCCCAACTTCATTGTGCTTCTTCAGAAATGACAGCTTCTAAATTATTCAACTGTTGATGTGAGAGCTTCAGAATTTTCTTTTTATCAGTGTAGTCAGTAGCTTCCTAGGAAGGTGCAACACTACATATTTCAGTGCCGCGGGGAGTTTTTCACTCCTTCCCTTCTGTCTTGATCCTGCACCTTAACAGCAAACCAGACAAGTCTTCTGATTGACAGCATGTTGAAATTATTTCAGCATTTCTGCTTCCAGACTTGTCTGTCTCCTGTTTAGTTATGTTGTAAACTGAACTCATTGATCTGGTAAATTTTGATCTTTCTTAGCTAGACTATTTAACACATTCAGATGCTAACAGTGATATCTTTGATCAATAAGCCATTTCTCATCAAGCAAGCCCTCACAGAGTAAAAGCTCTACACCGAAGACTCTGTGTTCCTGAGATCTTACTTTTATTTATTTCATGGTTTGAACAACAAATTTTGTGAACATTTCTGGGTGCTTTTTTATGCATGGCATGTTGATTGGATCACTGTAAGGGTTCTAATTGGCAGATAACTGGTAACACCTGAGCTTCCCCAGTCAGTGATCAGGGCAGCAGTTTGCAGCCCATGTTGTATAATACTGTCGTGGTTTGACCCCAGCTGGCAGCCAAGCACCACACAGCCACTCACTCACTCCTCCAACAGGGGAACCGGGAAAAGAATTTGAAGAGTAAAAGTGAGAAAACTTGTGTTTTGGAGTAAGGACTGTTACTTTCAAGGAAGGGTTGGTTGAAACTCTAAGGCTTAGTAAGATGCTGCTGTTTGAATCATGGGTGCATTCATGTTGTTTTGTACTTTATGGATCATATTCCAACAATGAGGCTTGCCTAGCTTGTTGTTCGTCCCTAGAGTTAATAACAGGGTGCAGAATTGATGGACAAAAGCCTTCCAAGCTAGGGAGGTTTGAAAATTTAAATGTCTGGATGGTGGAGAGCTAGATATTGTCCTTTTGTGAGTTTCTCATTTGCTTTCCTTGATAGGAGTTGTGTACTTGGTGGTAGTAATTTGACTTTAATGGGGAGGCATCTCTTTAGAAGGAAACCTTCTAATCCACCAGGCTGGAAAGTGTATAGAAATGCTTGAGGAAAAGCAAGAATGCAAATGTGAGATTTTTTGGGACTGTCTGTCTATATTCTAGGCTATTAGGAAACAGTAGAGCTTTTCTTTCTCCTTCATGATTGCATGGCCTGTTCTCTGGCCTGCTGTAAGGAGAACTGTAGTAGCTGCTTTGCCTAGTGATTATTAGGGGAAATACTTAAAGAGTCTGTCCCCAATGCCCAGGCTCAGGTAGTTGTGGTCTCTTGTGGCTCAGGGTAGGAGCCATGGGGAACAGACTTCTGCTGGCTCTTGTAGATATGCAGGTTTCCTGAGATAACTGCTGAATCAGTTGCAGCCTCATCTGGGACAGAAGAGCTCATTTCCCATTGAGAGGAATGGAAAAGCTCATTTACACCCCCAAGGTTTCACTTCTAGAAGAAGCTGAACAACAGGCTCTTGTGTTGAAGTAGCAGTACATTGAAAACTTTGTATGGACTTTAATCAAGCGTAATTGGTTAGATGAAGAGTAGTGTTATTCCTAAAAAATGACAGTATTTAGCTTGTTTCTCATTGCTTCACTCCACTTGCATGTTCAAAAGAATATATGTGGTTTTGCTCAGGCAGGTGTTGCTGTACTGGGATACAACTAAAGCTTCAAGGTTTGTTTCCTCCACCCCAAATCTCCAAGCTTAACGTTGGAGTGCTGAAATGAGCTGTATCCACAAGTAATTTTTCAGTCTAACTGAAAAATTTCCGTGGGCTCTTACAAGCTAGGATACACTCTGATAATCCATGCCAACATACCAAGGAGCAAATGACTGCTTTATGTCAAATACTTTTACAAGTCTGTCATCTTTTTCTCTCTCTCAATTTTTACAGGAAAATCATCAGCGTGTTTGCATCTTCTTTGATTATGCAAAACGTGGTAAAAACACTGCATGGTCCTATTTTCTGCCAATGTTGAATCGACAAGATCTCTTCACTGTGCATATGGTAAGTTTCAAATGAGCCTGTCTCTGAAGATGGTAGAGAAAAATGCTGGTTCTGTATTTCTTCAGGAGATTTTGGAATTTGAAACTAAACTTCTGCCTGGACTGGAAAGTTTTCCTCTTGCAGTCTAGACAAGTCATTCTTAATACAAGCTTCACCTAACCACATTTTAAAAAGCAAAGTTACATTGTTAGTTAGCATTGGTTTATTTCTGGGAGATTAGGGCAGGTTTTAAAAATTCAGAAAAGCAGATTTTAGAACAATAAGTACAGTAAAACATACCTGAAAATCTTTTATCTGAACTGCCAGTCAATGCTGTACAAATATTAGAATTTAAGTTCTCATCTTGTGCAAAGGAAATATCTTTCCCTTGTTGAACCTCATTTTCTCATATGCTCAGTTTTTCAGCTGACTCACTGGAAGTGTAGAGTGAGAAACAGGGAAGTGCTTGGTGTTGTTCAAGTGCTGCTCAGCATCAGCTAAAACATTGATACATTACTGGCACTGTTTTGGACACCAGTCTAAACCACAGCATCCTATGGACTGCTGTGAAGAAAATTGAGTCCATCCCAGCCAAACCCAGTATACCCATGTGCAATGTATGGTTTCTGCTATGCTTTGAATACTGTTTGCTGCTCCTGTATATGGAGTAGCTTTTCTGGAATCTTAATATTCTTCTGTTGTCAGTGATGAGAACTGGCCATTTTATCTCAGCAGGCATTTTTTCTTCTGGGGCAAAAATATGTTTGTATTACTATAAATTCCTAGTGGAGACCAGAGTTTCCAACAATGAAACTTATATTATGGCTTGAGGAAGAGAAAACTGCACAGCTATGAATTGTTCTACACTGCATGTGTTTGTGCTGGGATTATATGGTAGAGTGAAATCAGAGACTCAAACTAGAAACCCCCTACCTGGCCTGCATTAGGCTGTGGGGGCAGAACTGGTGCAAGGATTCCAGGACACCAAGCCAACCATGCTGTTTACTCTGGGCCAGTGCAACTTGAACAGTGAGCTGGCATGTTCTCAAGAAAAATGTCAGGCTTTATTTATTCATTTATTTGTTTGTTTGTTTGTTTAATTAATTTGTTGAGTGCATGGATGTGAATGAGTTTTCTTGGTGTAGCTGAGGGACCAGGGGCTGGGTTTTTTTTTTGCCAATGCAGTTTGTTTTGTGGTTGTTTTTTGGTGGTAGTGCTACTGAGGACCCATCCTGCAAAACTGCAGTTTAAGCAATCAGACAGTGCTGACTGCCCAAATATTCAGGTAAAGCATAACTTTTAGACACTTGCAGTGCAAACTATTTAGTGTCCCTGGAATGGTGGTTTTTAAACACATGGTGTAGAAATTTTGATGGTCAGCATTTCTCTATTCAGATTTATGTTATTCAGATATTGTTTTCTTTAGGTACTGCAAAAATATAAAAATAATTTAGCAGGACACAGAGACTCTTATGTGAAGTGAATCCACTTAAAGTAGATTCACTAAGTTTACTGCCTTATAATACTTTTTTACTTTTACTGCACTGCATGTTTTTTTAAAGCACATTAATGTTTTCAGAGCCAAGTTTTAGGATTGTGTTATTTTTGTTGAGTTGATTTTATTTTTCCCCTTACTATGCATACTGGAAGATTTCTGATGCCACATCATTACCTCTGCTGAAGCAGATAAAAATACTCATCCTCTGTGTAGACTCAAATTCTGCTAAGCATAAATGGTCTCAAAACGTAGCAGTTTTAACTCAGAAGAATAATTGACTAGAGAGCTAATATCTTGTATTTTAAAGCTGGAGGGATTTTATATGGTGATTTGCTTGCATTCAGAAGGGAATTTGACACATTTTAGTGTAGTAATTGTTGTTCCAGACTCACAATCCTTCTAGAAATCAGTGGTGGTGATGCTGCACATGTGAATGCAATAAGGTGGAAAGGTGGCTGGAATAGTGTCCTCACTGCATCACGGAACTGTGTGCTTGCAAATGAACCTCTGCTTTGGTAATTTCTTGGTTACACTGCCTCTTTATACGTAAGCTGGCTCAAATGCTTTTGCAAATTAACTGAAGGCTGCAATGTAGATTTACTTCAAATATAATTTGGAAAGGCTGATGTAGAAATGTACTCTTGTTTAAGTATTCTTAAAGCCATCATGAAAATTCTTAACCTGACCACATTTTTACTCCCCAACTTCATTCTTAAATGGTACCTTCCATTTTACTTTTCTGCTCTTCTTTTTCTGGACTTGTAACTTCTCCCTTCTTAAAGATGGTTTCCTTCAGTTTAAGTATAAAAACCCTTCAATACTGTGTTACCATTTGTATTGGCATATGCCATAGTTGCTTAAATCAAGCCTGCATGTGTTAGGCCATCAGGTGTCTTGCTTTTGATTGATTTCTGACTGTAGTGGTGTCCTACAGCAGTAGCCCATCAACAGCTTCCCTCTGTCTCCTTCTGAGTTCTTTGTTGGTTCCTTGTGAGCTTCAACAGCTACAGCTGATAACAGGCACAAAGAGTCCTCTACATAGAAAACAGGTAGATTTCTGTAAGGGACTATCTTTAATCTAAAATTGGTTTTCAAAGTTGATAGAACTTCTCACTGAATTCTGAATTTGCTGTGTTTGAAAACTTGGTTTATTGCAATCTTTTTCAGGCAGCGAGAATTATTGCCAAACTGGCTGCTTGGGGGAGGGAGCTTATGGAAGGCAGTGACTTGAATTACTATTTCAACTGGATTAAAACTCAACTTAGTTCACAGGTAAAAAGCTGCTTTTGTTTAAACTTTACAGTAAGTTTGGAACTTTTTTCAAGAATATGTATGACTGTGCAAACAAGAAGTATATATTTTTTTTTTTTATGAAATTTTACTTTGTAATTTTTAAAGCTAAATTTTCTTTATTCAAGCACTTAGTTTTTAACTTAATATTTTAAGTGTTTTACTCCAGTCCTTGAAATGTAAATTAATGATAAAACTTTTGCCTTTTCCGTTGGTTAACGCTGTTTTTTCCTTTTGGACACTGAGAAAATATGAGATAAGGGTTTTTTTGTCTTGCCACTACTATTTTGGTAATAAGAGCTTTTTGCTGGGAAGAAAAGTCACATAGCAGCAGGAACTGAATATCAAAACCTTTTTCCAGTTAACTGTAGTACAAAACCTTTACTTTTAGTCTTGTATCTTGAAACTGAATAAACTATGACTTATTTGGACAGTATTTTTATGGTATTAGCTCAGTTTGAACCACTAACTTCTGGCTTGTCCTTCACAGATGAATCATTCTCCTTTGTATTCATTTCTGGACATTTTTCCTTCAAAACACAGTGATTTTTCACTTGTTCTCATAGTGTTGTAGAAGTGTATTCTGAAGAGCCAAGAAACATTCAGTAGATTTATTAGTGATACATTTCTCATAGTTTTCTAAACTGGACTTGTTAAAAATGAGTTGTTTTTTTTTCATCTGGAAGGAGAATCTTAAAGTTGGAATTTCCTTCAGAAGGATGAAAGAGTAGTTTGCAAATAACTAAATGTCTTGAATAAATCCACACTTAATTAAAAATGTTTATGTACCAAATCAGTTCCAAGCACATTCTTCTAGGCATGAAGCCTAGTGCGGGAAATAATTACAATATATTACAGTAATATATTAAGCAGGAAAAATATCTAATAGATTCTAATGTATTTTTTTTTTCCATGACTAGAAAGATTGGAGAACTGAAAAAAACTTGGTAACAACTGTTCCTTAAGGGTAAAACTCTAATTTTTTCTTTTCCTAGAAACTACGTGGTACAGGGGGTTCTGTGGATACAGGAGCAGTCTCCACAAGTGATGTGAGTATATCTTTGAAATCTGCCAATCTGCTATTTTGGGCAGGTGATGTTCACTCCTCGGATTAAGGTGCAGATCTCTTCTGGTGCCAGTGATAAGAAGTACTTGGAATCAGAACTGTACAACAGAGTGCCAGGTGATGGCGCCAAGAAACAAAAGTATTTTTAACCACTGATTTCACATAGAGTATTGGCAGTGGAAGTGTATATTTTACAAGTTACTTTGTCTTGTTAAAACTGTAGATGTATCTAGGATTCTCTCTGTTAAAACTTGAAAAAATGATATAAAATTAATATTCAACAATTTTAGGTCCCTGACTTGGTGATCTTAGAGGTGTTTTCCTGCCCAAATGATTCTGTGATTCAGTACTGTCTGTTTACCACGGAGCTGTTGGACTTGTAGAAGAAACCTGAAACAGAGCAGTTTTTGGCTGTTGTGCTGTGCAGAACTTAGAAAAGGGCACATCAGATATTAAAACTGATATTAAAACTGATATTCATGCTACCACTGTAGCATGAAATTGCAAGAGTGCTTTCAAAGCTTTAAGCTTTTCATATTTGAATAACTTGAATTTAGAGGAAAATAGATTGTCCTTTTTACATCAATATTTTTTTAAATACTGAATTTCATGTAGCTATAATAGCTACTGAGCTTGGAGATGAACTGTGGCAGTATAACAAATGCAAATAATCATCCTCACTGGATTTTCTGTGGTGGTGTGGCATGATGAGAGGCAGTTTATCATAGTTCCTGAATGTGCAGTAGAATTCGGTTTGGTCTTTTGTTCCTTTTGCAGCCTGAAAGTGGTCACAGTTTCTCAGAAGCCTTAACTGGGGATTTGTTGCTCTTCAAAGTGTAGTAATGTCTTTAAAATGTTAGTTTCCTGTAGAGGAGAAACCTCTTAAATTGCCCCGTGTCAGGAGTTTAAAGTAGAAAAGATGCAAGACTGTTACACGTGACTATGGGTCGGCCGTAAAACAATGGCCTGAGCATATCAATTGAAGTATTTCAGTATTTCATGTGCAGATCTGTGTTCCATAGTGTTAGGTTTTGTTAGACTGCAGCCTTCTGTCATACAGCTGTAAAAGAGTAAATAGTTCTACAGCATACAGCACCACTTACTGTGGAGCCATGAGCTCCTCTGATTTGCTCAAAAATTGATATTCATTGCACTGTGGCACTGCATGAATGTACTGTGCCATGGCAGGGTCCCAGAGCAGCAGAGTGCAAGTATGTTTTAGGATAATTAAAGTGGGTAAGTATTGTTTTAACTTCATTAGTGTTCAGATTTCAGATCTAGCTTGTGCAAGATTTTCAAGCAGATCCTGAATAATTTCAGAATAAATTAGAGATGCAGTTGTAGCATTTTATACAGGAAATAAGAGCTGGAATCTATTACGAGATTTCAATTATAATGGTGTTGGAAGACAATGCTTTTATGACAGACTCTTTAAAAAGAAAACTCCAAGTTCAATGGGTTGGTGATGCAGATAATGCATTATTTGGAGTGGGAGAGCTCTCGGTGTGTTTATAGCTGTTTTATTTGCATGGGATCTGAAAATGAATACTTTCTCAGGGAAATTGGTGTTCTAGATGATTTGAGCCCAGATGCACAGACTTAGTTTTTACATAAAGGACTTAAATCTCTCATGAGAGACACAGAATGAGTTACTCTTTATTTTCAATTCTGTTTATTGCCTCCTTTCTTTTCATAAGGGATTGCCTAACTTCTTTACTTCATTAAGTGTTTGAAAGGTTTGAGCTTGTATTATGTGAGTGAGCTACCATGAGACTTTCAAGGAAAAGGCTTATAGGGAGGAAAAAAGCAAACAACATTTTATCAGCAGCATATCTGATTAATGTATGATTAATATTATTGAAGGTAATGCTGACAATTGAGTAAGAAGAGAGAAAAACACGCTCTGACAAATTTATTCAAACAGACGACAGCTTTCATTCATAGGTACTGAAGGAAGGCATGTTCAAATGTTCTGATAATGTAAAGTGTATCACTTGCATAACACTTCTTTAATATTCAGAACGCTCTCCTTTTATGCCAGTAAAGCCTAATTAGGGAAACTGTACTCCAGCGCTTGCTACCTGACTCTTGTGGTGAGGAGTGATGTGTTGTTCTTTTCACCCAGAGTTCCCAGTACGTGCAGTGTGTTGCTGGATGCCTGCAGCTGATGCTCAGGGTCAATGAATATCGCTTTGCATGGGTAGAAGCAGATGGAGTAAATTGGTGAGCACCTATTTCAATTTATATGGATACACATGCACTTACAGTCGTACACTCCCCAGTGACCTTTTTTTGGACTAGAACTCTCTTGTATTAGGCAGCTGTTCTGTTTGCCTACAAAAGAGATTTGTTTTCAAACATTCACATAGTCAAATAGACAAATGAAACTTACACTGTTGAGGCTTTAATGCAACTTTCCTGTTCAAGAAGAACTGCTTAAATGTATCTGACACAGGAATATAACCATTTGTCTTCAGCTGAAGATGTTCTGTTTATTTTCTCATAGAACAAGGACTAATGAAATTAATTTCTGCTGATCATCCTAGTCTTTGAGTTTGAAATTGTTCTGTCTGAAAATATTAGTGAAAGGAGAAACATTTTTTAGAGCTAAGACCAATTTTTTCCACATGTGGCTTCAAGTAGGTCATTCTTTTATCCAATTCTCCTAATATATAGCTTATACATTGGGCTAGGATTTCAGCACTATTCTTATTTAAAAAAATGCTTGCCTATAAATAATTTTTCTCGCATCTATGCCTCTACTGGGGATGGTTGGTACGTAATTTACACTTTAATGAAAAATATCCCTTTACACTGAAATGGATAAAAGTCAAAATTCCTAGTGAAATAAAATTTCAAGTGATGTTCCTATGTGTCAAGATGACAGTGCTGAAACCAAGGAATCTTTTAAATAAAGTATTAAAGCATTACAATAAGCCTGTATTTCACCATGTTTGAATTTGTCCTGAACTTGGTAAGAATGATTTTGAATGTAGATTCTTTTTTAAATTTTAAATTGATATAACTATTTCAAAATCGACCTTTAAATTACTTATTAAATTTTCAAAACTTCAGCTAAGCAAACCTTTTGCATGAGGTCTTCTTGAAGATCTTGTGATACTATTTTTTTTCTAGAAATACTTTGTATCTATGGGCCGTTTTCTGAGAACTTTCTGTTAAATAATGTATACTTCAACTCATTTCAGACACTCCTGTGGACAAGTGCAATTAAGGAACAAAGTTCAATTTGTGTGGATTTTGTTATGTTTATTTCTTCTTAAGTCTGAAGGAATGGCTGAGATTTCTCTGTTTCTTCCAGAATGACAAATAATACTTTAAACATACCAGTAGAAAAGCTGTTTTGGTGAACCAGAAGATAGATACAGTCTCACATCAGTTTACATGGGAAAAGCTGCTTTATGGTTCTAAGGCTAATGAGAAAATAACCATCTCTTTAAAAGATGGCTTTCTGAACAAGCTGTTCATACAATGATAAATAGTGATGCAGGTTCCTGGGAAGTGTGTGTTGTATGCTCATCCTCAGCAGTTCTTTCCAATGAATTCTTACCATTTCTTTTAATGTTTCAGATTGGAGCAATGCAAACTATGTAGTCATTATTTAAAAATTAAATGTATACTCTGTCAATTTTTTAGCATCATGGGTGTCTTGAGCAACAAATGCGGTTTTCAGCTCCAGTATCAGATGATTTTCTGTGTGTGGCTGCTGGCATTTAGCCCTCAAATGTGTGAATATCTTCGTCGGTACAATATTGTCCCTGTGCTGTCGGACATCCTTCAGGAATCTGTCAAAGAGAAAGTAACCAGGATCATCCTTGCAGCATTTCGGGTGAGTTTCTGTTGACTGCAGTCGTGCTGTGCTTCTCTCACAAATTCCTAGGGCTCTAATGTTACTGATGCACAGCTATTTCTGCTGGAGCATATCAGTAAGCTGATGAAAACTGAAATCCCTGGTGGTGGTTTTTTTTTGTTTGTGGGTGGTTTTTTTTTTTTTGGTGGTTGTGGTTTTTTTTTTTCTTTTGTAAACTTGAAGTTTTACTGCAGGTAATGTGCAGGCTATTACTAGTAATAGGTATCTGCTATTCAATGCCTTCTTAAGATTGACTAAAAATGACAATGTTAACACTGGCACTAGTGATTTCTCTTTTTTGATTCAAGATACTTTTTCCTACTGGTACTATTGTAAAACGCTGGAGTTACTAATAGCTGATATATTTTACTTTATGAAGCTTTAATTAACTATGATAATAGTTAATTAAAGAATACATATATTTGTCCAACTGAGAAATTATTTTTATTTACTAGTCCAAAAATAGTTTCTTGATGGTTCTATGAAGGCAGATGAGAATACCCATCTAAGAGTGATTAGTTGACTTACTGTGTCTGCATTACTTGAAAATTCCTGGTCCTATTTAAGATTATTAGGAAGAACTGAGTACCTAGGCTTGATGTTTTCACTGTGAGAGTACCATTTTATGTTCATAGACACTGCTAGTTTTATGTGCATGCTTGCCAAGTGTCTTGTGAGTAATGCAGGAAAGCTGTAACAACTTGTAATGCTGTTTTCAAGCAGCACTTGGTATCCTGAGTAGGAAATGTAGGTCTTGGAAGCTGTTTGTTTTCCTGGATGTGGATTATGTTCCAATAGTAAGTGTTGCAAGCACATTAGAATGGACAGAGGGAAATTATTGCTTACTGACTTGCTGATTAGCAATAAGCTGTGTGAAGGTGCTTACTCTCTCTCTCCATCTGAAAACATCTGCCACTAAAAGATTTCTGGATAAAGCAGATCATAAGAATCTGCTGTTTGTCTTATTGAAGGAGTACAGTGGTATGAGGTGTTCAATAGGAGCTATTCTTAGTATATATTTTTGCTATTCTTATTCTGTAGATGTTGTAGTGTTCTTAAAGATCTTAATGGTAGGATTAAGCAGGGACATATAGCAAGACAAATTAGAAAAGAAAAAGAAGCTGAGAAACTGAGGTCATAAAAGCTAGGAGAAATAATTGCAAGTTCTTAGATTTACTGTGTTTTGCAAGAGGAGACAAAAATGAAGCTAATTTTTTTTAAAATAAAGGCTAAGAAAGATTAAGTTGTTTCTGTTACAGGCTTGGGAGAGTGTAACTTAGCTGTTTCCTTTCTCCAACATTAAGAACTCGTGTTGGTGTGAAGATTAGTTGTTAACTGGCAGCCAGGAACATAATAGATTAGAAATTAGACATCAGAGCTGTGAGTTCTGAAGCAAAATTAATATAGGTAGCAGAGGCAAAGTAGTTCTTTTCCTGTATGAGATGCCACAGTATCAGTTTATGGGAGGGGGGGAAGGGAATTGAATAAAAGACTATACTTGATGATTCCCCAGATTTGTCTGTGCATTACTGAAGGTGCTCCATGAGTCTTGGCAACTTGGATTTTCTCTCTGCTACTTGATTTCTCCTAATTGGAGATATTTCACTTTTTTGTCAAGTTAGTTGCCTGAAGTATATAACTGCAAATGTAATAATTTTTTTCAATAAAGCAACAGGTATTGGGCAATCCTCTCCCTTTGAATCTGCTATTTTCTCTTCCTATTATTTCATCCCCTCATTTTTCATAATTTTTTGCCCTTCTATGTCTGTTTCCTGCCTAGTCTTACATCTTAAGATTTTGGTTTTTATCGCTGAGTAGTTTACTGATCCATTCTATATAATCATATGTTTGTGTTTTTACTTTGTTAACATATCCTTTCAAATTCACTATGAAAATCTTGAGTATCTCCTATGGCATGAGATAGGTAATAATATTTGGAATAGCTTCCACATCTGCTTGCAATTATCTTAACTAGGGGTTCTTTGGAACCTTTATCCACCTGCTCCTTGAACCTGTTGAATTGTCTTAAGATTCATTATTTTTTCATTTGCTCTCATTAGCAGTTTTAACTCTAAGTAAATTAGCATTACTTTCTCTGAATTACCTTTTAGTTCTCTTACTGAAGTAGAAGTAGAAACTGGGGTGGCTTTTTTTTTTTACACATTAAGGCTAATTGTATATGGCCATTAAAAGCAGTAATGTGACTTATATTTAGTTTGCAAGTTTTAAAATTGGTTTGCAGTGTTCTGCCTTAATAACTAATAGGATGTCTGATATCTAAGAAACCTCAAGTGTAATAGTTCTGTGACAAGAGTGATGCAGTCAAATTCCTTCTATATAGTTTCACTGCTTGTTTCTGGAAGATGTAAGGTCTTATTTATATGAACATGTATTTGTTTATTGAGAACTTTGTCTTTTATATAAAATTCATGTTTTCAGCTTTATCAAAAAGTGCAGGTGGCCGGTTCTGATTTGAAAATATAATTGAAAGCTGATTAAATTGAGTAGAAATGTAATGAATAAATGACATTGGAACTTGACTGCTGCATTTTGTGCTTATAATTCTAATCTTACTAACAAGCTTCTGTTTAAATAAAAATGTCTAGTTGGAATATTCCCAAACTTGAAAAGAGCTGATCCAATCCAGATGGTAACTTTGAATTGAAAATAAGACTTCAGGTTATTTTTTTTAAAGGCTTTCTGCTTTATGCTGTTTCTGCACAGGAAGCTAAAATGATAATCCAAGATAAAAGTGGTTGTTTATGGTGGAGGTTCTGGTATTTGGGATATAAACCTGCCCTTTTAATAATCTTTATAGTCTCCCCTGTTTCATGTGGCAAATACTTAGAACAGTGAATTAGTACTTTCTATTATTGAAGAGAGATATTATTTCAGGTCAATTTTGTCACTTACTAAATTAAAAAGTTCCAGTAAGAATTTTTTTAAAATACTGCTTTGTTTCAAAGTAATCTGTTCTTAAACAAAATAAATACATCTTTACTTCCCTAGAATTTGTTAGAGAAATCTACTGAGAGAGAAACTCGCCAAGAATATGCTCTTGCCATGATTCAGTGTAAGGTTTTAAAGCAGCTAGAGAATTTGGATCAGCAGAAATATGATGATGAAGACATCAGTGAAGATATCAAATTTCTACTGGACAAGCTTGGTGAGAGTGTGCAGGACCTTAGGTATGCTTTGCAGTGTGCACTTTGAAAAATGCAGTTATGTGAATGTTGGTAGAACCTTTTTCTTTTGTAAGGCTAAAATATCTACAGAATTATGATATCTAAGTGGTATTTAGTAAGAGTATACTGAGATGTGCTGGTTGTTAGTTTTCTATTGTATGTCAGTATTTAGAAGCTGAATAGAAAATAAATCTTCAATAAATCTATGATCTTTGTAACTGAGAAATTATTAAAGGACTTGAAAGAGATCTTAAAGATTTCCAGTCAAAACTGGAGTCTACCTGATTAGAATAAGTTCTACTGTCCAGATTAACTCAAGTTTTTACTAGTATTTACCTAGTTCTTGGTCTTGTGCTTAAAATGAAGTGCATATTGTAGGTAGTGTCAAAGGTTTAAGTGGATGGAAGGTAAAGATTGAAATCCTTGATTGGGGAAATTAAAACATAAAAACCCAGCAAAACAGAGAATTTATTTCCAAAACGTTGCATTTACGTGGCTTGAGTTTTTCCTCTTTTTTTTTTCTTTTTTTTTTTTCTTTATTTCCTGGGAATAGTGTTTTGTGGTGGATAGAGGATTGTGTTTTAAAACAATTTCTTCTTCTTGTCTCATGTATTTTCTTACTTACAAAATGGTGAGACTCATAATATGCAGGGCAATGACTCCAAATGTGTCACAGCAATTTGAACTCTGGGTTTGTGAGGGACAGGCTTGGCCATATGGTTCAAAGTGTTCATAGAAGCTTGGCCAGTATCTCATTTAGCTCTTGTGTTGCAGTTCCTTTGATGAATACAGCTCTGAGCTCAAGTCTGGAAGACTGGAGTGGAGTCCTGTGCACAAATCTGAGAAGTTTTGGCGGGAGAATGCTGTAAGATTAAATGAGAAGAATTATGAACTACTGAAGTAAGTTTTCAAGTCTTGAATCATGTGATCCTTTAATATTTTCTATGTTTAAATGAACCTGAATCTAATACAGGTTTTCCATTTTAACATAAAGTAGTGTCAAGAATAACAGCAGGTCAAAACATTCTGCTTATTTCAGAATGTATAGTTTGTTCTGTTCAAAACCAGAACTATTTATTTGCTTTTACCAGTCAAAAAGTATTTATAATAAAGGGAATATCTAAACCTGCATGCAAGCTTAACTAACATTCAGGTTTGGTTTGATTAAAAATGTTTTTAGTGTATCTTAATCCTAATTTTGTATTGTGTGGTGATGTTGATCTGTGTAATGAACTCCTGTCTTGGATATTTGGGAGTTGAAAGCTGTGGTGCTGTTCCATGAAAAATTTGACTTAATGCATCATGTTGCAATGTGTGTATTTTGCTTTGGGACTGTGTTTAGAGTAGGTAGATGGTTAGATGAAATGAACCTGAGCTCATATTTATTTGCAGTCAAGGACTGGCTGTCTGGCATATGAAACTATGTCCTGATGAATGATGCCTGGCTCTTAGTTGTTCCATGTTCATTGTCATTAACTGATAACACATGGTGTTCTTTCAGTTCAGGGCTTGCTAATAAGTGCCCCATCTAAGAGAAATCAGGAGATCAAATAGGGCATGTGGGATGTTAGAAGACATGGCCAGAGTAAGGTGATCCTGAGTTTTATGTGCATTTCAATTGGTCTAACTCCTTACCAAAGCTGTCTGATAAATTCTTCCTTGAGTGCAAATGGATGAATGTGTGGGGTTATAGACTTAAAAATTTTAGATGCTGACAAGTGTGGCATGAAGTTGATGTTGAGGCTTAGTATTTCCTGTAGTAATTACAATGTTTTGCTGTATTTATTTCTCCTTTCTGCTTGTGCTGCTGCAAAGACAGTGATCCTCAGTAGTTCCTTTAACACACCCCCAACTCTCAAAAAAACTCCCCAAAAACTCAACACTACAACACCAAACCAAACAAACCAATCCACAAGAAAACCCACCCACCTGCCATCACAACATAATGGGAAGATTCTTGCATCTCAGAACTTCATTTTTTGCCTTGTAAGGCATCTGACAGACAATCTTTATTTGCTTTGAGCCATATAATTTTACTTTTCCTTATCTGCCTGCTTATTAGTTTTCTAAATCTAATACTCTTACAATGCTGTTGAACATAATTGCTTTCATACCTTCTGCCATTACTGCCTACTTTGATGTTGGACTAAAATCATTATATGGATCTTTGGTTCTTTGGTGTCTTCTGCTTAGTGTTACGGTTCAAGCTTCTGTTTCCTCTTCTTGTCAGCAGTAGGAGTTCTTTTCATTTGAGAAATGTTTTTTCTGTCACTTTCCAGCCTCTAGGGAGGCAGTGGCTGTGGTAATTTAATTTAACAGAATGTTCCTTTTTTTTTAATTTCAGTTGAATTTTTAACCTACCTATTTCAGCTTGTTTCTAGCTTTCTCTGATTAGAACAAATTTGTCATCTCACTAAACACAGATAGAATACTCTAATTTTCCAGTGATCTGTTCTGTATGTTTAACCTTTTCAGCTGTGCCTAGCCTTCATAATCTGTATAATTTTCCTCCCTTCTCATTACTGGCTAGAGAATAGTATTAGCTGTAGCTGTTTTCCTCTGAAGATGGTTTAACTATTTAATTAAAAAATGCAGATAGTATAAGGAGTCTAGAAGCTGTTTTCTGCTTCTTACAGCTCTGTGTTTCTATGCATGCTAAGAAAATGATGTGTCACTGGAGTAATTTACAAGGTAGTATAGCTTTCATCTCAGTCTTTGAGTCAGTACAGAACTGGTTTTTAATGAAGCTTATCTAGAAATCACAACTGTTGATCTTGAAGCCGAAGTACACAAAAAAAAGAGAGATTTTGTAATCCTTGGCTATAGATATTTGTGTATGTAGCTCACTAAACTGACTCTAGTGAATACTTTAAATAATTGTTAATTAGGGCTGGTTCTCAGTTTCGTATCAACTGCATGTTTGGAAAAAGTTCTAGCTTTACTTTTGTTTGAGTGACTTGTAAAACATTTTTATGCTTATGGGCTTTGTTATTTTAAGTGATTGCTGTGATTGCTGATTTTAAAACCCTCATCAAATAAGAAAAGCAAAACAAAAAAATAAAAACCAGCCCAAAGCTTGGTTGATTGTTTCAAATTCTTTCCTAGAATCCTGACAAAACTTCTGGAGGTCTCTGATGATCCACAGGTGCTGGCTGTAGCTGCTCATGATGTGGGAGAATATGTACGGCACTATCCCCGTGGGAAACGGTAGGAAAATGCCAGTATGTTGTTATCCTAGAGAGTAACTGGGCTAGGTACTGGGCCTGTGGCATTTTCTGCTTATTTATATTAAAATACGCTGCAAAGAGGTTGCAGATTTTGCTTAAGTTTTATTCATTGGGAAGATAAGATGAACTAGATCAGATGAGAAACTGCAAACTGGGTCTTTGACTTAATATATTTCAATGTCTCTTAACCATGAAGGGAACCAGTATTTAAAGTAAGTATTGAAAACAATGTTTAGACTAAAGCACCAAAAGAATTTGGAAGAGCTACCAAGAGTTTAATCAACATATAATTTTTCCTCTCTGTTATGACTATTTGGACTGTAATTATTTGACTTAGGGTAGACATGGACTATTCCAACAATGATAAAGACTGTTTTGTGACTTAAGACTACAGGGAAGTTTTTTTCCACAAACAATTGCTATTGTAATTTCAGTGATACACAGATTCAATTGTAACTCTTCCACGTTTTAGCTACATAAATACACATTTTGGTGAAAGCTTTCATGTTCATTATAAACCCAAATTCCTGTTGAAATACATGCAGACATTGCTATATTTTCCTACTTTAAAAACCTGTGAGCAAAGATGTTTACTGAGTAATTGCATCTCTAAGGTAGAGAGCAGAAACAGAAAGAACCCTTTGGTTTTTGCAGGAATCTGGCTCATCACTCAAACAGAGGGATGGATATGTGACTTAATTTTTGTAGCAAAGAAACAGTCTATTCCTGGTTTCTACACAGGGTGTCATGTTTTAATCCTAGCTGGCAACCTAGGGTCCATACAGCCACTTGCTCTCCCTACACAGCAGGATGGGGGAGAGAAACAAAAGTAAAAGTGAGAAAATTTGTGTGTTGAGATAAAGACAATTTCATAGGTAAAGCAAAACAAGGAATTAATTCACTGCTTCCCATGAGCAGGCAGGTGTTTAGCCATGCCAGGGAAAGCAGGTTTTCATCATGCATAATGGGTACTTGGAAAGGCAAACACCATCACTTTGAATGGTCCCTCCTTCCTCCTCCTTCTCCCAGTTTTATGTGCTGAGCTTGTTGCCATGTGGTATAGAATATCTCTTTGGTCAGTTGGGGTCAGCTGCCATGGCTGTGTCCTGTCCCAAGTCCTTGTGCAGCCCCAGCCCCTTTGCTGGTGATGTGAGGAGCAGAGAAGGCATTGATGCAGTGCAAATGCTGCTCAGCAATAATGAAATCAACTCTGGTTTTAGTACAAAGAGGAAAGTTAACTACCTCAGCTAAAACCAGCTCAATAAAATGAGAACGACCTTCTGGCCACTTCTTGTGCAGACTGCTGTCTTGACAGTAGTAGAATTGTGGACAATAGACTGAAACTTCAGGCCATATGTATGCTAGGAAGATTTGTTGACTCCAGAAATATTCACAGCCCTTGTCTTGTAAGAACTAAAATGGTATTTGGAGGAGAGGCAAGATCTCCTTCAGTAAGGTGGAAACTAATGGTGCTGCCTGCAAGTGGCAAAGCTGGAAGACTGGCTAACACTGATGGTTCTTGCTTTGAGCTACTCTTTGTATGAAATTATTTTATTCCATGTTTGCCATAGTCTTTAAACAGCTTGCATGCATTTACCTGGATGTGTGGGCTAGTATGGCTGTGCAGTTGCTGGACCAAAGCTATGAAATCAGAAGAGTGGATAAACAGGACATGTATCCTTCTGTCTGTAGCTGGGGAAATGTATAGCTGTTAGGAGTACAGCTGCACTCAGCTCCCAGGCTGTTTAGCCTGTTCAGCAATGTGCCAACCTTCCAAAGGAGTGGTCATCAGCAAATAAAAAGTGTCCTAGATGCTGTTCTAACCCTCATTCTTATCTCAAATTCTAATACTTCAGCAGCTTTCTGTTTACAGACTT
Organism: Cinnycerthia olivascens; assembly: GCA_035048155.1. Lineage (NCBI taxonomy): Eukaryota > Metazoa > Chordata > Aves > Passeriformes > Certhiidae > Cinnycerthia > Cinnycerthia olivascens. The sequence continues at coordinate 112,051,219 of JAWWMU010000106.1, read as the reverse complement.
GGCTTATTTAGCTTTCTGTTCCATTGAACAAACTGAAATGCATAAATCTGTTTCTTTTAAAGAATTTAATTTTTAATCCAGTGTATTCTTAACAAATATTACTTAAGCTTAAAATACCTATGGATTATGTGTCCATTCCAGCATAGTAGTCCCATTTCTTATGTTTTTTTTGATATGTAGTCATGTACTGCTCCCACACACAATTGGTATTTCACACTCTCATTGCATGACTTGCTTTTAGAGCAGATACAGTTCCTTGGTTTAGAAGAGTAGAAGAATTCAGGTGTCTTAAATACTTTTGTTTCAGCTAAGTGTTTATTGTCAACTCTTAACTGGATCATCCTTTAGTCTTTGAAGGTTGCAGAGATGAATTGGATACTGAAATGACTTGACTTCACCTGCTGCATACATGGAGACCAAGAGCTACAGTCCTTTCCCTTTGTCTGACAAGAAATACTGCATTATTGCATGGCTGTTCTCCAGTGCTTTAATAATTTTAAGTTGCTTCTAAAATTAGTTGTTGTGGACCAAATTGTTGAGACAATAGCACTGTGGGCTTCTCATGAGGCTCACCAAGATGCATTTTCTGAGAGTATAACAGCAGAAATAAAGTTTAGCACTCGTGCTTCCCGTCACTAAAAATAAATGCAAGCTCTAGCACAGCTTCCATGTGGCTCGAGGGTTATTGTTATGTACCATCAACACTTAGAATTTCTTGAATGCTATGAACGTGGGCTTTGTGTTTTATGTGTATATAAGAGATGGACACCTGGAGCCATTCTCTTCCTTAGCTCTGGATTCAGAAAAAAACTTGTATTCCCTTTTTCACCCTGGCTTACAGATAAGTAGTGTGGATTTTATATTTGTTTTCTACTATAACTTTCTAAATTATTTCTAAACTTTCTATTAGTTTGTCTTTATCTTCTATGTCTTCTTTCTCCCTCTAAATGGGTCGTGTTAAAACTTGAATCTTCAGCATCCAGAAACTTTTGAAGTGCCACTATTTTGGCTTAGTGCAGTGATGTCGTGGACAGCGGTCACTGCAGAAGGTGTGCACATGTACCTGTTCCACTGGGTGCTATTACTTCTGTGAAGTAAGCAGCAGTTGAGGAGAGGGGAAACTAAATGTAGTATTTTGGACAGATTTGGGGCTTGAAGGAACACGATTCACTTTGAACCTTCTTCACTGTTTAGACTTTTGGGTTGAAAACCCATGGCTGGGAAGTGGTTTGTACCTGTAGGCAGCATTATGCAAGAATGATAATGCTGTTCTTCAACTCTTAGCCATAATTTCAGTGATGTGTTGTCATTTGAAAGAGCCTATTACCATTTGTGATTATAGGTTTTTAACCTCTCATTTTGGTTCTTGCATTCTTCTAGCAAAAGAAAGCTTTTGAGTTTAATGCCTTTTTCACATCCTTTAAATTTCTGAAAATCCAGTGGTTTAAGTCAGTCCTTTAATAAAGAAAAATTATTATTTGTGTTTCATACTCTTGTGTGCAGTGGTTTTATATTTAACTCATTAAAAAGATGAGGCAGCACAATGCAGGCATAAAGGTTTTTTTGAATCTGTTACATTACTAATAACTTGAATTCTTGGCAAGGATTTTCTAGCTTGAAACAATTGCACTTTCCTGAATCCATTCCTGTTTTATGCAATATACTTTTTAATGTTACTGGGAGATAATATTCCCTGTGGTCTTAAGGTTGGTTTGGACTGAGTTATAAAATGAAATTGAAAATTTTCATCTCCATGCTGTCTTCATACCTCTTCTGTAGCTTGCAAAAAATATGTTGTGTTGTGCAGCAGCAATGCATTAATCTGGCCATGAAAAGAGCAGTACTACATGCAGGTAACTAATGCAAGCTTAGAATGGCAAGACAGCATCAGGTTAAGCCTAAAGCAAATGATAAAGTCTTCACAGGATAGCACTGCTTAACTACTAAGTGACCTGTAAGAGAACTGATGTAAAAAAACATGAAAGTCAATGAGTAAATCAGCTTATATATTCCTTGCAAATTCTCTACAATCTTCTTGTTATGACATACTGAAATACTGCATGTGAAGTTATCTGGATGGTGATACTTTTTCAGGTTTTAAGTGTGTTGCCTTCCACTGTTTTTATTAAAAAATAAAAATGTATTCATGACATGTAATATGAGATCTCATCAGTATTTCATAGGAGATTCAGTATAGCTGTTAAAAAGCTGTGGGTGACTATGGTGGTGAAGTCTGTAGTGAAAGATGCAGCTGAAGCATATCCTTTTCCTGGGAATGGTACCTTAACAGCCAGTTCTGCATCTTGTGCAGGAGTAGCTGTGGCTCTAGTACAGTTTGAATGTCAAAAAGCACTGTATGTATGAGGTGGGTGGTTTATTAGGTGTTGGTGTGATTACAAGCAGTTTTCTGTATTAGACAGTTCCAGAAGAGATTGAGGTTTAATTCTTGCAAAGAATGGAGTGGTCTGGTTGCCATGGGGTGGAGGCACTTCCTCTCCTTCCTAATAATTGATAATGCTGTACCTGCAAACCCTTTAAGAGCTGTGCAAAGTGAATAACCCATTCTGAAAAGGGTTCTTGATTATTTTTTTCAAAGTAGCCAACAGGAGTCCAGTATAAACACTTTCTGATGTTGTGAATTCTTAAAAAATACTTTTTAAAAAAATCAGTAGTTATTGCAGGAGTTATTTGTAACATGTCAGGTGACATGTGTGTCTTGGCAAAGAAATAATTTTAATTAAAAAAATATTATATAATTTAAACGACCTCTTAATACCTGGAATGTGAAGTTGATAGGATAGCTACCCAGAATTGAAAGTAATGTCAAAAAGCTTGTTCTTCTCCTGTTTTTCAGAGTGATTGAACAGCTTGGTGGTAAGCAGCTGGTCATGAACCACATGCATCATGAAGACCAGCAAGTTCGTTATAATGCACTACTGGCTGTGCAGAAGCTGATGGTTCACAATTGGTATGTGAAGATTATTTAACATACTCCTAACCATGAAAAATCTTTGTTGTGGAGAGAGGATTCAAGACGGTAGATTGCTTTTAGGGGAACAATAACATTTTTATGTGTTAAGACAGCAGTTTTTAAACAGCAGATTAATAGGATGCCTACTGTAAGAACTTTGTTTTTCTGTGGTATTTTGGAAGCATTTGAATTGAGTAACTTCCTTATGTGGTTGAATGTTGCACAAGTAATTCACTTGAGCAATGTATTTTAGCTTAGTTTGGGTATTAGGAAAAAGTTCTTCACTCAGAGGTTGGTTGGGCACTGGAAGAGGCTCCCCAGGGAAGTGGTCACAGCACCAACCTGACAGAGTTCAAAGAGTGCTTGGACAAAGTTCTCAGACACATTGTGTGACTCTTGGGGTGTCTGTGCAGGGCCAGGAGCTGACTCAACAGTTCTTAAGGTTCATTTCCAGCTCAGGATATTCTGTAACGATTCTATGAAGGTATTTGAACTGCTTGTGGAATAGCAGAATTTTATGGGCTGATTGAGTAGTTCTCAATAACCCTGAAGTCTTGGCAAGTTCTGCCACAGAACTTACTGGTGGGTGATGCTGCCTTTACAACAGAACACAGGAACTTTATAGGGAAGCATTGAAGGACTGAAGCTCTGAAAAACTTCAGTGTTCATGGAGCAACTTTGTACAAGTTGCCAAACTAATTAGGTATGCTAAGCATAAAGCATGGAGAGCTAAAAATACTAATTAGGAGTTTTTAATCTGGTTATTAATTATGAGTGCACCAGAGCTCATATTTTCAGTCTGGCATTGCCTTAAAGGAAGATAAAATACAGCAATACATCTGAGTATGTTTGAACATGAGTGTTGGGATACAAAATACAAATTTAATTTTGAATTTAAACAATCTTTTCTTTCTGAAAAGCTTAGTGCTTGGACATATCTGTAATTTCTGTTAATTTTCTTACCTATGACAGATTGTGAATTTTTTGAAAGGCTGAGTAGGGAGGATGCTAGCAATGTGAAAGTGGTAGGGGAATAAGCACCTTCTACCAAGCACCTTCTGACGGGTTAAGTCACCTCCTTGCTGTGACAGGCTGGCTAAGTTGACAAAAGGCTCCCATTGTCTCTCTCTGCAGTGTATCCTAGGTAAAACTCAGCTATTTTTCTCCCTTTCCTTCTAAAGAATATGGATTTTAAGGTTTTAACTCTCATGCATGTTATATTCTTTTTATCCTACTTCCTCCCTCACATACTGTGGGAACCTTCTATAAAAGAGAAACACATGTTTAAATACCCTACTATGAAATATCCAGTTAATACTCTCCACTTGTAAGGAGTACTTTGATAAATCACATGGAATTTCTGAGTGTGTGGAGATGGAATCTAAACACATGGTCATGTCAATCTAATTTTTGGTTATTATTGTATGTTATGCTCCTGTTTCTCAGTTTATTGCATTTCTTTTCTCACTATGCTGTTCTGAATCATTTGAAACATTCTGAGTATTACAAACCAGCTACAATTAAAGAGAGATTACAGCATGGCAAATTTAGTTACTGATACTGCCTTCTGCAGTAGGGACGGGTTTTATTTCATGTGTGTTCTGATGTCTTGAAAATCTGGTAGGGAGACCTTTGGTCTTTCTCCAGCACAAACCTCACTTGGTAGTAAAAGTTTTCCTGAATGCCAAGCCTGGCTTTTTCTCACCTCCAGTGAGAGAATACTACTTGTAAAAAATGTCACATCTGGTCTGCTAGATTTGGTTTGATTTTTTAATGGTATGAACATTTCTGTGCCTGTTTTTCACAGTTTGTGAACCTTTAGACTTGAGACTGAGGGGAGATGGCAAAAGTACCTAATTTCAGATCTTCAGAGTGTCAGTAAAAAGAATCTGTGTAAGTTAGTGCCACTTCCACATTCATATTGTCATCTCTCTAGGGAATGTTTTTTTGTTTAATTCATAGTGGAACAAGCCTGTGGGACACATTGTCCTTGGCTCTTACTTGCTAAAGTAGTGTTCCCCTTGGCATGGACTTACAGCTTGAGCGAAGGAAATGACACACCGTTTGTATGTGGGAAGCTAGATCTGTCTTTGTGTAGATCTGGCTTTTGATGAATGTTGGGAGCTCTTCTGTTTCATTGCTGTCTCTTCTCACCACACAAGCTGAGTCCCCTGACTCCTGCACACTGTCATTTAAGTGCCTACTAACTAGGCTTTGCATTGTCATGTGTTATTCAGCAACTTCAAGGTTTTGCTTCCCTTGCTCTTCAGAGCTGGGGAAACAATAAACATTTTTCTTCTTGCTTCCACTTCTTTTGGAATTACAGTTATTTCACTCAAAGCAATTGTGTTTTTTTTCCTTGAGTTTAAGTGGCACAGAACAATTTGGCATTACTGTCTGTGACATGTGTGACACAGGTAGTCAGGCTTTTCCTAAAGGCTGACTGAGAGAAGGACTAGAAAATAAAGCTTTGCTCTGCTACAATGAGGCTTGGTGCAAGTGCTGTGCCTGGAGCCAGCAGAGTAAGGAAAACTTGTGGTACTTGACTTGAGGGAGTGCTATGGGGCAGCTGAAGTAGCATTCTGCCTAAAACACAGCTGTGTCATTAGACTGTTAGCTCAACTTAGAGACAATTAACTCCTAAGTAATTTGAATAGTTCATTACAGGCTGCTCAACTGGCATTCCCGTAGGGGTTTTTAAGTCAGGGATTAATGGGGGGGGAATCAGACTGTCAGGCATTTTCTTAAATGCTGAACCTATGTTGGCAAAAGCAGTAACTGCTGTCAGCTTTTCAGATGAGATAAGTTCGAGTGAAATATTCCAGTTGCATTTGCATGTTAAATGATCATGCACTTGATGAAGCGAGGAGCAAAATTATCTTTTTAGCATCACTTACTGCCTATACATGGGAATTAATCCTGAGTTTCAATCTGACTTGAATTGTGTCAGTCATGGCACCCCATGCTGATAATAAGAACCTGTGTAGTGGGTTGGCCCTGGCTGCATGCAGCCACCAAAGCTGCTGTATTGCTCCCCTCCATGGCTGGAGATGGGAGAGAAAATACAATGGATTCCTGAGTTGAGATAAGGACTGGGAGATAGCACTTACTGAATAGTCAAAGGCGAAACAGGCTCAAACTAGAGATAATTAATTGAATTTATTACTAACAAAACCAGAGCAGGATAGTGAGAAGTTAATAAGACCTTAAAAACACCTTCTCTCTACCCCTCCCTCCTTCCCAGTTCTACCTCCTTCCCTAGGGCTGCAGGGAGATGGAATAGGGGTAATGGCCTGTTCATCACACATTGTTTTCTCCCACTGATTAGGGAGGGAAATACTTCCCCTGCTCCATAATGAGGTCCCTGCTATGGGAGATAGTTCTCCATGAATTTCTCCAACATGAGTCCATCCCATAGGCAACAGCCCTCCCCAAACTACTGCACTGCGGGTCCCTCTTCTGCAGGGTGCAGTCCTTCTGGGACAGGCTGCTCCAGCTTGTGTACCTCCACAGGGTCATGAGTCCTACCAGGAAACCTGCTCTGGAATGGGCTTCTCTCTCCATGGATGTGCAGATCCTCGTCAGGACCCTGCTCCAGCACAGGCTCCTCTCAGACATTCACCTGCTTGGGTGTGGGGCTCCTGACCTACCAACATGAAGAATATGAGGATGTGGGCAGGTGCTAAACAGTGGGAGTTAGGATGTATCACTTAAGCATGATCAAGTATGGTATGGAAGTGGAATTCATAAAGGGCATACTGAATGAAGCAGCAAATTGGGCAAGTTTTGAATACACAACAGGTTCATACATGATTTTCTAAATGCACAGCCCAGACAAAATTACTTGCTCTCCATCTTTTAAAATGAGGAGTTCTGCAGGGAGACGGTAGAAAATCTGAAACTGCCTAGGATTTGAAATATGCTATATTTAGGAACTGTTACTCTATAGATAGTTTCTGTACAACCTCTGAACTTGGGAGTGAGAAGTGCAGGGTGTAGTGGTAGTTAATTGGCAATCACAAAGTTTGCTTCCTCCCTCATCTCTTATTTTTTCCCCCATCCCAACACTGAGTTGTGGAATGCTTCATAGAGTAATAGGCTTAAATCTAGGAGACAATACCTGCAGGATAATGACTTCCACTATATTTATTTCTCCTGGTTCTTAGGCTTCATTTTTGCTACAATTCCCTTTCAGTAGTTAAGAGAAGTTAACTACGTGAAAAGTTTGAGATGATAGTGTCTCTGATAAAAATTAATCTTTTTTAAGAGAACTATTCCTAGCTAGAATGAGACAAGTTAGGCAAAAAGCCAATTAATTACAGGCACACTTGATATCTAGTGGAGTTTTCCATCTTTTTATTTGCACATAAATGTGTATTCTTCTAAAACTTCATTCCATGTAGGTGTAGAGGCTGTGTTTTTTATCTGGCATATGCTCTCTGGCATTCACACTGTGCTCATGTTTTCTGTCATGAGATCTGTACTCTTTGCAGAAACACTTCTTAAAATTTCCAGAACTTGTGTTAGTGTGGAAAATATCAGACATTCTGCTCAGTTTGCATCTTCTTTTTGCAAAGAAAATGCTTGTTTTCATGAACTGTACTGAAAAACTTGTCACCAAATAAGTAACTTTTTGATAATTTACTTCTGATTAGTGTTCTTTGAAAATTTGATTCCCTGATAGGAAAATTCAGTTTAACACAATTGATATTGGTCATTCTTACATAAAAAGCTCTTAAGTGTTTTAAGCAACGAAATTCTTTGTGGTAACTAAATCTTGTCATTAAATATAAAACTGTTTGCAAACCGCATTGCAAGGTTTAGTCAAGTGGGTTTTTTAAATTCACAGAATGGCTCTGCATGTTAGCTCATAGCACATCTTACAGTGAGAAATGGCTCATGCTTCTCCCTAACAGAAAGGCACATACTTAATTGAATTTCACTGTTTATTTTCTTTTAAAATCAAATGCTTAGATAATATCTTTGTTGTAGGAGCTCATTGATCTATTTCTTCCTAGCTTGTATGTGAAGTTGTGAACTGGAAGTTTAGGATAACTCTTTCAAAGATAGGACAAAACCAGGGAAACTGCTGAGAGGAAGGGATGTTCTTGTAGTGTCTCAGTTTGAAGACTCACGTTATTGCTGCATTTCACATCGTAAGGAGGGCTTTAAACCATGCTATGAGTAATGTTTTCAGTAAGCATGATATAATCTGCAGATTGTCTATTAACATGAGTGCATTCAGCTGAAGGCAGCACTCCATTTGGAAACACAAAGCACCTCTCGTGGAATGTTCATAATCCTTCTGTACAACCATTCAGACTGTTTAGTTTTTATGTGCACATCAGAATGTTGAGCATCTCTTTACTGTGAATAATTAAACGGAAACAGTGTCCTAGATTTAGTTTATCTTAACAGTTGGCTTTTGTTCTATTTGTATGAAGTGGAATCTGTTAAACTAAGTATTGAGAATTGCAGAGATGTTTGCAGTATCTTTTCTCTCTTGAGATCCACAGCCACATTTATAGGTCAAGGAGATACATGGTGAAAATCACCATGGTTCCACTGAAAAAGATAATTTGTAAAAATCTTCAGTTTAATGTGCTGGAGGCCCAAACTGTTTGGTTAAAGTGGCTTTGATTCTTCTGTGTACATCTGTTTCTTTGTTTTTGTTGTTGGTTTGTGATGAGTTACCTTCAAAACTACTCATGGTGGGAATTGGTATAATAGACACATATTTTATATTCTTCAATACCATTTTTAAATTGGAATATTTCATATTACATAAATCCATTGAGTCAAAATAGAGAATTGTGTTCGGTAAACAAATGACAAAAGAGAACAGCAGTTCTCCAGTGGTAGCACTCCAGCTTTGGCACTCTTCCCCACCCAGCTCTCTAGAAAGATGTCTCTTTGTTTTTGACTTTATTGCTTTCATAACTGTTATCTTTCTGTTTACTTCTGTGAAAAACATGATAATGAGAAGCACATAATGTGTATGTATATTTTTCTATATTTTATATGGAAAAGATATATAAGAGTGTGCAGCATTATAACTTTGGATCCAGCAGTAAGGCATGTTAATATTACGTTTCAGGAACCAAATATTAACATCACTCCAGGTTTGATTTGAGCCTGGCTTCCTCATTTTCTTTCCTGGCTTCTGTGACTGCGGCTCTGTGGGGAGGCAGATGGCACCTGTGGTGGCCCCTGTGGAGCTCCACTTGCCTTTCTCCCAGCCACCACCAGTGTTAATGTGACGCTGCAGTAACCACATTCAAGGGAGCTTATTTGTAGAAAGCAGCTCACTGCAATTCACTTGAGAGTTGGATGGACAAGAAGTGCTGTCTCACCAGAACACCCTGAGTGCCTTGTGAGAAAGACAGGCCTGCATAGCTGGAATGGGCTAGAGGGTGGGTGTTCCAGCCTTGTCTCACATTGGATTAGATAGAGACTAGACAGGCGGTTGCAACCTTGTTGTGGTGTTGCTACCTCATGTGTACTGCTCAGAGGTTCCAGGGGTGGTTAATTTGTGAAGTGTAACCCTTACAAGGCAATGTTTTCAAGGGTTAGTTTAGCCTGCTTTGAATTGGGAATAGATCAACTGTGTAATTCAAATACCTGCTTGTAAAGCCACAGTAAATTAGTAATGCTGGTCCATCTCTTTCTAGTCTAAGAACTTCTCTCCAGGTTACTAGACCTCTGGCAGAAAAGCAACATGAGGCTGGCAAAACTGATCAGTTTGTTCAAGCTATTCTACCTGCTGCCTGTCCTGTGAACTTGTTTAACTATTTGTCATATATTTATGATTTGTCTGTAAACAGTGTATGTTAGCAATGTCTTTTGAGTGTGTTGAGCCAAGTGGTAGGCTTTTTAAAGGATTTCTTTAGAACTAGCTTTTCAATTTCATTTTCAAAAGAATGGGACTCTAGACTTATGTTTAGATAGAGAAAAATAATATTTTTGTTTTTTGTCAAAGAAAGACATTCTGTCTCTTGGGAACCTCAGTCTGTTAAACCAAGCTAGAGATTGCAGATATTCAAGACTATCAAATATTTTTTGATAACTTACTTTTTTAATAACCAAGATGCAAGAGTTAAATATTAGAAATGAGAAAATATGAAAATTCCACCCTTTCTTCTACTTTCCTTCCTTTGCCTGTTAATTTTCAATGTCCTTTAAAGGATGGGTAAATCTGAAAATATCAAACTCCAATGCTTGTTTGTTTTAACACATGGCCTCTAGGGGTCTGTTGTATGTGTCTTCTAACTTTCCCTTCTATTGTAGATTTGTTTGTTGTTGACAATGATCTTTAAGTATATGGTATATATTAGTATAAAATCTGTAGGTAGTGTCTTGTGCCAGTTTGCAATTATCTCCTTATTCCATATTCACTGAGTTGAGGAGCTTATATGTTGGATCAGTTGTGTGTGCCTTTTCCTAAATAAACTTCAGGCATTTGTTTCAATTATGACCTTTAAGTATAGCTCTGCTTCAAGGTGTCATTGTCTCACATGAGAAATAAACACTGATTAAATTAAACAAAATGAAGAAACACATTAGAATAAGAATTTGAGATAAAATGAACTCATGTATTCACCTCCAAGCTTCCTTTTCTTCTTGGAAAAAGCACTTTGAAAACAACAGAAAATGTGTGTTTGAAAAGAGGCCGGAAAAAAGTGGAATTTCTAGTGTGAAAGGAATCTCACTTTGTTGTTCCAGAAAGAATGAAAAGATTAATTTGCAATTGGAAATTACTTATGCTTCACTGTCAGACTTTTGGGTGACCAGGGAAGTGAAAATGTGTGGTATTTCAAGTCTTCTTGATCTGAGCTTTAATTAAGAAATGAAGATTTTATAGTCTCAAAAGCGATGTACTACAGTTGCATATTTGAAGCTTTTCTGCAGTGCAGAAGTAATAATTTTTTGTTCTTGTAAATTTATACTGGATCAGTTGTTTCATGTTTGAATTCTGTTATCTGTAAATGCAAACTTGTTTGCACTAGCTTCATCTGCTTTTAATAAGGATGGTTTTATGTTGAAGGAAGTGAGAAGATGGCTAAACCTGGCCTTTTTGTAAAGGCCTTTCTAGGAAAATGGTTTAAAATAGCTTGTAGTGTTCCAATTCATGGGCTTGTAGCTTGCATTTTCAAAAAAAAGTAAATCTAATACCTACCTGATTACTTTCCATTGTAGTGTGCATCACAAATCTCAGATGCTATTTTGAATATTTTATTAACTGATTTGTTATTTTATCACAAGATCCATCCTTTCATCATACATGCTTTTCTAGTGCAATATGTTGAGTGCTTGCAACCTTACTAAACTAAAAGTGACTTTGGTTTTCTGAGGTAAATAGGAAATTTAAAATCCCAGTTTTTCTCTTAAGGTTTAACTAAGATAAAGGCTTAGACCCTTAATTTGCAATGGCAGGGGGATGGACACGTCCAACTTATGAGTGAAGTTTGGAGCTTACAGTACTTAACCTCCTAATGTGATGAAATAACAGTATTTATTAAATATATTTGAATTTTCTTATTCTTTTAATATATGTTTTAGCAGAAGGAGAACAGAGTACTACTTAACATTTTGGAGCAGGTCCAGAGGAGAGCTATGAAGATGATTTAGAAGCATGGCACACCTGTCCTGTGAGGAAAAGCTCTGAGTTGAGATTGTTAAGCCTGGACGAGAGAAGGCTCTGGGGAGATGTTAGAGCACCTACACAGGACCTAAAGGAGGCCTACAGGAAGCCTGGAGAGAGCCTTCTCACAAGGCCAAGGGAGTGATGGCTGTAAAATAAAGCAGGGCTGATTTAGATTAGATATCAGAAAGAAATTATTTCCTGTGAGGGGGCTGAGACACTGGAAGAGGATTCCTGGAGAATCTGTGGATGCCCCATCCTGTGGAGTATTCAAGGCCAGGTTGGACGGGGCTCTCAGCAACCTGGTCTAGTGGAGGATGTCCCTGTCCATGGCAGAAGCTTTGGAACCAGATGATCTTTAAGGTTCCTTCCAACCCAAACCTTTCTGTGATTGCATGTTCATCTAATCTAGACTGTGCAATAACTTGTCCTGGGTTAGCCAATGACCCTGAAATGGAAGTGATAACCAAACAGAAAATTAAGTGATCCTTCTAACAGCTTGTAATGCAAGATTTTTACATTTCAGAGACACTTGATGGTGGCTAAAGAGGTGATGGGGTAGTGACATTATGGGATTTTCACTTGAGTGTGCAACATGACAATGTAGTGATGTAACTGCAAGTACTCCTTCTGCATGGGGAAATGGAATTAGAGCTTTTCCTTGACCCTGGACTTAAACCTACAAAAGGTTTTGCAGGGAAGGTACTGTTCTACCTACTGTAGAAGTTGAGTATGTCTGTGAAGGCACTAAGTACCCACAAAATGTGCTACTGTTCTGCTGCCTTGGAGATTTTTGCTGACTGCACTGCTCTCTGGTGGGGTTTTTAGAAAGCCTTGTTCATGCATCTGAAACAGTGTAAGCTTTGCAGTAGTTGTAGTGTTATGGATTATTAACTTGATTGATTTTCCTACTTTTAAGGAATAGTGTGGGAATTTCACATTCAATATGGTTCATCTGTGCTTTAAGAATAAATAATGTTATGGGCTTGTAATATGACAAGCAGAGCCACATATGCAGCAAGTGTCAGTTGCTTTCAATGCTGGATGTCAGAGAAGAAATGCTGGAGTCAGTACATGCATTTAGTCATGAAACAAATTAAAAAAAAAAAAAAGACAACCAAAAACATAGAGCAGAAAGAGGTTTGGTGAGTGTGGAAGCTCTTCCATAGTTGCTGGCTGTGTTTTTGGATGACTGCCAAATTTTGTTTTGGTGGTACAGTTTTGAGTCCTGAAAAACCACAAGAGAGCAGCTCATTTCCTGCTTTGTCAGCAGGAGCCTCTACTTTGAGGATGATAACCTGCCTGTTGTGAGCAGCAGCGTATCTACTAAATGGAGCCCAGGCATTAAAATTCTGTGGTTTTACAGCAGCACCTGATGAAGCTGTAAATGAAGGTGCTAAATCGTAACATATGGTTCAGCGTACAAATGATTTTGTGTTATTTTCTTTGCCAGTGGTGTTTGATGTTAATATTTGTAGGAACCTTTGCTTTTTTGGATGTTTAATGTTTAAACTGATAAAGTGGTGTTGGGTGGTGCAGTTGAGGTGCTAAACTTCATTGTGCAATAGGAATTGCAATGCATAAGGAATTCAACAGGGCACTAAGCTGAAAACTAGTTTTTGAAATGTGCTAGAAACTTGATCTTTTAAATTTATTTTTTAATAAAGCAAAAGCACATACTCTTGAGTTAGATGGGGGTTTTTTGAGACTTCTTTCTGAACATCATACCTCTGAGATGCTTCTAGTGCTTAACCTGTGTAGGTTGAAATATCTGTGTAGTGAGAAAGCACAATACTAAGTGTATGATCAGCAGTAGAAAAAGAACGCCTACATTTCATGAGTCCTGAAACCTATTTCTCTTGCTACAGTGGTACAATTATTATGTTTTCTGTGACAAGCAGCAACCCAGGTACTATTATTAAAGACCGCTTTCAGCTTTTTTGTGGTTCTTTTTTGTGAAGTGTTGATCTGCTTTCACAAGAGAGAATGAAGAATTGTAAGGTTCAGAAGAACTGTGCAGTATTTTTCCATGGAATTTTGATACTGTTGCTCAGGGCCATTGCCAGTAATCTGGGAGATGTTCCAGTGTTGAGAGGAGAGATAGAAAATAAGTGGCTTAGTAGTGCACTTCAAAGTGCAGGTGAGGAAAACACTTTAAACAAAATGTTGATATACAGTGGGCCTGGATTGTTTATCATTTCTTTTTCTCAACTTGAACATGTAGTTATTGAGTCAGTGTCTGTTTTGCTTACCTATGGGCTGTATTGCCAGTATGTCCTTTGTGTTACTTTTACTCCTGTAACTGGGTTATGCAAAGGGATACTTTTAAATATTTTGCCACAGCTTCTAAAATATATATCCAACAAGCAAAATTTATCTGCTTCTTGGGTGTCTGTATCCCTTGGGTGTCAGTTGTCAGGGCTTCTAAATGTTCCCATTGGTCTCTTTCCTTTTCTAGACAGCTTTGTTGATGTTTGATTTGTACTTTATTTTCATAGGGCAGATGATGAATATCTAAAGCTTGGGTGCTCTCATTGTTGCCCCAGTTGACTACTGACAGTAGACATTATTCGAAGGATTAATTCTCAACTTAAAGCTTTTTCTTCTTTATCGACTTCATAATTTCCACCACTATTGCACTCCCTACTCTCCAGAACATTTCTCAATCCAATCTTTTGTTGTATTTCAGGGAATACCTTGGGAAGCAGTTGCAGTCAGAACAACCTCAAACGGCCACCGCGCGGAGCTAAGCACTTCATCAGTTCGTGCTTACAACTGCAGTGTGTTTGTCTTAAAATGAACACAAAGGAAATACTGAAATCACATGCTCTTTGTCTGCTACTGGTGCATAAACATTCCAACTTTCCTCTAGTGGTGTTGGCTTAACTAAAAATTTGTTTGTTCAACTAGTTCCGCTGATTATGCCTATTAGCTTCTTGTTCTATTCTGAATGTATATGAAGAAATGTGGCTAATATATTGCATTTGTTTTATGTATTTATTCTCATAATAAAGACTAATATTAAAGGATATCCATTCCATAATGGATATTATAATTAGCCTAGAAAAACTGTTCTCTTCTTTTAGTGGGTTATCAGTGTTGTCATTTTCCAAGAACAGCAAGTTGTCCCCCTGTGTCTCAGACAAATTAATAAAGCTTTGATTTAGTGTTTCATAGAAAGTGCAATAGCTTAAGAAATATTATCAGTACTAAAATATATACTAACTCTAAAAACAGTGTTAACATTGTATATAAAAAAAAATGTATGGGTGGGGTTTTTTCTTGGGGGGGGTGGGGTAATTCTCTTATTAGAAACTACATTAAAAAATCTGGAAATGAGAAGACGAAAAAAAAATGATCACTCCTCCATCAGTGAAAACATACCCTCAAGGTTATTAGTCCAGCTGTATAACACCAGTGGTTAAGGCTGTTGATCAGAGATCAAGTTGAGGGTGTTTATTTTTAAATGTGCACTAACTGCTGAACTTGTAATTTCATGGAGTTTTTGGTTATTGAAAATACCTGTAAATGTTAGGGTTCTGATTTCATTCTAAAATCTATTGTATTTCTTTTTTAATGGCAAGGGGTGATTAGCCAGATAATTTGGCTGTCAATATTTTCTGTGTTTTGTATCTTCTGACAGTATAAAATATGCGATCAATAAATTTAAGATGATCTTGGTTTGGCATATGAAAACAGTTTTGTTGCACAGATAGAAGCCTGGCTCCAGGCACTTGCAACACCAAGTAGTTAATATTCTTGTGATTCATTATTAGAATTTAAAAAAAAAAAAAGTGAGCATAACTCAATCCTTAATCTTGTCAGTAGTCATTTGAGGTGCAAGTCTCTGAGGAAGCTTAAGAGTACTTTGTCATCAAGGAAAATGACAAATTGGGTAAACTTTCCTTATCCAGCCTGGATTTTCATCAGAGCTAATTAAAATTTGACCACTGTTGCAATGGAGAGAAAAGAGAGTTAGAGGCCTAAATGTTGATGATTTCTTGGTCTGCTTAATTAAAATTAGATTGTGTAGTTTAATGACTGTTGCTTACTTTTACATATAGAAGGTGAAGGCTTTGATATTGCAGTCAGTATCACAAGGATAGATGCTGAAGCCTGAAAAGAATTAACCCTCATTCTAACTAAAGTCAGTTGATCTGAGTAGATCCTAACTCAGTGCTGCACATTCCCACGGTGCTGGGGGATACTGGTGGTGTGGGAAGCAGTTGGGAGAACAAGGATGCACCTACACTGCCATTCTTATCTTGGGTCACTTGAATGCTCTTAAAATGAATCTCTGAGTTGTTCCTGCATTTCACACTTCAATCTGCGTTGCATGGTGGTGTCAGCCCATGCAATGGGGCTCTTCTGCAATAAAGCTGAAGCTCAGGATGTACATCATGCTGTACAGCCTGTGTATCTTGGCTATGAGGCAAATGTTCAATCTACTGGACCATGTAAGGTTTTGTTTGAAGTATGGCCTTGAGAAATGCTTGTGGGGTGAATGCTGAATTAGCACCAAGTGTCTTGCTCTAATCAACTTTTCATGTCACACTTGTCAGTGTAAGCAGGACCTCAGACTGCTATAGATTGATGCTGTGATTACAGCTGTAATATTGGGTCCAAGAACTGTGACCATAATGCCCTAACTGGCATTAATGGGAGAGGAGTATCTCCCCACCTTCAAAACCAAGTCTGTTGTTTCCTTTTCCAAAGGCAACACTAAAGCAATGCTGGGTAAGGAGATCTGGGGTCGAATTGTAGTGGTAAACATGATGAATACTAGCACTGGAAACCTCTTCAATTTCTGGAGGAGCTAGAAATAACCAAATTACTCATAATGTGTAACAAAATTGCTTACAGCAGTTGACCTGAAACATCTGAGTATTATTTTTATGTATTATACAAATAAATACTCCTGCTTTGCTGGTATTATTCTATGCATAATTTAATTCTTCATCATGTGATGTGTTTCTAAGCTGTATGATACCTGGCATTCTCTGACATTTAGTTACCACCTTGTGTCCAATAGCTTTCTAATTAAAGAAATGGTTCTGAAGTTTCACTTATATCCCTGTATGTTATTGATGCCCTGGTGCCTGTGAAACCTGAAAGCCTGCAAGCTCTGAGATTTCCAGCTGCCAGTGGTAACATTCAGGTGGCTCAAAGGTTGGATCTGAGTGAGTTCCTGCCAACAACTGTACCTTAAGAAGCCTGGAAACCTGCAGGGGAGGGTGTTAGGGAGGACTTGATTTGCAGCCAGTAATTTGGACTGAAGTTGCCAGAGCTGAGATTTCTGCAGGAGTTAGACTCTGATGGTGTCCTACAGGTCCTGGAGAATCTTGGCATAACAGGGAGCTGCAGAGCAGTTTCCAGATGTGGGTTTTTCATATCCCATCCTGTGGCTGGCCTATACTTGGCAGTGAAAGACCTTCATCCGAGATCCCAAGAGAGAAAAGAGGACACAGCTGTTGAACTTTTAACCTTTGGAGTAATGAAAATCAACCAAAAGGTTTTGCTGAATTTTAATTAATTAATACAACTTTTTACTGAATCTGATTTTTTGTCTCACAAGCTTTTGCTACTGAGCAGAAATCGTTTTTACTGTTTGCCTGCTCACATTCCTCGCTTTCCTTGCTCAGCCTTTCTCCCAGGATCTGGCATGGTGCAGGCAGGCAGGTGCCATTGTGGCAGATTGGGTGCTTCAAGGTTGTGTGATGACAGGGTGGTAGGGCTCTGAGTCAGGAAGAGAAGTGTGTGCCAGCAGCTTCCTTTGTTCCTTCTGGTGACAGGAAGATTTAGAGATGAGTTGCCATGGACCAAATGACTAACTTGCTCCTAAAGCAAGGAGATACAGTCACCAGCCTCCAAATTAGGGTAATCAATCTTCTCTGGGTGAAATTCACTGTTTTCCTAACTTTTTATTTCACTGTTATGTTTTATCCAACAATTAATGGAATTTAATTTTCCTTTAATTTTCCTGGAGTTTATTTAAAGTAACAGAGCCTTTGAAATCTTTATATAAGCTGACTTTAATTTTTGCATTTGAGATTACTTTTACTTTTCTGGTTAAATGATTTTCTTTGAACTTTGGTCTGAAATCTGAAGGGGAAATAAATTTGAGTAAGTTTTCAAAACACAGCAACTGTGAAAAGAATTTAAACCTGTAACAATTCTATGTAGGAGGGATGCATGATGAAGTACTGACACCTAGAACTAAGGCAGGAAAATGATTTTAATCATGTGCTTACTGCATGTTTGTTATTCCCCCAAGCTGGTTGAGATCTTAAGGCCTGCAGTCAGGTGAAGAGGAGGCCAGATTTTGCTCTTGGCCAGTGTGAGATACTCTGCTGGAAACAAACTGAGGCTGAGCAGGGCAGGGGTTGCCCAGGCCCTGAGTGTACCATGCTATCTCACACCTCTTTTCAGTATCTTATCTGAGCTTCAAAAATACCTCTGTGCAGCTGTGTGAGCCAGTGAAGATGGTCACTAATTTCTAACACTCAGAGCTGCTCGGTCTATGGTTTTTCAGGAGTATGACATGCTGGTTTTAGTGCAGTGACAAGGACTCAGAGGGAAATTGGTTGACTCTGTACAAAAGCTTTTGCTTTTCCCTTTGGCAGCTTCTGCAGAATAGCTGGGAGTTGTCTTAGAGCCACATGTTGTCAGAGCTGAGATGGGAGCTTGTGCTCTCATGATGACCAGGTATGTTATTAATTGTATTTGCTTCCTCTTAGACTCCAAAATGGTTGTTAAAAAAAATCTGAACTGCTGTTGAGATTTTCAAATGGCCAAGGGGGTCGTCATTTGAATACCACAGAAAGCAGCAACCTGTCTTGCAAATGTTAAGTGCTGCATTTAGGGAGTTACCTCAGAACTATTTTTGCCTTGGGATGCAATAATTCAATGGCACAGCTGGTTCTGAGATGCACGACACATTGCTGAACACAAGTTGTGCTAAAACCTGCCACTATCCTTTGTTTAAGAATATTTTATGGCTTGCCCTTTGGCCTTACTGCTGCTTTTAACCTAAGTTACTGTATAGTAAGGAGCCTAATCAATTAAAAAAAAAAAAAAAAGAATAACTGATTGTTTTGCAGTGTTTTGTTTCTGTTTCTTGGTTATCTCCAAGATAATTTCTGTACTATGGGAAAATAAGTTTGAGACAAAACTGGAATAAAGGAAAGAAAACCCCTCTTCTTATAAAAGTGGACAGAAAGGATATACATAAATATATATATATATATATGACTTGATAATCTCACAGATTTTCCCAGAAGTGCACACTTTTTTTCCCTCTGTGTGAAAGCTAAATCTGTGAAAGGGGAAAAATTAAGATTTTCAAGAGCTATCTTTGGTGCCCTTCTGAGCATATTCATAATATAATTTTTCCAAGGCTCTTCAGTTTGCTGTGTCTGGATTCTGTTGAAAATAACTTTTTCAGTCTTATTCAGTAACTATTTTAAAAAGGCTACACATATCCAGCTCTGCCAAGAATGGGTAAAGAAACTGGAGAGCTGTGCAGCAATGAAAGTTAAACCTGTTGATCTGGAAATCACAGAACTGCTTCAATATCTGACTGTTTTATTGGAAAAAAGCATGATGAATTGTGGACTTAAAGGTCATCATTCTCTAGGCAATTTTGATGTGTGGTAAGGAAGGGTGCAAAACAAGCCTGTTCTGTCAGGTGTAGGTGGCTAAAATGCAGCTTTGGATTAGGAGTCTGTCCGTGGGGATCATGGAAACAGCTTTTTTATTACTTTTTTTTCTGCTAGAGGATCACAGGCTATCTCAAACTCTGAGATTTGCAAAGATTACACTGCATTTACAAAGAATCACTTTATCTGGCTTTTCCAGCTGGTGCACTTGAAAGGAGCTGGTCCTTTCCTGTTCAAGTGTCTGGGCAGGAGACCACTGGTGAAATACTAAAATCCATCTGGGATGCCTTTGGTGAAGTCCTTTTACAGGAAGTGCACAAATTTCACCTCCTGTTGTGTGTCTAAATGTCACACCTCAAAATTTCAGTTCTTAGGTGTCATCTAGTTCTTTTTGTATTATATCCTAATTTCTCTTAGAATTGGTAGAATTTCACAATTTAGATATATTTTGTTGCTATGTCGAACAGATGATAGATGAGACCTAGAATAAGGGAAATATTTTAGAAAAAAAATAGTTGCTTTCCTCTTGTAAGAAAAGACTATTTATGTCTCTTTTATCTTGTTTTGATTTATCTGTTTTTCTTATATATTCTAGTTCAAATTCTATCAAATACTATTTCTAAAGAAATAGCCAAGATTTTTATCATATTGCTCTTAATCTGGCAAGCCTGATTTCTTTTTCTTTATTTTATCCCACTTAGAGACATAGAATGTCCTGAATTTTATCACCTCTGACTTCATATGTACTTTGCTGATTTTTTTTCTTCTAAGAAATCTGGAATGGGATGAAATCTTTCCTTAAACAGAGTACATTAAGCTTCCTAGATTTTGTGTCTATGGAAGTTCAGCATTCTTATCTGAATAGCCTTTTACCTGGGCTGAACTTCATGACTTTGACTGCCCTGCAGGGACTAGGCACTGTGACTTCTTTGTATTATGTGTGTTTGTCCTGTCATGCCCCTGTGCCCTTTCTGAAGATGAAAGGAATTTTGTTGATTTCTGCAATCATCCTTTTATGGTCTTTGTTTCCTAATCCACTGTAGTAATTGATAACTTCCATGAACCCTTGTGATGTTTTATGTCAGCATGGAGGACAAGTGGTGGATCATCCCATCAAGCTACTGACATATTTTTTCTTCTTCTGCTCTCCATCCTGTGTCCTGCTCTCAATCCTTACTCTGAATTTTCCCCTGGTTAACTGGTTCATTGCATGCCAAACAACTGTACACAAATGAGGACTTTCTAGTACTGGGATGACCTCTGGTCTACTCTGGTCTTCCTTTCTGCTACATAATCTCTGGCACGTTTTATGAAAATTTTGGATTCTAAGTTTGTATTTTGAAGAGAGAGAGACTTTTTTTTCTGGAACAATGGGGATGCAAATACATATCTCTTGCTGGCTGTGAGACTACAGATTAAACTTTTTTGCAGGCAGATATGGCAAATCACATTTTTAAAAAAGGTTTTAAAAGCCAGTTCATGAAGACCATTTTCATGCAGTGCTTGTAGTAGATGTATTTTGATTTCACTCTGGTCATACCTCACAAGATCCAGGCTCTGCCATATCAGCAGCTTGAAATTTAGTCTGTGTGCCCTGAACTCAGTAGCCTGACAGAATTAGGTAATGCATTATCAATATAAAATAAAATTCTGAAATAAATAAATAGTAAAAAAAACAAAAAAACCCCAAACTTCTTTCTGATTAGTTTCCTAATTACCATAAATTATTAGCAGGGGAAAGTAAACCACATTTTGAGAAACACTGAAACACTGAAA
>JAWWMU010000106.1:112011983-112027065 GCA_035048155.1 Cinnycerthia olivascens | reverse complement strand
GCGCCTGGCTCGGTGTCCTGGGTTGATGCGGAGTTGTATCTCCATTCATCTGTTTAGCTCAAAAATAAGTTGTGCACCTTTAAAACTGCATCTGAGACTGAAGGAGAAGAGGTGGAATGTCTGAGGCAGTTGTTTGGAAATCATCAAGATCAGAGTTTTCAGCTTCACACATGGCCTATGTTGTGTGCTGTGCGGCGAGAGAGAGCTCTCCTTTGCTTTTTGTTCATTTTTGGCTAGCTGGGGCAGAGAAGTTCTCGAGATTGTAGTTTTTTTTTTCTTTTTCTTGGAAGTGTTTGAATCTGCTCTGGACTAAAACCCCAGATGGGCACCAGGAGCTCACATCTTTATCCCACCAGGTTTGCCCACGGTTCGGCCTTTCCCAGCCCCAGAGTGACCGACAGCAACTGAGTGAGCTGAGCTGAACCTCATGGGAGAGACTTTCTGAATTCATCATCTCTGCAGAGCAATGAGATGTTTTGTTGTTCAGCGTTGTTCTTTTGTTGTGCTGGGGAGTGCTTTGCCTGTTAAATAAGCAAATTTTTCCACTTTCTCTAACCAGTTGGGGGGAGGGCCATTTGGATTTACTTTCTAAAGGGACCCAATTTGGAAGTTTCTTCCCAACTTTGCCCTAAACCAGGACAAGAGCCCAGGTCTTTTAGCAGACACC
This sequence comes from Cinnycerthia olivascens, assembly GCA_035048155.1. Taxonomy (NCBI): domain Eukaryota; kingdom Metazoa; phylum Chordata; class Aves; order Passeriformes; family Certhiidae; genus Cinnycerthia; species Cinnycerthia olivascens. Next base: position 112,026,398 of record JAWWMU010000106.1, on the reverse strand, counting down.
ACAAGCAGGGCAGGGCATTACTCGGTCACACAGATTGCTATGGCAGCTTGAGCAGGGCACCAGGGAGGGATCTGCTGTGTTTAGCTCGCTGGTGCACTGCCTTACCATAAAAGTGATTCCTGATTTCATCCCTTTTCAAGGCTTATTCAGTGATCTGGTTTCCCTGGAGAGATCCTTGCAGAGGCCTCTCTCTCCTGAACTGGAGGATGATTCAGGCACGTGCAAGTGTCTGTGCTTGAGGGGATGGTGCAGCAGTAATGGAGGTTTGTACTGGGCGATGGGAGGGCTCTGAAGCAAATTCACTCCCCTGCTTCTCCATTAATATTTCCTAGGTTTTAACCATTATCCCTGAAGGACAGTGAATCCTGGAATTTGTGGAAGCAGAGCATTGTCTTGTGATTATAGGAGGAATTCATGAAAGATTAGCAAAGGCCTGGCTTCTTGGTTCTGGGTCCCCGTTCTCAGAGAATGCAAGATCAACTGCCTTTGTTTTAAGTGTTGATCCTTTCTCCTGTTCTTCCTGTTGGGAGATTGGACCAGAAACCCATTTTTTCTGGTGGCTTTTACCCTTCCTGCTTCCCTGCTTTCAGATCTACTGAAGCTATGGCAATGATCAGAGAATCACAGGATGGCAGGTGTTGGAAGGGACCTCTGAAGACCATCAAGTCCAAGTCTCCTGCTAAAGCAAGTTCATCTCCAGCAGGTTACGCAGGAACACGTCCAAGTGTGTTTTGAATATCATCAGAGGAGTCTCCACAATTTCTCTGGGAAGCTTATTCCAGTGCTGTCCCACTCCAAAAAAGAAAGCTTTTCCTCATCTCCAAATGAAACTTCCTGCATTTCAGTTCATGCCCTCATCCTGGGTATTATGTCTCATTCTTGCACTGGTATTTTCCTACAGCTGCTGAAAGTTTGGTGAGCAGCTCTTCCCCAGACACCTCCTCCAGTAAATTAGAGAGAAGTCACTTAGAAACATTGTTACCTCTGTTTCTAATGAGTCCTGATAATATCACAAACTGCTTTCCTCCTTGAGCCAGAATGCAAAAATTAAGAGCACCACTGATATGTTAAAGGCATCAGAAAGTCCTGACACCAACCTCACATCCATGTTAGAAAGAACTGGTTTATGAGGCATGACTGTATGTCTGTTATCTATAATGGAACAGATGTCTCCTCCCAAAAAGAAAAATCTTAAGCATGAGGGCATAGGCAGGACTCAGGTGTGTAACTGGAGCTCAATTACCACGTGGGTATGCTGTGTTTTTATTGTCTTTGCCAGGTCAGACAAATGGCTGTCTGGGAAAAGTTGCAGTGTTAGATCTACATTTAAAAATGCCTCAATTAAGTTGTTTACTCACACAAAAGTTTTTGTTTTCTTCTGTGGGACAGCAAAGCAGCTTTTGTTAATATGGTACTTCATCATTGTGACTGAGTTTGCTGCCTCGTCTTTATTTCACACAAAAAGAACCGTCCTATGATATGACAATACACTTGAGTACCATTACCTGAATTTGTTTTTTTTCTCTTGCATCTGAGGAACTCAGTGGTCAAATATTTCAACCTTTACTTCCCCTTTAACAATCCTGAATCATTCAGGTGTTATACACTAGTGCTATAGTCCATTCCCACGGCAATGTTCTTCTGAAAATAATAGCAAAATAACTTCTGTTGTCTCAAAACCCATTCATCCAAAGCTGTTTTCCCTCCTTGAGTAGCTTCTTTTTGATCTAGGTGCAGGGATGTTCTGTTCACATCACAAGGTATCCTTGTCTCATCAGTGTTATCACACTGACCTCATAATTTATTTCATGCATAGCAAGATGAAAATATGAGGGGAAGATATGTTGCATTAAGTAGATGTTCAATCAGAGATAACTCTGTGCCACCTTATTTATCTGATGGCCCTTGAGGAAAGAGTTACTACCTTTCCTGTGCAGACCCATTTCACATCAGTATTTGGGGTCTAACTGTCCTTCCCCATTTGTGTAATTCATTCTCTTCATCCTTCACTGGCTGATAACCCAAAATATCACCAACATAATCTAAATATTGCTGTGAATGAGCCCATCTGCATTCCTGGGGAATATAACTAGTATGATTCTACAAAAGCTTTTAAAGCTTTGGAAAATCATTGTATGTAATGGTAATTTATATGCACATGTATTTTAATATGTTTATTTTACTGATTTTGTTAGCAGAGAGGATAAAGATTTCCTGCTTTCTCTAGTTCTGGAGCTAAGGAGAAGTTAACCCCTGGTTTTGCTTGCAAGACTTAGAAGTCTTAAAACTTGTTTTCCTGAAATGCAGGACTGCTTTTGCATCCATGTAGCTACATAGCAATACATACCCAGCTCCAAGTGGATGGTGGAGCTGATGCTGGAAACAGACTGTCTCTTGATGCATGACACAGTCTCACATTGGAAATTAATACTGGGGCAGAGAATGGGACAAAATAGCCTGGGCACTTGCTATAGACACAGACAACAGGTCAAATCTGAGTCAGTGAATCAGCTACACAGAATGGATCTGCTCCAGCAAAGCAAATGGAGACACTTCCCAAAGAACTCCATGCTGGGAGTCACAACACCCAGCTGGAGAGAGCTACCTGGTTTAAAACTGTTAGTTCAAATTAGGAAGATGAGGTATTTGAATGTGGGTATCTGCAGCCTGAATGAGAAATCAAACCTTTTTTGGGGCTTGGAGATTTATTTCATTTAGACTTAAGTTCATAAATAGTTTAAATGCTTTTCTGACTTAATGGGAAATCTCCCTAAAGAGAGTGGAAATTAAATCTAGCCAGGTTAACTTGATTTCTTCTTATATGGCAATATAAATTAATCCACTTAACATTTGGATTGGAAATGGCTTTCATGAGCACAAAAGAGCTGATATAATATTGTCTTGATTTTTAATGTAGCAGTTTATTGTTTCTCTCTAAAATTCAATGTAAAATATCATCCACTTGGATAAAAGCAGTATTGAGTGGATAACTACAGAATTTATTTGATTTATTGAGATGAAGTTTTCTCATAAAATGCCTTATGAGCAGATTGTGATTCCATCAGGGTGATTTGTTCTTTAATTTATTTGACTTAATTTTCTGTCTAGAACTGGATTTTGTTATTGTTGCCAGCAGTTATGTGATTAACTGATGCAATTAATTTGATCTCGATGAGCTGCTGTAATTACATAAGTCAAAATCTATCACTTTATATATCTTGACTGGAGGAAAAGAGCTTCGTTATTAGGAGAAAAAGTGGAGACTATGGGATAAGGAGAAGAATTTGATGCTTGGGAAGCAACAGTAAATGAACAGGATCAGGAAACTTTTGACCTGAGCAGTATCTAAAATGCCAGTCCCAGACACAATAACGTGTTCTTATATCTGCTGTGAGTTCAGGTGTGAAATGAAGTACTTTTGCAAATTACATACATGGCAGAAGTTTCTCCCTTCCCCAAAGGGGCTGTTGCCCTTTTTGCTTGGCCTCGAGCACAGTGACAGCATCTCCTGTGTTTGCCTGGCACAGGGCCCCTCATCCCTCACGTGCTGTATTAGCTGCAGAGCCTGGGTGTTTAGAAGTTGAGCACTATTATTTATAATTAGAACTTGAGCATGTGCAGTGGGGGCATTTTTTTTTTTTTTTTAAATTGTGATCACACTCAAGACAGTAGTTTACTACTCAGCCTCTTTCTTTAGGTGAGTAGAATACGGCAAAGGATGAATTACCAGCAGTCATGGCCAGTGACAAATGTTAATTTCTTGAATTAGTTTGATGATGGACAGATCTCAGCATTAGGAGGGAAAAAGACCCATAATTTTTGCACACTTTTCCCTCTCTGTGGAAAAGGCATCAACTCTTCTTTTGTGGCCAAGAGGTTATAATGATCCATAAGCAGAAATTCTTATTGAGCTTTCTTTCAAATTTGCAAGGTGTTTTAGACTGCAAAGCAGCAGTTTCTCCTTTATTTTGTGGCACTTAACTGTGATTTGAGTTCTGACACATGGACTTGGTTGCTCAGTTCCTGAGTTTTATTGTGAGTCTTCATGAACTGAGCAAAGCCAACAGAGTGAATCACAGAATGGTTTGGGCTGAAAGGGCCCTCTAAAGATCACCTGGTTCAAGGCCCTTGCCAGGGGTGGCAGGTTCGCTTTCCACTAGACCAGGTTACTCAAAACTGTGAAAACTTCCAAATATGGAGCATCCACAACTTCTCTGGGAAACATCCCACTCAGGTTCCCCATTAGCCAATACATCCTCATTAACCATCAACACCCCTTGCTATAGCACACAGATCTCATTCCCTTAGTGTATGGAAAGCTCCTTTAAAATGCCTGTAAAATGTCCACAAATATTTGCAAAATGACAGGAAATTCTCCCTGGAGCCTTTGGCATTTTTGATTTCAGAATTTCTGTGGTATTTAGTGACCTGAATTGTACAAAATTGGGGAATAAAGGTTTTTCCAGGGTTCTGCAGTGTCTTTGTTGTGTCTGGCTTATCCCATCCTTCTGGGGGTATATCTGCATGATATATGATATATGATTTAGGAAGGGAGCAAGCTCTGGCTGCCCAAGAAAATGGGTGTCTGCAGCATCCTAAATCCTTATGTTCTCTGAAAGGGTGGCAGAGCTCTGGTTTGGCTGCAGAGAGATTAACATCTATGGAAACAGCAGGTGTTTTTCACTGGCAGGGGAACAACTATTTAAAACAAGGCAGGTAATTGCATGTAAGAGCTAAGGTCAAAAGGAGAATTGAATCCTCTGCACAGCTCTTTCGTGGTGGCTTCATTTGCATTTATACAATGAGCTGGATAATTTGCATTTATACAATGAGCTTTTTACTGGGGGATGGTTTCGATTTTGGTTTGGATTTTTGGTTTTTTTTGGTTTTTTTTTTTGTTTTTTTTTTGTTTAAGGTTGAAGCCATATTCTCTCTGAATATCTCTTGTCATATAAAAAATCACTAATAACAAAGGTGAAATGAATGACTTTCCATGGAGTGTGAGCAATATAATTCTTATTTGGTCTCCAAAATTCACCCTGGTTTTCTGTTCTAGAAAGGAATGTTCTGCTTCTTCTGTTTATTCATCTGCATATTAAATTGAGATGTTTGTTATTAAAAAAAATTTCCAATTCTGAAGTTTCATATAGCTCTTCACAGAATTACATTTCCTTATGCTCTTTATGATGGGGAGTCCAGTGTTACAGAATAATATTTATTTTGCTGAGTTTCCAGTGTTGTTGAAGCCAGTGATTCATGCTTTGGCTTTTTTTTGATCACTTGGTATAACAAACAAACACTCTAAAGCTTCAACTTTGTTCTCTGAAAGCTGGAAGTGCTCTGAAAATGCTGGCTGGCAGAGGTTTACTGAAACACTACCACTTTGTTACTCATTGTGAAATACAGAGGAAAAACATACTGGCACATGTATTTTACCTGGAAAGGTCTCAAAAACTCTGTTTAGTTGAATGAGAGAATAAGAATAAAAAGTAATTTATTTTTTCTTAATTTAATTCTACTGAAAATGCAAAACAGTGATTAATGAACCACCCAAAATCTAGAATAATAATTTTATGTAAAGAATGTTTTGGGTTTTTTCTCTCCTGTTAAATGGTAGAAAAAAAAGGAGAGAAAAAACCAAAAGAACTATTTAATGGGAAATTTAAACATATGCTCAGCATGTACATTTTGAAAGTTGATTTATGATCTAAATTTCAGAGTGAAGTAAGCAAGCATGGACCATGGACTTCAAGTTAAGAATCTTGTTATGTTTGATCATTATTTGGAAAATAAAAATACTACTTCCTTTGTTTTATGCCATACTTTTCCAGTGCGATTTACAGCCTATTTAACCCTAGAGCCCGGGGTTATCACTTCTTTGCTGGGTTGTAATTTCTGTCTTCAAACTCCTCTTCAAAATGCAGTTCCCCAAAACAGGTCTCTAATATTCCCGTAACAGTTTATCTGCTCCAAATACCTGAGAGAAGGAGTTTTCAATTTCTGGCTATGACTGCTCTGTATGAAAGGCTCATGTGTTTTTGATATATATACTCTTATATATATGTGTGTGTATAAATATATACATTCGGATGTAATTTGGCACTGCACAAAAGACCATGGAGACTGAAGCAGACTGAAACAAATAAAATATTTTGTTGGTGTAAAACCAAATAAGACATGAGGATAAAGGCTGTAACAATGAAGGCATAGCAAAAATCCAGGAATACAGGAAGAACTCCAAGAGGTTAGAGAAAAGATGCTGTAGGAAGCTGCAAACATTTTATATTTCTGTGGCAGGAATGCCTGGGAGATGCTCTCTTTACAACATGAGCTCTTCCTGTGCAAGCACGGGAAGCGGTGGCTGGTGGCTTGGTAGGGTTTTAGACCTTGAGCCTGCTGGGAACATGTGGATGTGGCCTTTGTGGCTGAACTGACAATGAAGGTGCCAAAAGCATTTGCAGAGCCAATCCCCACCTGCTTGTGGAGCAGCCTTTGAAGTGGAACAGGGGGGTGTGGTTCCTCTCCAGGAGATGCACCTGACACTGCTGTGTGTGCGCAGGGCTGGTGCTAGATGCACAACGTGCATGAATTTGCAATGTCAAATTTCATGCCACACCAAGTATTTGGGTTTTTTTCTGCCTCTACACCTAAGCCCTTGGGTGCTGGAAGCTGTTCTTGTTGCCTGTGTGTTTGGAGGGAGTGCTGGAGAGGGAGTGTTTTCTTCCAGCTGCAGCAGAGCAGATGCAGGTGCCAGGCAGCAGCGCAGATGTTACAGCTCTGTGCTGCCTGTGCCTGCCTCTGCTGGGGGTCAGTGCCCCTGAGGGGATAAAACCAGGTTCCCTGGGCTCTTCTCTGCCTGGAAGCTGAACTCCAGGGTTCCTAGAGTGCTGTGAGGAGCAGCACAAAGTGGTATCACAGACGGGATCACAATCCGTATCTGTGGTTTTTTTCAAATTTACAGAGACATCATTTCTCATTTCCTTGCTTTACATGGTCTCTAAATTGTGTGGAAATGAGGGAGTGAAAAGCATATTGTCTCTTTCATAAGCTCAGGTTGGAAGAAACCTCCATCACATCTGAACAATAGCACTTCAAAGGAGTGGTTTAACAAATGCCTACCGGCCTGCTCTCCATAGGTGCAGGAGGAGATGGCATAATGAGATTTGTGGACTTTTTAAATGATGAAAGATGTGTTTGCAATTGAGCAATTGCCAATTATTTAAAAGATGGAAAGTAGGCATATTAATAAAGTTGAAACTTGAAAAAAAGACTACAGGGGAATTGAGATTTAAAGAGATTTTGGCTTTCTCTGTTCAATAACATATCACTGGTTGGTTGGGCTTTGTGAGGTGACATAGGTGAAGTAACAACAGGATCACAATTCTTTTGCTTAATAAGTGGATATAAGCAAAGCATCTTCAGATCCTTTTTGTGGATTAGCAGCACTAAAATGATGTGTATGATGAATTGAACCTAAAAGCATGTTAATTTTTTGGCCAATTCAGTTACAGGTGGCTGGGAATAATTTAAAACTCCTATCCCTGTGGCACTTACAGCTGATAAGCATTGTGTTGAACTTACGTAGACAAATCATCAGGAACTGTAAACCATCAGATTTAGATAATAGCTTTATAAGCATCCACTGTGCAGAGCATCTGCCAGGGTACAATGAACAACGAGCTTGTGAAACCGAATCAGTGAAAACACAATTGTTTCAAAGGAAGTTTTCTGGTTATCTGTTCATCTTAGACCTGTTCTTAAAATGAGGGAAAAAAAATACCATCACCGAGATTTTTTTTTTTTTTTGAGTCTGCTTTTATGAATTACAGCAGGTGTTTAGGAAACCAGCTCTCATGGTCTCATGTCTGGCAAAGAACAAAGCTGGGGTTAAACAAATGAATTGTATGGGAAATCATCTGGTGGCTTTGCTGGATTGTACCTCTCCCTGTAATGGTTCTTCTATCACATAAAATATGTATGTATGCAGGTTTCAGGAAGGATATTGGTTATAAATATTGAGTTGGGTTAGGGTAGGGAGAGTGCTCCTTTCTACAGGTCCATTAGGAAGGCACCAGCCAACCTCACTGTGTTTGTAGCAGGCCAGAGGGTAAAATTAATCCTTGTGCAGAAGGTTGGCATAAGAGTCTTGCTGGTACTAACAGCCATGGGAGAAAGAGAACAGCAATAAACTAGTTTGGCAGAAATCCTCTGCTTTCCTGACAGGACTCAAGAGGGAAATACATACCTTCATGCTAGATAACAGGCTGAACACTTGAGTCTGTTGAAAAGCTAAATCAATCGGTATTTGTAACTCACTGCCCAAGCACTGAACAGCTCTGGAGATATTTTAAGCCTGTTCTTCAGACAAATTGCTCTGGGAAGATGACTGTGCTACAAGTGACTTGGGACATTATTTATCTAGGGGCTCCTGACAGGACTTGGAAAATTATGTTGTGAGAGTTGTCATCTGTTTTTTTTCTGAGAAGCAAATCTTTTTGTCAGTGAACTTTGATCTGTTATAGGATCAGCCGACTTGGAGAAGTTATGATATCGTAAGTAAAAAGTGATTTTATGGCTCCTTTAGTGACTTGTTCTATTCCCATCATGCTGGGATGCCTTTCCAGTGCATTCCTGGCTGGCTGCAGGAGTAGTGCAGAGGGACAGAGAGCATAGAACTGTGAGGAAGGCTGTTCTTGATGAGCCTTAAAATCCCTTTGGAAGACCAGGCAATCTCAGAAAGCCAGGGAAGAGGGGAAGGGCAGGATAAACTTGGTAATATCTTGGAGCACTTTGCAAGTACCCAGTAAAGTTCAGGAGCTTCTGCAGAGGGTTTATTTGTGTTTGCACCAAAATCTCTCTTTAATAATCTTCAGGCTTAATTGGTTTTGCATTAATTTGTCCAGAGCCATTTTGAATCCAAGTCTTCATAATCACAAAGTTCTATGATGAATTCCTACAGTATAACAACCTCTTGGGTGAAGAAACTCTGGTTTTTTTCCTCCCAATCCCTGTATGTTCAGAGTTCCTGGAGCCATCTCTCTGTCAGTCTGTGGGAGAGACACTGGCAGGTAGCCTCCACACAGCCCAGTAAAGCATGAAAAGGAGACAAAATTGTTCCTGGGAGCAAGAAACTCTACAGGTATTCAAACTCATTTGCTAGAGGTCTGTTTTCCCTGCTTTACCTTCAGCCTGTTAGGATTAATCAGAAAGCAATTGCATGCTTACTCTTGCTTTCCTTTTTTGGGAATAAATGCAGCAACTCAAAGATATTTTTTTTATGTATCTTTTCAGGTGAGAAAGGTCTTGAGGTAAAGTAGTAATTCAAATTCATCTTCAATAAAGACCGAGTTTTATATACTGAAGTAAAGGAAAGCTTTCTTGGACTCTTCAACAAAGCATGGTCTTCAACTCTGTCCTCTTACAGAACAGGATAATGAAGCATCAGTTCAAGGCTGAGTTGGATTTTTGGTGTCATTTTCTTTGTACACTGTGTTGTTACTCCTAGATTTTACAAAATATATTTTTGTAAGGGTCTTGAGCTGAAGAATGTGATGAATAATTCAATGCATAATTTTCAATATACTTGACTATTTCATTAATATTTTTTCCTGAAGCTCGTTTTTAGCTGCAAATATCTACAAGCACAAACAGAGTAACATTGATCTCTACAAAAGTGAAATCCAGTACGGTCATGCTAAAATTTACCTCCGTACAAGTAATACTTTGAAGGGATTTTTTCCATTGATTTTTAAAATATTTAGCCTGAGTGCCCCTATCTATGAGAGGACATTTAAATAATGCAGTAGAGGAAAAGAAAAGCAATGGCCATAAAAAGAGCAGTTCCCAGTTGGAGGGATTAAACCCATAGTATGCCACTAAACCTAGGAAAAAGCAACAAGAAAACAAGTTGGCTGAAGTGGAGTGATCTGTCTTGCTGTGTCTAAACAAGTGGACTGGTGTGAGATCCCTAACCAGGACAGGAACCAGGGGGTGATGGTGGTGGTGGTGTAACCTCACCTCTATTCTGGCATCTTCAGGTACTCTCCTCATGCTCTGTCACCCAGCAGAACCAGAAATTGTGTCCTTTCTACATAACTTCTGATTCTGCTCTGTGAAGTTGCAGGAAAATGTCTAATAGAAGCAAGAAGGATTTAGTCCACAGAAATAATCCATTGATACAGTGGAAGTTTTCCTGGTCAATTTTAAACCAAGCTGTTTACGAAATGCTGCTCTGAAGCTGGGAGTAATCAGAAGTCTGTGATATCAGCCTGTGTATAAGCAAGCTTGTTGGCTTCAGATTATTCTACACTTGAAAAGGACCTACAGCTATTTTTTTTCTGTTACAATCTTTTTGTCCTTTTTTCATCTATGCAAACATTTTTGTGAACTTTGAGAATAGTCCTCTGTGCATTAAAATGTATTTGCTGCTGAAATGTTAAATCAAACAGCAGCTGGAATATTTCTAAAGGTCAGAGTTACTGAAGCAAAATACACACTGCATACACCTTTTTTAACTGTTTTTTTCTTTCCTTTACTTCTGTTTTTTTTTTTAATTTAAATGGAATCTTGCAGTGTATACATAATGCTGCCTTTAAAATTTGTAAGGAAAAATATAATTTTTTCCTACAGGAACTAACAAGCATGATGTTTATATCTCTATTTACAATTCATAGATGATTAAGAAGAACACTTGAAAAATGGTAATGATATTTCCTTAGGAAGAACCCAAGATGATTAGTAATTCACATTTTCAGTATTTTCTCCATCACTCTGAGGTCCCAGGAGCATGTCTGGGTCAAGTGCTGCAGCGGCTTGAATGAAAGATGAGGTCTAGGGACTGCAATTCTGCAAACAGGGCTGAATGATGCAGCAGCTGCCGCAGCTGAGAGATTACTGCTCTTGAGGTTCAAAAGAAATACTCTGGCTGTGATGCCTTAAGTTTTAGCTTTTATATTTTTTAGATTCTGTGCTGTTTTAGCGGGTAGTTCTGGGTTTCATATTAGGTGCTACTAAGCTCTCTTCACTGAGTAGGTGGACAAAACAATTCCTTCTCCAGCTCAATACCAAGGAAAACTTTCAGGCCCAAGAATAAAAACAAATGTGAAGTGAGAAAAAGAAACGAGGATGGAGCTTCATAACCTAAAGCTATGGTTAGACAATTAACTCTAATATGCTAAGTGAGCAGAACTTATAAAAGTGTGAGACCTTGTGGCTGGTTGTCCATTCTGGGGTTCATTTTGGGTGTGGCCCAGCCAGGCTCTTGTGCTGCCCAGGTGTACCCATTGAGGCCTTTTAATAAATATCTACTTTATCCTTTTGCTCTGTCTAGTCTCTATTCCAGGTCAGCTAGAACACATCTGCTGCTAAAGCAATGAAGCATATTAAGCACACCATGTTAGACAGGGAGGAGTGTTCTGCAGACATGCTTTATTATCTTGGAGTTGCACTGTGATGAGCCTCTTGAGTCCTTTCTAACTCAGGATGTTCTGTGATATTCTATGATATTTTATTGGGATGATTCTGGTTTTACCTGGACACCTGGCTATAGTTAATATCTTGAATGCAACCTTAATGATTCTCTTCTGGTTGTGGGTGTAAATGTTTGGAATATCAACAAAAGTTCTAAGTAACAGCAAGCCAGCAGAATTGCATGGAATTTGGCACTGGTGCTTTTAGATATACTGTGTTCTTGTACATTCAGGACAGAGAACTGCACACCCAAAAGTGAAAACTGACTCAGTAATAATCTCAGTAAATGTACTAAGTATTGCTGCTCCAGGTGACAGACACAAAGCCTGAGAGGGGACCAGATAATTTAAAAGCTTTATCTTGGGGTCAGGTCTTGGCTGCTTAGACAGACATTCAGCCCTTCAACATGGATGCACTGATGTTGCTTCTCCCTGCTGGAGTCCAAGTGTCCTTAGAGTTTTGGTTCATAGGTTCCCCACGGTCACATAAGAAACAGGGATTGTTAATTATTCTATTCAATGTCTGTTATCTCCTACCTCATTAATTTTAAGACTGACTTCCTCCATTCATCCATCCTGTGCACATTATATCACATGGATTTTTTTTTTCTTCTTCTTTTACTTTATTTTCTGATATAAGGCAGAGGTGATGGTGTAATTATTTCTGTCAAGGTAATTATTTTAAAAGTTAATTTCATAAAAAGCAGTTATTAAATTTTTCAACTGCAGTGGATGAAATTAAAAATCTAATCTTTCCTGTACTCAGGAGGGAGAGGATTATTCTAATTTGCATAAGTTTACATTACAATAACAACAACCAAAAAAGGACAAAAATTGCAGTTCAATGTAGATTAATATTTGAAAAGCATTATTTCTTTTTCTCAAAAGGATGAATTCGGCCTGCTGTGGTATAGCATCATTCACTCTCAAGGGTTACTCCAGCTTAGCAGTAACTCTACATCAGAGCTGGAAAGTGCTGGATGACTTTTGTTTCTTCTTCACTCATTGCAAGGAATGCTCAGTGCCTGAAGGACCTTGATCACATTGTTTGGAAGGAAGGGCTTGGATCTCTGTCCCACAAGTCATTTAGTCATTTGCCTCCTTTTATATTGGTTATCTCTACTGGAAGCAGACACCAGGATTATGCAATGTAAAAGAATAAATGCTTTACCCATGCCTAAAATTATATTTTTATATAATATATAAACTATTTATTAATAGTTTTTTATATTAGCCCTTGACTGTGCCATCCCATAAGTCTTTTTCTGAACCAGTATTATTTTTTTGTGTCAATGTCATTAACTTATGCTCTAGATCAAAATAATAATAAAAAAAACAAACACCTGAAAGGCACACACAAGTAGTGCCATAAATGACAGAGCCATAGTTTATTAATTTGACAGACTGTCATCTAGACAGGGCCCAAGTCTGTAATTAGAAGTTCTGCAGTGCAAGCTTCTGTAAACAGCAGAACCTCAATTTGCGCATGGCTGTACATGCAGAGTATTTCAGTAACTGAGGGAAAAGGATGCAAAAGTCATCTGTGAGGATGCTGATGGAGGCAGTCAGAAGGAAAAATACCATTTGTTTCTGCAGCTGTGAAGTTGCTCAGTCATCAGCACCCTTTCATTCTCTGAAAACACAGAAATGACTGCTTTCAAATCTGAGTGCTTCTCTGACTCTTAAACAGTGTTCTGCACAATCTGATGCTATGGATGATGTATGGATGTCGAAAGACTGATGTGATTTGCATGTGACTGTGATCACATGTGATTTTGGATGTGATTGGGAATGACAGGACCAGTTAACAGAAATTAACTACGCATGTTTTTAGATAGAGAGATGAAACTTTGGGAAAGCTTTTGCGAAATACTCATATGCTTTACTAGCAAAATTCTTCCTGAAATTTTTTAAAATTTTAATAATTTAATAATTTAAAATAATTTAAAATCATTTCACTGAATGGAGAATATTGTATAGCAGACTTAGAAACAAAAACCATTTGTCACCATGCTAAAATTCATTAACTTGATGGAGTGCTACAATCTGGCCAACATCAAATTATTGTAATTAGCATTTCTGTGAAGTAATCAGATAGGAAAACCTGAGCCTCTGTGTTGCCAAGTTTTCTGCATTTTTATTCATTTCTCCCAGTGGCTGAGACCCTTCAGCTCTTGTGAATGTCCATTGTGACTGAACCTCCCCCCACATATGATTATGCAATAACTTAAAGTTACATAAAGTCAAAGGGATTGGCCAAACGGCTACAATTCTTCACCAAAATATAGGAGTGGAGATCCACAGTGTCTTGCTGCTGACACCCCTTGTGTTTGATGGGGCAGAAAAATGAACCATGTGAAATACCTTTCCCCCTGCCCTGGGTTCTGCATAATTGCTCTGCTGAAAGGAGTAAAAGAGGAGGTCTGTGGGAACCAGGGCTTGTCTCTGACTACCCTGGAGGCTCAGAGACCCAGGCAGGAGGCTAGACACCTTGGCACAGAGCCCAAAACACCTCTGGTTTGGATTCTAGCCCATGGAAACAATTACCAGCTTTATGTGAAAAATTAAAATTCACAAGAGTTTGAATAGAATAATAATTAGTTTATCACAGGGTGAAAAAGTAGATTTTGGTTTTTTTAGTATGGTGTGTAGGTAAGGACAAGATGGAGGATCCTTGTGGTTTTTAGGCTTCTTCCTCCTTGTTCACCTACTCCATGTTTCTGCTGTGATGGTGGCACATTGATTGGTTTAGACTAGAAACTAAATGTTTAACATAGGTGATAGGTATTGGAAAGTAATTGTAAATACTGTACATGTAGTTCTTAGTATAAAGGATTAACACTGCCCCAAGGGTGAGGAGTGTGCCTTCAGCTGTCCTGCCAGACAGACCTTGGCAGGTCAGAGAAAGAATGTTATAGATAAGGTAAAATAAACAACCTTGAAACAA
>JAWWMU010000106.1:111980942-111999966 GCA_035048155.1 Cinnycerthia olivascens | reverse complement strand
CCTTCTCCTTCTCCTTCTCCTTCTCCTTCTCCTTCTCCTTCTCCTTCTCCTTCTCCTTCTCCTTCTCCTTCTCCTTCACCTTCTCCTCTTTCTCCTTCACTGAACCACTCTTATCTTGGCCCATGGTTTCTACCCCTTTCCAGTTCTCCTCTCCATCCCACCAGGGCTGGGGTGGAGAGTGAATGAGTGGCTGCACAGTATTTAGCTGCCAGCTGGGGATAAACCATGACAATTACATTCAGAGAGATAATTCTGGCTCCATGACAACACCAGCTTTTGCAGCCTCAGAGGAACTGAGTGCATCAACCTGAGAAGGCAGCTGTGGCACTGCAGGAGGAGAATATCCCCAGGCAGGTGGCCTGTCCATCCCCACAGTTGCAAAGTGCAGCAGCCTGCACGCCTTGCAGAGGTCAGGGCTTACTGCAGGTGCATTTATGCTGGTTTTGTGCCAGGTGCAAGTTCAGAAATAAGACTCTTGGATCTCACAGATCATTCAGTTCCTTGGTGTGAATGAAACTGTCTCCATTTTGGCAAAATTCTCTCTGCTTATTTCCTCAGTCAACATTTTCACATTCAAGTGTCTCAGATGTTGCACTGCCTTATCCGTTTTCTTTTCTCTCCAGTGGTAAACAATTGTCAGACTGATGCTGGGATGGTGCTGGTTACTTGCACACGCTGAGGGGTGGTCACAGGGGAGAAGCTTTTCCTATTGGGGCTGAATCATACCTGTGGCTGCATTCTCATGGGAGAAAGGCTGGATGGGAGTGCAGCAGGAATGCAACTCAGAAATGAAGCTTTGAAGCCTCCCCTAACACTGAGCAGTCACTCTAGTATGGAGCTGTTTTCTTTGCTGAACTGAGTGCAGCCAATGTATAGCTCAAAGTGTTGAAACCTCTTTCTGGATTAGTGCAAAAAGACATCTTTATTTCTACTTCCTTTTTCCTTTCAGTTTGTCTTGAATGCCATGGGTGTAAAGACCTATTGGTTAGGACTATCTGGACTAAAAGATTTTTTAAAACTGGTTTATTGTTTTTCTTTCTTTGAAGGAAGATGACAGAAAATTAATGTATAGAATGAGATTTTCTTAAAGCCAGAATTGGACACCATTACACTTTTGGAAGCTTGGGATACACAGAATGCCATACTTGAAATACAAGGGACAATGGCTACTGGCTGAAAGAGGGTGGGTTTAGATAAGACATGAAGCACTATGAGTGTGGTAAGACACTGAAACAGTGAAAGTGTGGATACTTCATTCCTGGAAATGTTCAGAGATGGGGCTCTGAGCAACTAAGCCTAATGGAAAGTGTCCCAACTCATGGCAGGAGGAGCAGAACTAGAGGATCATTATGTTTCCTTCAACCCAGACAATTTAGTGGTTCTCTGAAATGCTGCAAGCCCATCTAAAATTTACTGTTGATCCTCTACTTCTCTCTTATGACACACAGGCAAAACTTCATAGAACAGATATCACTAAAACTGTATCCTTAGAAAACTTCATTGTTTACAAAAGCACATTTTTATAGACATGCCTCAGACAGTAATGAGAGGTTGCAGTGTATCTCAGAACACAAGATAATTCTGTTTTAATTAGATGAGGCAGTTCTTCATTACCAAGTGCTCAAAGAGAAGGGTAAAAGAAATTTCATTCTGTTATAATTAAAAGGAATATAAAATTAAAAAAACCTACATAATTACAAGTTTGATTTAATAGCAAGGGAAATACTTTGTTTATTAAAAAATTGAAAGATTGAAGTACCAGAAATAAGACAACAGCATTCTGTAAAGAATCTCCATCTGAGGAGGCAATATGAATGGCTATCCCTGTGTTTTTGATGTTCCTGTTAAACGTTCTTTTCCCTTTCCTTGTGCTTTTCACTTCACTATATTACTTGGACTTTGTGGTCAAAAGGATGTGGGGTTGAATGACTTCAACAGCCAAATCATAAGTTACATTTAAGCTCCTGTGCAGTAGGGGAAAACTTGCAGAAATGATGTCAAGTTTCTGTACATTGCCTTTAGAATGTGACAAGAACAATTTATGTAAATAGTGCTTTTAGTCAGTTGAGATATTGCTTTTACTAAAGTATTTTCCTGTTTCTGCAGATAAAATATTGGCTGCTCATGTGCAAAGTGTACCACTCTGTCTGAATGTCCAACTTTTATAAAAAAGAATGTTAGTCCTTCAGATAACAAAGTACAGATTGCTGTTAAAATATTTATTAAAGTGGATTGTTTTTTACTATTTTGGTTAGGTCTTATTGTTCATATTCTAGTAAAAGTTTTCCCATCACTTTTAAGAATAACACTGGCATAGATATGAACTAGACTTTGATTGATATCATTGCATGCAGGTGTACAGGGATTTTAAAGGACCAAATACATTTTTTTTTAAACTTAAAGCAAGTGAGTGGAACTTCTGGTAAGAAAAACGATACTGCTCTGTCTTCCAAGTTGTTTTTTGCTGTTCTTTTTTCTAGAAACATTTATAGGAACTTATAAATAACTGCAGAATTGGGGGTTTGGTCTGCCTGGTCCGGAATAGATTGTTTCAGAAGAAATTTATCTCTCTGTCTGGAAGTTAAATTAGACTGTTTACAGAGCATTTGTGTCTGATTTTGCTTATTTTAAAGATAAATAAAACTTTTCCTACACAAACCTTGCACAACAGACCTTGTGGTAAAAGTACTACCAATGTGAAAATGTATCTGCAGCTAGTTTCAGCTAGCCAAACTTGTGTAGCACATTTCCTGCCCTCAAAATGGTTTTGTCATCCTGTTCACCAAATAAAGCAGGCACCCTGAGGAGAACTCTATTATTTTACTCAAATGCATAACTATGGTACCTGCCTGGAGACTATGTAGATCATCTCAGTTTTGGAATTTTGGATGTTGAATCACTGGATCTGAAAACAAGAATATTTTTGTCTGAATTACTTCGTATGGAGTTATTGTTACTGTTGCTTTTATCTTTAATTTTCATTCAACCTACCCAAGGTTAGCTTGTCCCAGTGTTCTATCAAATTACTCTGGCACTCTGGAAAGTGTCAAAATGTGGTGGGGACAAGAGAGAGACTATTCACACTTGACATTTTTCAGGGCTTTCTAGTAGGAGCAGGCTGACAAAATTTCTTCTCCATCTGATATCCTCAGCTGAGGAAACTGGATGCTGAAGTGTATCTACTGAAGGATTTGGTTTCCATCCCTCTTCTCCATCAGGCTGAGCATCATATACACAGAAAATGACTCCTGGCTTGGTTATATCACAGCAGTAGCTGTGCAGGTGTTTGGAATTCTGGAAAACCTTCAGTTTATAGAACTTTATAGTTCTATAAACTATAGTTCAAGTTGAAAACAAGAAAGATGTGCATTTTCTTCCAAAGATGTGCATGTTCCTTACATGATGATGGAAATAAAAAAGACAAAAATCCTCTCTATCTCCAGCACTTATTTTGTGGGGAAAAGCTTTTTTTCCCAAATTCTTGAGAAACTTTAACTAAAGACAAATAAACCCAAAGTGAAAGCAAAGGTTAATTTAATTTTGTGTTCTCCATACAACTGATGGAGAACACATCCCTGTTGAGGAATTCAGACTGTCTCAATTATACTTTCTTACCAAATTGGCCTTTTTCTTGCTGGTACAAACAAACAAGGAATGTGAATGAATCCAGGCCAAAATCAGTGTTTGAATTCTTAATAACTGTTTTAATTTGGAAGGTTGAAAGAGGTTTTGAAAAAAGGTATCAGACTTGATGTGTTTGTGTGACAAATGTAGCCTAATTGACCAAGATTCTCTATTAGAATCATAGAATAGTTTGAGTTGGAAAGGACCTTAAAGATAAAGATCACCTTTTCCTGAACACCCTGACAAGGGCAAGGACACCTTTCACCACACCAGTTCTGTTGCTCAAAGGTCCATCCAGCCTGGCCTTGAACGCCTCCAGGGATGGGAGGCAGAATAATCTTTGACCTTCTTCCAGAAAGATAATAGAAGTTAGGATGACACGAGAGTTTTTCCCTTCCTCTAAATACCAACTGTGTGAATTATTAGTAATGTGAAAGATCAGTTTGCATGTCTAATACTTTTATGCATTCTAAGGGTGTTCCTGCGCAGCAATTACTTTTTAAATTGATTTACAAATGCTTTGCATTTTGGGACCTGTATTTTGAGTGGCAGAGAAAACCAATCTGTTGGCAGCACAGTCAGGTTGATCTATTGTTACATTAACCTAAAAGGCTACTTTAAATGAGCTGCCTGATGTTGCAGGCAGGTATTCAAAGAGAGCTAGGTACTTTCTGTGCGCAACAGAAGGAGACCCTGCAGGCTGGGAAGGACTTCAGGCTCTGTCCCTGGCCCCTGTGGTGAGTGGATGTTGTTGACTTCAGTAGCTCTACAGACTCCAAGATAAAGCTTGCTTGAGAGCAGAGCTGTTTGCACCAGGGAGCACCTGAGAAGGGAACCATCAAGTCAACATGGTCCAAGGGTAAAATAAACTTCATTGGTAAGTGCTTTTATAATGGAATAAGTCTCTTCCCTTTGTGTGATATGAAGCTTATTCCAAGAAAATGTTGTATTTAAACAAGCAACAAAGAATTTACCTGCATACGCTTTCCCTCCTTCTTACACTGCTATTTTGTGGTACAGGGCCACATTCTCTGGTGGCTTGGGCCCTCTTCAAACAAAATGTGTGTTAAATGCTGCATTAGAGAATTTCTGTGAATTTGTTCTATCAGCCAAACTTAGTTTCATTTTTAGACCAAAAAATCTGAGATTAAAGATGGGTTATTGATTTCCTCTTGTTTTCTTAGCTAGGTTCATGCTGTTATGCACCAGAATTCTCCCCCAGTGCTGATTTTAAATTGGGTAAGAATACCTACAAGTGCAGGATTACTTTGTGGTGTCTATGTAATAGGCAGGAATAATGTCTCATTACACTCCAAGCTGCTAGCTTGGTACAGAAGTAGTGTACAAAATTAGATTTGCACCATACAGAGAATCTTCCTGGGACTTAGTTTTCCTAAATTATAGCTCTTCTTAATGAAAAAAATCAATATAAACCAATGTAGTGTCATATGACAAACCCTGTCTTGAACAAGGTAACAAGCAAGGAAGAATCAGAGCAGGAGACTTCTGGGTTTATTCTCCTCTTTTTGTTGTCCCTATTCCATCTTTTATATCTAGTTTCCCATAAATAATGGCATTGGTATCTGGTGGTCTGGGTTTTAGGTACTGAACTCCCTTTGAATAACCTGAAGCTGGTTGATAGGATTTCATCTAGACTTATATTTTGGATCCTAATATTTTGGAAACTAAATTTTGGCATGGCCTTGAATCTCAACAGTAGAATCTGTCCTCCCTTACACATATTGATACAACAAGAGCTTTCTCTCATTGTTTAGGTTTTCATTTTTTTCTTGGTAAATTTACCAGCTTGAGCTACTGGGATTTGGCAATGATTTGCATTGATAGATGGACAGCAGTCAGAAGATGGATGAGATATGTGCAATAATTTTGGCTAATAAGGCAGGGTAGGGTTCTGATTAAAGGCTTAAGATAGACAGATGTGATTTACCAAGAATCTAATAATATCTAAATATGATGTTATTAACATTTTTCACTTTTATTTGATAGATAAAATAATTGCATCTTGATGAAAAGTTAGACTTATTCATGTCTCTTATCTTTCTGTGAAATTTTCTGTATTGTCTTTGTACACACAGGATTATTTTTCCTGTACAAATCATGTCCTTGTAAATTTTAACAATGATCATATGAATAAAGGAGTTTATAATTAGCTTGGAGAAAAAATTACCTGGCCTTAAGATTACAAAAGAATTAAGTGTATGAAGGAAATTACATAATACCACGCTAATAAAGGAAGTTCTCAGAAGCCCAGAACTGTGTGGTGCTGAACAGGAAAGCAGTTAAGAGAAGGAATTGTACATGGATGGGAACTGCAAAGCTTATAATCAGCAACTAACTAGTGACTTTCCTACACAGGGTATTTTTGAGTGGAGAGAGGTGTTTCAAATGCTGCTTCTCTCTATAACCTAATTCTGGAAGACACCCTGCTTTATGTTTTCCAGTGGAAAGGTTACCACCTCTAGACCATTCCCACCACCTCTCTGATTAGCATTCAAGCAGGAGGAACTCAGCCTGGGAAGTGTTGGCAGCCTGGCATAGCATTGTGAAGGCTGCACTGGAGTGGCATGTCTTCAAATTTTAGTGCTGCCATGCTCAGAATCCTGACTGCTGGCAAAGAAGAATGACATCTATATATAAAGTAAGCCAAGAATTTATTTATTTTACACACACACACACACACAGAGTCTTATGTTTTTCCCTTTACTTGGGGTTATGCTCACCCTTCATGGACAAAAGGGTGGTTTCACCCAGGAGTTCAGTGTCTGAAGGGCTGTTACAGAAGATCATATTTTCCTGGAGGAATATGGTGTTTGTGTTGCTGCTTTCCCTTCCCACAGCCAAAATCCTCCTTGGAGAGTGGCCTCCTTGTCCTCCTAGAAGCAAAGGAAGCAGAACTCTCATTAAAATACTCAAAATTATTGCTTGTTTTGCATATTTGTTTCAAACTCTTAATCTGACAGCAAGGTGGCTGTCCCAGTTCGTCAGCTCTGTGAGACTGTTGTGCCTCCCAGACCCATAAACAGGTGTGGGAGAGGTGCAGGTCTTGTATCAGTCAGGCATTTGCCATGTTTCACATCTGGCTTATTAACACCAGCTTCAGCTGATCAAGCTGGGGCTTGAATTTGACAGACAGGGAAACATCCTGAAGCTGTGCACTGTCTGCAGAGCCACTCTGCTCCCTGTGCTGCAGCTCCACTGGACTGATGAGGATCTAATTGAGGAGCTGAGTTCCCTGATTGCTGCGGTTTATCTGGCCATATGCCCACTCCCAATTCCTCTCATCTTGAACAAAAGAGGGCTGAGAGAGCTGTCTTGGAGTTGCAGTTTTTTATTTAGATGTTATCTTCCTTATTGCCAGAGTGACTCCCAATTATAGATATATAAATTTGAGTGTACACAAACACACACCACCATATGCATATATGTTTCTATAAAATCTCTCTTATTTTCTTTATGCTAAATAGACATCAGGCTTGAAAACAGAGACTTTCACCAAAAATTATACTGGAGATGACCAAATTTTCAAAGACATTCAGAATGCCTATAATTAACACTGGAAAGCACCCACACATGGTTATTGTTTTCCTCCTTTAGACATTGGTAGGGGTTAAATACCCTTTTTATGAAACATACCTGTTAAAGAATATGAGTTGCTGAATATGTCAGAATATGTGAGTTACTGAGTCTGCACTGTAGTTGGATAATTCCCACTGGCCACTCTGGGTCATGCAGGCTTTGGCTGTGCTTTCCTGCTTGTTGTCTTTACAAACCAGTGTTTGCAGTCTGAGGGATTTTGTCACTGACATGATTCAAATTAATTTTCTCTTTTATATGCTAAAGATAATTGATGCATTGGGAGATCTTGATGGGATCTAAAATCCCAAGCAAGTTATTAAGTTATTTCTATGGGCTGCAGCACATACTATGAGCAAACTGCTGGATAGAGGCTCTAAAAGTGATTTTAGAAACAGTTAAAATGCAAAATTCTTCATACAGTTTTTATTGAGTGATATTTCAAGGGGTTTATAATTGCAGTTCTGACAGCTGTTGCTGAAATTAGCAGTAATCTTTCCTTCCTCTTTTGTGCATGACGTACCAGTACAATCCTCATTAAGTCTGTAATGCATTTGTTCAATTTCTAGGTGATGTGGCACAGTATAAATAATTAATCCAGTGGAGAAACAAACATTTAACAATGTTTCCTTCCCTATTTAAAAATCCCATTTTCTCTGTATAATACAACTTCATTAGCAAGAGGATCACCAGATACTGGATCCCCTTGCGAAGACAATCTCTGTCCTCCAGGTTCAATTGTGGTGGATGTTTAAGCAGAAGTAATTAATTTTTACTAGCTACTGAAGTCTTTGTATCTGTAATCTTTAGCTTGCTCATATCATCTACATATCAAGAATTGATCCAAAAATTATTCTGCCATCAACATATCTTGGTTGTCATATGTTTAAAAACATTTCTGTGAGGCCCTAGATTTCAGGATAGATTTCTCAACTGTCTGCAGTCTTATGAAAAAATAATTGAAATATATTTTTTAAATGGTGATACCCCTCCAACAGTGTTATGGCAAAGGAACAACTGTCCACAAGCATGTATGTTCTCTCACAGCTCTTGTTTACTGGAGAAAGTTATTTTGCAGTTAGCAAGAGTGTAATAATTTGTAGTATGCTGGTTGCTCTGATCTAATTTCTCTGATGACCCCTGAAGATGCACAAGGCAATTTCCCCCATTTTCAAAGGACAACAAAGTCCCTCAAAGTGTGGATTCTCTCAGAGTTCAGGTGCACAGTCAGATAAATTGTTTTAACACACTTTTTTATCTTTGAAATTCAGGTCCAGTGAAAATTACATGCTCAGCCTCTCTTGGTATTTAAGTGAAAATTCCTCCTGTTATTGTTTTAGGGGGACATAATTATTGAATATTTAAAACTTAGATATTATTTTGACATTTTAAGGTACTCAAGACACTTCTGTCAGTTATTTTAGGGGATCATAATTGTTTAATCATTAAAGCTTAAGGAAATAATGTGATTTTTTTTTAGGGAAAAGTTATAATTGTCCTCCTGAAAAAATGCAAAGAAATGAAGCATGTCCATACATCTGTGAGTATGAAAGGAATATTTAATTTAATTTCAGATATCAACAGCACAAACATCTTGCTCCTAATTAAAGCTTTTCTGTAGTAAGACCTTATGTTAGCATATGCCACTTATACACTTTTTAAATACAGAATAGTCTGTTGGGAAAGCCTCTATCTTTGGGATGTGTAATGTGTTCAAGCCATACAAGAGCACTCAGTCCTTGCAATGACCAGATGAAATAATAATGGTTATTATTATTATTATCATAATTTTCATAATCACAACTATCATATAGTAATTGTATGAGGACTCTTCCAAATAAGTGTAAGGGAAATGACTTCAGCAAGGTCACTAGGAAGGTAATTAAAATGAGAATTCCTACCAACAATTGCTGCATCATGTGATTGCTTTGAGTCCTGTTCTGATGCACAGAGCTGTTCAGGGTGGTGCTGAATGGCCATGAATAGGAGGTGCCAGCCTGGATCTGGGTCGTGCTGTAACACACCCTATTGTCTCCTTTTCCAAGGATCTTATCAAACTGGCAGGTGTGGAATTGCAGAAATGTATTTGAAAATGCACATTTTCTGATGCTTATCAGAAAATTAGAAAGGATCAGCAAAATAAGAGAGTAGTGCAAAGATGATCCTGAGAGAGATGTTTTGTCAGTTGCTCTTCCTCTGATCTGTCTGTCTTTACTCACCTACCTGCTCAGGCTCTCTTAAACAGATAGGACCCTATTAGTTCAAGAGTTTCACACCACAGAAATAATGAATGAGGTCTGTGAGAGCATGACAATATATTTTCCTTTCATCATAAAAAACCCCAAAATCTTTCTCACAAGATTCAAGCTTCTTCAGTATGAAGTCTATCTTTCAAGTTTTTCTTTTCTGTGTTGTTGTTTTTAAAAGGTATATAAAGTCTATGTTTTCTTATGGGACAGAAAGAATAGTAGATTACCAAGTCCTTCAAATTAAAATGTAAAATTTCCACTGTAACATAGCTTTTGTAGCAGTCTTCATGCTTAAATAACATTCATGCTTAAATAGATTTAGACTGTTACCCCAGTAAAGGTGGTACAGCTCCGTGGAAATGGGTGATATTCAGCACTGGAGGGGAGATTTCCCTTCAGCTCTTCCTTTCACATCAATAATCTCGAGTCATCTAAATGGTACCAAAGAGTCCGTATTTTTTAACTGATGGAATGTGTGACAGAGAGGATGTTTCTGTGAAATTGTTGGACAAGAAACAGTCAGCTCGTCTGTTTGTAGCATCAGAGAAACAGCTGCAAGGAATAGTTTTATATTCTGGGTTTTTTTAATATATTTATTGGAAAGAAATATTCCATATATTGGAAAAAGAAATAAGAGGCATTGAAAAAATTATTTGCTTGATTATGTTTAATATGTCATTAATATGCTTTTGGGCCAAGGTTTTAACTAGATCTTCTGTATGTCTCTATTTCAGTCATTAAAATCTGCATCCACCAATAATTACATGTCCCAGCATTTGCATTTGTAGCACAGTCTGGACAAAACTGATGCATGCAACCAGAAGAGCTCACAGGAGGTCACTTGTCTGCCATTAGTATTCAAATATTAACATTTTCAAGATGAGAAACTTACTGCACAGCAGTTACAGACACATAATCCAGGCTTTGTACATCATCTTGTATATTTATGACTGCTTTTATTATTGACCCAAGTACACCACCAAAAGCTGTACAAAGGGAAAATGTCTTAATGCTCAGTGCAGTGCTTTTCTACCCAAAGCAGCGACCAGGTAACAGGAAGGGAACATGCTATTTTTGAAATGAAGAAGCAGCAGAATTATCTACTATCTATTTTAATATTAAATAGCTAGATCATCAAATCCTCCTTAATAGTCATAGAATCCTTCCTGGTAAGAGGAGGCTTCAGGAAGATCTAAGTGCAAACAGTCTCACTGGAGCTTAATCTTTCAACAGGTCAAAGGAGAGTAAAGCTGATGCTGAATATAAAAAGAAAAATAATCTCCCTTCCTCAGCGCAACATCTGCTCCTTTTTATTTGCCAGAGGCTGCTATGCTACTGCTTCCCACAGTTAATAAAATGAGTAAATAGATTGAAAAATTCTCCGCTATTTTTTCAAATATATGCATTTTATACAATTAAAACTCTATGGGAGTGACATGCTGAGGATGAATTTTGGAGGGCCTTTGTACGTAGAGGTTCAAATTTGAAAATTCCTGTGTGAAACTTTGCAAAGATGAATGAGAGTGGTCAGCAGAAAAGCAGGTGGATAAGGAGGAGAAGAACAGATAACATACAACAGTTTAAAAGAAAACTTCTTGGTGAGCTAAGCTCTTTGAATTAACTGCTGATAGTGAGGAGTCCATAAAATGACAGTTTCTGAGGAATTTGTTCTTTCTCTGGCCAGGCAATGTTCACCAGTTCCAGATAACACAATCTGGAGGGGGCCTGTGTAGTCGTAATACTAAAGAGTGAGCACTCACACTGTGCTACTTTACTGGAAAAGCTTTAGATGGGAGGTTGCTATAGTTTCCCTTATTCATAGTCTTGGAAGTGAAGGAATATGGAGTGAGTTGAGCAGGGAAAACAGGGAATTCAGTACCAAGTTACTGGATTACAGTGAAACTCTGAGATATGCAGCACTTCTAAATGCTGATGCTTTTTCTACAATAAGACATTTGTAGATGTAAATATATACTTACATATAAACCTCCTAAATATATAATAAACTATTAATTATTAATATATTGTTTACACATATCACTTATATCAAAATTATCTCACACTCTGTGTGTCTCTGTACACACAGGTTTTTCTATTTAAATATGTGAAAATGTAATTGGGGAATAACCTCCCCAGTTCATACAGTTTGAATAAATTTGGGAGGTAAGGCAGGAAGCCTAATGATATTCTTTCTGGCTAGGAAACATGGGCCTCAATCTAAGGAAGAACACGAGCTAATAAAAAACATACTTTTGTTTATTACTCACTTCCTGGATTTATTGTACCCACAGATACAATATTTCTAGGGAAGCAGCAGCATTTTCTCTGTGCTCTAGTGTGTCAGGACAGAAAGCCTTCCCTTCCTCTTCCTCTTCCCCTTCTTCTTCCCTTTCTCCTTCCCCTTCTCCCTCTCCCAAACCATGGTAACAGAATTAAAATGAAATCGAACAGAGCTATAGCTGTCTTTAGCTATAGCATCTTAAAATACCAGTTGTATTTATAGGAAATGTGTACCTGCCTCCATAAATGTTCCTCTGGAAACCACTAAATGCATCTGGGCTAAAGTATTGATTCTCTAAATTTGATCCTATTAGAGAAAAACTCTGTTTGGGGAAAATGACAGTCCCTGTTAACAAAATCATGCTATACAATTCTTTCTTTTGTGGCTTGCAATTTCTGTCCCAGAAGTTTCCAGTTCTTACTGAGATAGGATAATGGGATGGCCAGACACTGGGCACTGATTCTTTACACTGTTTTTTTCCCAGTTGTGTCTGATCATGGAATGTCTTACTGCTTTTTGTTATTAACCCGATGTCAGGAAGGTGCATGTGCAGCTGGTCAGACTAGGAATGAATCCATGGCTGTGATGCTGTTTTAGGTTTTGCTTTTTTATCTTTTATGTATTCTCTGTATTCTTCACACATATATTTGTAACTCTGTCATCTATTGTATTAGTGACACGTAGAAGTCCCAGTACTTTTCCATGGCCTTTCCCTCGGCAGAAAGACAAAACAAATTCCAGAGCTCCAAGCTCTGGGAGGTGCAGGGCCCCTGTGTTACCTTGGTTCTTCCTGGGAACCAAGGCTAAGAAGAGTTCTTCAAGATACATCCTTATGGACAAAGTACAGCTACTGCTGCAGGGGGGCTCCAGAGAAGGGGCTTGAACTGGGGGGGGGCATTGCATGACCGTTTATCCTCCTGATTGGGGCTTTTTATCAATTATGTTAATTTCCTAAAACCTATAAAAATGTACTTATCCCTGGGAGGGTGACTTGTGGTCATCTTTCCAGAACTGCCTCTGAAGGCTTTCAAATTAAGATCATATTTTATATTACCTCGTTATTAAAATTATCTCAAGTTTCATTTCCAGGTTGGGAAAAAGGCAAGAGTTAGCAACAATCTCTTTCATTTCCACTTTCCATTTCCTGTGGCCTTTGTGTAGTCTTGTTCAAGATGGGAAGCAACATATTTATGCTAAAATATGGAAGAAAATGGAAATATTGAGTTTCTTCCAGAAAAGGATTGCCGTTTAAGGAGCTGGCCTGTGGGGAGAAGACCACTCAGCCTTCCCTTGAAACTTGGGACATGCCAGACAGCGACAAGACTAACTGGTGAGCTGTAAGGAATCAGTAGAACTCAGAAGAGAATTGTTGACCTTAAACGACCTTTTGTCAAACTAGCACTAGATGGATAAGAGGTCTGCTGGAGACCAGTGATGACTAGATAAAATCATGACAAGATGGTTGAAGAAATATTCAACCAAATGCTATAGCAGTGATCATCCAGAAAAGCCCAAGTCATGGTGGATCAAGGCTGGGAAGGTTCCTTCAGTCGCCCTCCACAACATGGCCAAGGGAGAGAAGCAGCAGACACTGACCATGGAAAACAAAGTTGTCCTGAGTCAGAGTAAGTCATCCACCATCACTGGCAGGAGTACATTCTGCAGCCACCACCAGGGTGGTTGGCCCAAGCAGGATTTCCCAGGTGCTGCCCCATGGAGCGGGTGGTGGCAGCAAAGGTGGTGGCTGTGTGCCAGCAGGCAGGTTGGTGACTGCACTTGGTGTTGGGATGGCTGTATGTGCCATTTTCTCATTAGGTCACAGAATTGTTTGTGTGGCAAAAGACTTTCCCATTGTCCGCTCTGAACTCCCCTGTGCAGTCTGTCCCTTCATAAGCAGGAGTCTGAAAAATGTGCATGTGGGATGAATAACACACTTATGAAAGGAAATTTGGGTGGCATTTTTTGCTTTCCCATAGCTTAAAAGGGAATATTCTTCATCAGCAGTAAAAGGGGACAAACTCACTGATATCCTCCAGTGGCACACCAGACTTTTGTGTTTGACCAAGGCAGGTGATGCCCAGCAAGGCCAAGAGCTGGACCCCACCGTGTGGGAAATGTGGTCCCTGTGCTTCTCCAGTGTTGCCCCAGTGCTCCTTAGAGAAAACCACTGTAGTGCAGAATGGCTTGGAGCTAGGCAAGGACAGGAGGATACTTACTTCTACTCCAAGTGGAAGCAGAGCAAGAAGTCCATTGTGTGGGGAGAAGACTGCAGTAAGCTCTGTGGATCATCTGATATTCAGAATTTGATGTTCTGCTCAGTGCAGAAAAAGTATTTCTGAAAAAAGCATTTGGAAAACTGTCCTAAAGCAAAGGCATTTTATTGAGCAGGTTCTATACAAGCTGATGTTTTTACAGTAATATTCTTTTTTCCAGATTCCAGATTCTCAGATAGAATAAATCACTGTCGCTTCTAAAGAGCTACCTCTTCTAAAGCTTCGCTTTCCTTCAAATCATCAGTTTCAATTTACACTGGCTCTCAAACTGTCCTTAGAAGTTGCAAGTTAATATCTCAGTGATATTGATATAAATTTAGTTGAATGTTGTGCATGCTCCTATGAGTGAGAAGAATGATCTTAATTGCTTTATTTCCTCCCTTTCAGCACTCTTCTGACTAGAAGCAAGCAGAAATAGTTCTTCAGAAGTGATAGACCTATGTCTCAAATTGAACGTGGTGTTCAGTAATAATAAGGGTGAAAGCAATAGATTATAATTAATTCTGCTCTTTGTGAGTGGATGTGAAGTTTTAGAAAGAAACCCTTAGAAACAGATAAAACCCATTCTAGCAAGAGGACCCTTTGTCCTGGGAATTTACAGACCAGTATATTTAATGTTTGGAGGGTTATCCATTATCACTTCTTCTTTATTCACTCAAGTGCTAGGTTAAAAAAGAAAAATGCTTCAGCTGAAACTACTGTGTGATAAGGGAAACTTAAACTTGATATTTACGTTTGCAGCTCTGCTTCAGTTTTTGGATATCAAGGTCTCTCAAAGACTATTAAAGCCAGAACACAGTTTTTGACTTCAGACAAAATCCTTTTTTGTTGAGCCTTTCTACTGCACTTCCGGCTGAGAGGCTCTTCACCTATTAGTTAAAGACACCTCTGAACTTCTCCAGAAATGCAGGCTTTATAAGAATGTGGGTGAAAGATTTTGAAACATTTTGTTGTCAAGAACTCCTCCTATGTGTCTTCCTTATCACTCAAAGAATTTTAGTGTCACTTGAATTTGGCTCTGTGGCCTAAGAGTATGAACTGAACTTAACTGTGTATTTATATATAGATATGTGTAAGTATGCCTTGGTTATGTAACTGCTTGAAGCTGTATCTGTGGATGAGAAATAAACAATCAACTTGCTACAAATAAACAGCACCTTATCAGATATTCATAATGAATTCTAAGTGAGACATTGTGCCTATCAGAATGAGAACATTTAATTTACATTGACAGAGCTACAATAATGGAGACGTCCAACAGGGAATTAACCCAACTTTCTTTCTCTTCCAGAAGCCCATTTGAGCAGTCACAGCCCAAAAAGGTCCCCCAATACCCTGTGATCAGGCTGTTCTGGGGGTGTTGTTTGAGAACTGGAGTTCCTGATGGTGTTAAGGGCTGGTGCTGCACAAAGCTCTGCTTGGCCTGGAGCACATGGACTCACTATGGATTCAGGAGCCTGGATTGGCACTGTGCTTCCCTGCAGCCTGTCTTACCTGCTGTGAACCTCTGTGCAGGATGCTGGACCCTGCTACAAGCCCCTGTGCAGGATATGGGGAAAATCTGGGTTTTGTGGTCAATTAGAAGCATTAACTTTAGTTTCTGAGGAGAAGACAGAAAGATGCAGCAGAAATTGAAAATAAATTCATACTGACACAAAGGTCTGAGCACCTGCTTTATGTAACTGTGAGCTGAGGCGACACATCTGCAGTGACACCTGTAGTTTATATGACAGTTCCATAGACTCTAAACACAGTTGGTTAATTTAAACCCCCTTTGCTCTCTGAACTGATGCATTAGATGTGTTATGGGAGTACTTTACATTCAAGGCTTGTGGAAGATGACAAAATGATAGTCCTAGACTGTGGAGTCTGCTAACTTAAAAAAGAAGCAGGAAGAAGCCAGCCAAGCTTCCTTTTTTATTTTTATCCATGTCTACATATCTATATCTGTAAATATATCTATATGAACTTAAGTCAGAGCTGGAACATACAGATCTTTGGGAAATACTCTGCACAAGAGTGACAATATGCAGAAAACATTTAAATCAGAAGAATAATTCAGTGCTGCCTGGACAAATTAGAGTCGGAGATAAAACACCTTAAAGTCTCATTTAAATTGAAAAAATGCAAATGGCAGTGGAAGGGAGGTTGGAAAGTTCCATATAAATCACAAACCTTGAAAAATATAATGTCAAAAAATCTCAGTGTGACAGTAGGCAGCAGTTTATCTATGGATGGTGATATTCTTAACCCTATGTAATAATTTGATACTTGATTATGACAAATCATACAAATGCAGAGGAAAACCAGACAAGCTTCTGCTGGTCTAAAGGTCCAGGAAAATACTATCAGAGGACATAGGTGTCTTTTCTGCTTAACAGATCTGCAAAAGTGGTACACTTGACAGTTTAGAAAGAATGCTTTTAGGAAACAGGAAGATAAGACTAATTTGCTAGTACAAACCATCTTCATGGTTACATTTTCAGCTAGATCAGAAGTTGGACTGGATGATCCTGAGAAGTTCCTTCCAACTCTGCAAATTCTGTAATTCTATGATTCTAAAACTTTATGGTATTAGTTTTATTTCAGTTAAAATTAAATTGATTCTTCTGAAGGTAAAAATGCAAATACCATCTGTAATTTGACTGCTTATGCACTGCATTGTCTGGAATAGCGTTTGATGATTATTTTAATTTAGGCTACAGCATGTTTTTAGCTTTCCCTGAATCTCAGATGCTTATAATGGCAGCACAGATGTACAATTGGAGATATGAAATGCCTGCTTCAGAAAGAATGACTTCTCTCTTTATAGATATTTTCTCCTGAGTCTTAGCAACCTGGGGTGCCTGGGCAAAGAGCAGTTAATTGATATTTTGACTCCAGGGAAGCAACATTTCCAGTGAACAGGAATTAGGCCAGAGATGCTATGCTCATCAATTTAGTCCTTGGGTTGTCTTGAGTCTGTGGGAGGAAATTTCTCTGGGTACCAAGGAAAGCCACAAAGCAGTTCCAGACTCAAACCCATTGGTTTCACTGTTATATGTGGGTGTAAATACGAATGATAGATGTTTGCCACTAAAAGAAAAAAAACGTATATTTAATCTCAAAAAAGCTGCATATGGTGGAAATTACATGGTTCAGGCTTCTAAAATCAGAGTGGTGAAATATTATGGAGACTTATCCTGCCCGAACAACTTTGTTGGATGGATGGATTACTGCTTGATCAATTTTGCAACAAAAAGGGCAGTTTTTCAGATTAAATTCAGGTTCTACACTAAAAAAGAAAAACTTGAATGGTACTGAAATAAATCAGTCCAAATCAGGAACTGCAGAGTTTTCTTATAGTAACAGAGCAGGTCATTTGAGATGCTTGGATATACAAATTACATAACAAGACTGATGCTGAGTGAGAGATGCCACTCTATTCTAAGGAAGTAATCATGCTTATATCACCATGATACCAATTTGCTCTTTTAGCTGAGAGAAGGAAAGACTGGCTACTGAGGATTTGGAATGAGAACTCTGCTTGAAATGAAGTTTTGACATGTACAGCCAGAGCTACTGATTTATAAAGCCCCGAATTCGGCGTACTTAAATTAAGAGAAATTGAAGCTATGTGTGGGCATGGATGTTCCTTTCTCTGCTTTAGTCCAGTATCCAGATATTAATTTTGTCAGGTTTCTTTTCCCCAGGCCGACAGGGACGTTTGAAGGGGGCTTTGGTGCAGTGCACTCTCTTCTGAAACTTGGGGACTGGCAAAGTCATGGAGCTAAAGGCTCGTTTTGAAGGAAAAGTCTGGATATGAGCAACAGTATTCTCTAGAGCTGTGGTAGGTGTTAACTTGGAGGACTGGAATACCTAATGATGCCTAATCACCACTGATGCAGAGAAACGTACATTTCCTGAGTTATGTTTACGGAGTTTGTACAAATTTACAGAATGTATAAACTCATGTGTATGCACTATTGTGGGAGCAGGCCTATCATCACTGTGCAGTCCTTTCCAAACTTATTAGGAGCAGGTACTGCTCTGCTGTGAAGTCAGGAGGTAGCCATGTGTTTCAACAGCAATTGACTGAAAGAGTCACTGACCTCTTTAATCAGTGATCTGATGTTTCCTGTGATGAATTCCTTTTGGCCAAACATAACTGCTATTCTTGTAGTGCTGTTGTTTATTCTGCTGTCGTACTTCACACACAGCTGCAGATGCAACAAAAACTATTTTCTTTTTCCTTTAATTTGCTGTGGAAAAATGGTAATTTAAAGACTGAAACACCAGCAGTAGAAATAGCCCAACTACTCCACAGGGTTCCAACTGATATTTCTTTCTATTCTGTTTCTCAGTAGTCTTTTATGATTGCTGATTCCTAATACTGGTCTCCCATGGATTATTGGTCACTTGTCTCTCCTTTTTGTCTGAATGTGTATTTTATCGTTTCAGAGCCATGAACACTTATGTGGCCTGGCACAATGTAAATAGTCTCATGTGAAAAAACAAGCCTGTTTAGTTTGATTTTTCTCTTTTCGTGACATCTGGAAGGTGCAGCTACTCAGACAAGCAGACTGAGTTAGGAAAAATCTCTCCACCAAAAAGGCCTAGCATGGACAGCAGCGCTGTGCTCATTTGTTGTTTATCAGACACTCTCATTTGTTTTTTATCAGTTTCTCTGGCATTGCCAAACCCTAGAGACTGGTGGGATGGTTGGGCTTAGAGTTGGTGGTTAATGATGTGTTCTACTTGGAGGCTGGTGAGAATCAGAGGGGCCTGTCCTGAGGCCTTTACATCTTTATAAATCACCTGGAGGATGCAACATTTCTCATTCATCAGATGAGCAGATGGCATCTCCTATTTGAAAGAGGTCAACAAGAAAAACAAGTCACACTTACTTTCTTGGGAACTTGCTGCTGTCAGAGACCAGGAGAAAACCCAACATAGAATATTTGTATATATTTCAGTTCACATTTTCCTAATTTTATTTTATTTTATTTTATTTTATTTTATTT
>JAWWMU010000106.1:111949871-111971818 GCA_035048155.1 Cinnycerthia olivascens | reverse complement strand
GTGTCTTACCACTCCCGCCATAAGAAATTCCTTCCATTTTAAACTTATTCTCTTATTTAAAATTGTTTGCCTTTATAGGCTCTGGTGGAAAGTCTTTGTCTTTCTTATTAGCCCCTTTAAGCATGTAAATGCCACAGTGAAATCTCCTTTGAGCCTTTTCTTCTCCAGACTGAGCAACCCCAACCCTCTCAGATTTTCTTTGTAAGACCAATGTTCCAGTCCTTCAGACTGAACAACCCCAAGCCTCTCAGACTTTCTTCCAGACCAATGTTCCAGACTTTTTTCATAAGACCAAGATAATTTTCTTGACCCTACTTTGAACCTGCCCTAACAGGTACATGTCTTGTAAAAAAATTCTTTATAGACTTGTTGTCACATAGAGTTATTTTTTGTCAACTCCTTGTAAGAAGTTAATCTTCAAAGTTTTTATTCTGTTCATTGTTTTGTTTTTTTTTTTTTTTTCTTTTCCTTGTATACATAAAATAGATTAGACAGTCATTCATGGAAGATCGTTACTTCCTTCTGCTGTTGTTATAACCCAGATCTCTAATGCATTCCATATAGGGACTCATTTTTATGCATCACCTTTATCCTGAAAGAGGAGAAATTTCTATTCATCATTAACTTCTCTGAGGCTGGTCCCTATTTATAAAAACTTCAGCTTCATTAGACTGGAGGGTGAGATAAAAGAGTTTTCAAAATCCTATCTTCTTTTAATCTCCAGCCTTATGAACCTGTTCAGTTTTGAAGTTAGTCCATGGCTGACATAGTGATCCTGTGCTATGTACAGAGTGCCTACAGTTCAGTAGTTATCAAATTGCATCACTTGTTTTTAGGCAAAATTAAGAAAACTAAATATCATCTGTATCTTTCCTTCTGTTTCTTTTGATGGCTTTTAAAGTTACTGACCAATTTTAATCCAGTTTGTCAAAGGATTAATCAAAAGTACTTAATTCATGAGATGTGTTCAGTGAAGTTGAATGGTTGGATGGCAAAGAGAGGGCACATGAGGAACCCTGTACAAGGCAGAGGCTAAAGAAGGTTTAAAAAAGAACAGGAATTATTCTAGTACCTCTAGGACAGCTGATTTTATTTTTTAAGCATTTATGAGTTCTTAAAGGTCTCCATGGTGATCACTGACCTGGTTTACTTTAGATTAGCTGTCTGGGGCAGAGTGCACTATTTTATTATTTATATCAGGAAAGTAGAAACCAGCAGAATTGATGTACACATAATTCCTTCCAAACTAAGTACACTTAGAAATGTACTGTATGATGAAGTGTTTTATAAATTTATGTTTTCCAAATGCTAGTTTGAGCACCACTTGTTCACTAGGAACAGTGCACTTTTGACAACCTCTTTGTGTCTCTAAGTCTGGATTGAGTGGTTCTCTGGGAATAGCATGCTGATTAACTTCAGAAACAACATGTTCTTCTACATTTTTCTCCACAGTAGGAGAATGTAATCTCTGCAAAATATATTAAATAGACAGAATGTATATAAACTACATAACTTGTTTATAAACTAGGTAGACCATTATGTTAGTTTATAGCTTTGCATTTGAGCGTAACCATTAAGATTGTGTTGGTATCATAACAAAAGCAGTATTTGTTACTTGTATATTTTTTCTAAAATTCAAAATGTCATTTTATATCCATCCTTGGTCCTCTTTTCAAATATTAAACACTTTATTTAATTATGTTCATAATCACAATAACCTTGAAAAATTGCTTTCATACTAAATTACTGATATTTTTCTTAGACACTTATTCATGGCAGTTTTATGTAGGTTTAATTAGAAACACTCACATGACAGCATAGCTGTCCTTTCAAGTGGGGTTTTTTTATATTTCAACAGCAAAGAGACAGTTCAAAAATTCTTCTTACCAAAGTACATGCAAAGTTTTCCACATAAGAACTCAACAGAAATCTGTTTAAAGAAGGCAGGATATACAGTTAAGAAAAATTTAGTGTAGAAAAATTCCTCCTTTCATGTACCCAAAATTTCCTTTACTATGTTTTCTAAAACCCATAAATGTCTGGTACAGTCATAATGGTGAAGGAATCATTGGTTATTATCCTATAATTATTTTGAAAATGCTCAGGATTTTCCTTTTGTTTTTAGTTTAGCTTTTATTACCTCAGATTTACAGCTTGTCCCTTTGGAAGTACCAAAGTGGTTTGTGAAATAATGTCTCTCTTTTTTCTATAAATACATTCTTGGATGAAAGGCTCTACAGGATTTTGAAGAGAGAAGACTAGAAGGCAAAGGCAGAGAAATGGGGAATAACCATTTCTTCAATCCAGGAGAGATTTTCTGCTGTTTTGAGCATCTTTTGTTTTTCTGATTCCAAAAGAGAAGCTAATTTCACAGTGGTAGAGGTGAAGCCAACAAATATTTATCAAAGGATGGGCCTGTCTGAGTCTTCTCTCATGGCTCTAGAAGGTTCCTCACATCAGACTGCAGAACAGCAGATGATAAGAGTCTAAAAAAAGGGGAAAAAAATTAACTCAGCAGCCGCAGTGCTGAGTACCTGCAGACATCATGCAGTGAAATCACAGAACTTCAGAGGATCAGTTTTTTTCCAAGTCTAACTTGAATTTATTTGAGTGATTTACTTCAAAGCATTTTTTAAAAATAAACTTAATAAATGTGTTTGCGAAGGAGGTTCATTTTCACATCCACCTTGTAATGAGGTGGAAAATAAGTAATTTTATGGTATTTCCTGTGGACTTCTGAAGTAAAAAGGCAACGTAGAGGAAAGCATGAACATAGTGGTTGAATGTTGGAAGTTTGGAAGATGCCCTGCTGAACGCAGCTTGTAGAAGAAAAGGATGAGCAGTAAAATAAACCAGAAAATGGAAGTAATACTAATTCCCTGCACTAGTAATTCCCCATATCTGTCTTGGTAAGCCTTGAGTCTTGTGTTTGCTGCAGGCCAGAAAAATCAAAGCATCTGAATGTTATTGTTCTGTGGCTCTATTTTGGAAAAATATGGGGAGATATCACTCAAATCCTTGTATTTTCAGCTACTTTTATTCTATGCCATTCAATGATTTGTGTGCTGATGGGAAATGTATGGAAAAAATATTAAAGTGGAACAGGTAGAAAAAACTATTCAAGTGCTTAGAATTATGTTTACAGTCTCTGTTCAGAAGCTCAAAAATAATCACAGATTATTTTCTTAAACTGGGCTCTCTTTACAGACCTTATTAAAAAAATAATTTTTTTCTATGTAGTTTCTGTAGTTATTATGTCTTAGTCTAAAGGCAGAAGGCAAATAGGCATCAGCTTTTGTCTCTGCCTCTTTCTTTGTCTTGTTTCCCCAGCCTTATAATATTCCTCTTTGTCCTTTCCCTATGTGTATCTTTTTGTTTTCTTCTTTACCAATTTGTCTCAAAATCAATAAACTAAAAGCTGAAAATTAGCATGAAGGAGAAAAACCACAAACAGATCCATAGTAAAAGTTTTCCTAAAAACTGAAAAACAGTGTCTCAGAGAGGACAACATTTTAGCAATTCCTCCTGCTGCAGCAGTAATTTAAAGGCTGATTTTAAATCCTCTGGGAGTAGCTCTCCACTGGGGAATATGAGAAGGGGCAGGGGGAGACTTTCTTTGCTTTTTGTAGATGGAGGTGGCTCATTTTTCTCCAGGGATTGCTGATGATGCTTTTCTGTTGGCTGCTGTAGGGCAAGGAAGTTGGGGCCACAATCGTGTGCTTGTTTTTCTGAACTTGGTGATTTGAAAAAGTAGCTTAATCCCAGCAACTATTTGTAGTCATCTAAGCCGTTCGGAACATTTTTCAAAGCATATTTTCTTAATGTTTATTCTGGTTTTCCAGTTTTCAGTGGAAATATATTTAGGACAGAGTAGGTTAAGCAAGCTTTTCAAATATTATTCATTTTGGAAGTGTTTTCCTTGTTAGTCAGTCATAACCTGTCTTTTTTGAGTTTGATGATTTTTTCTACTGACAATTTGACTTTACATGAAAAGGGGAATGATATTATTGATAAAACTACACAACTCTCAGAAGATGTTCAATATTATCTACTGTTTTCTTTCTTTTCATATAAGTGTCTTTATACTGCTTAAATGAAATACTTGATGGATTTAGAACAATTTTTTTTTTTTTTCTAATTGAGGAAGAGTCACTAAGCTCATCAGGATAGAACAAATTTGGTGCTTTAGAAGATAAAAAAGTCTAAACTTGAACCAGGGAAGATGTCCTATTTTATCTCACATTGCATCTTCTAAATATGTGTATGTCTGCATCTCAACATGCAAATGTGTATGTAATAGAAATCAAGTTTGGATCTCACAGTGAAGAGATCAGTAGTTATGTGTTCAGAATGTAGTTGCAGCAGATTTGATTGTAAAGGAAATATGTCTTTCCTGTTAAGGGAAAAAATCTGAAAGACAAAAGAAAAAATATTGTTAAAACAATAATGGGAAATGTTTAATACCTTAATTCTTTTTCTAGAGGGATGGCCACGCATAGGATTTTAGAAGCAAAAATACATGCATCTTCTATGATAGAAGAATAGTATGGAATCAAGTATTTAGTGGAATAAACTACTTTGAACCCATTTCTGAAATCTGTTTTAATATTTAATATAATTTTAAAGCTCCCAAAATTGAATCCTCCCCAAGAGAAGAAAATTATAACTTGGTAGATATATCTCATATCTATGGTGGTTACACCTATAGATGATTTTATGTCAGAATTAAATGAATCATTGGAACAGGCTGCCAAGGAAGTGGTAGAATCACCAGCCTGGGAAGTGTTTAAAAAATATGTAGATGTGGTTCTTAGAGACATGGTTTAATGATTGATCTGGTAGTGTTAGGTTAATTGTTGGATTTAAAGATCTCAGAGGCCTTTTCCAGCCTTAATGATACTATGTTATATGACTTTCCATCCTTTCTTATTTTTTCTTTTTCTTATTTCTTGGTTATATTGAAAAGGCCATAATGCTACACCACTTTGAAGGTCCATGTATGAATTCACACTTCTTTAGAGATCTACTTCAAACCCCAGAGATGCACGAAGCTTACCAAAATGATAAGATCATGTGCAATTCATTTGCCTTCTTGATACATAATCATAATTCAAACTCATCAAGTGGAGTGTACCCCAAAAATCCGTTTGTGCATTACTCCAAATCAACATGGGGCAGTCACAGAGAGAAAGCAGCAGCTGCAAGTATATACAGTGCATAGGTTCAAAAACGTTGAACTTGGATCCTTTCTCAGGAAACACCTTTTCTCCAGGAGGAATTATGAATCTGGAAATGTTGAGTCTTACCCTTTCAAGTGACAGAATCTGTAAAAGAATAATATTTATGAACCTAGTCTGCAAAATAATAAATAAAACTGATGTTCAATTTCTTGAAATAAGTTGCTGCAGATATGATGTCTACAGAAAGCTCATAGGATTTAGACAAGGTTACTATTTCACCTGATTATCATTATCTTGTTGCCTTAGGTATGCAGAAATAGTTGGGTTGCAAAAGTTAATCATTAAACATTTACCCTATTTCTTTTTGATTTTTTTCCTAGTATATATTTGTCTGGTAAAATATACTGAGCCATGGACTAAACTAGCAGGTATGGAATAGGAATTTCAGGGAGAATGGGTGGCCAGGAGAACCAGCAGTTTGAATGGAGGGCTAACAAGTCAAGGCAAACCCCAGGCACACGATTCCAGTGTCAGCTCAAACACACCGCGGGTCTCAGATTAATCACAGTGCCAAGGGGCTGGGGGCTCTCTGAGCCAAACCGCCAGCTGGTAATTGCTCAGAAAAAGCTTATCAGAGCTGAGTTACTAAGAAGCTTCCATGGCAACATCCCTGAAAGAGGACCTTCACCTAAAAACCTGGTGTGTCTGCATGTAGCACTTCCAGGAGCAGTGGGACTGATTTTTCATGGGTTTTGGCTCAGCAGCAGGGATGCCCATGAACTCTGAAGAGACCTCATTACTTTGTTGCCCAGGACATTCAAGATCAGGGGCAATCTAATTATAGGAAGGGCT
Source organism: Cinnycerthia olivascens (assembly GCA_035048155.1). NCBI lineage: Eukaryota > Metazoa > Chordata > Aves > Passeriformes > Certhiidae > Cinnycerthia > Cinnycerthia olivascens. The sequence goes on along the minus strand of JAWWMU010000106.1, from coordinate 111,965,786 downwards.
TATCTGCTTTTTCCCCCCATGACACCTATAGAAAGCCGGGAATGTAACTCTTTGCAGCAGCCTTAGAATCTTTTTTGTTGGTTTTTTTTTTTTTTTTCCCAAAGGCTACAAAGGTACAAGAGCAGGAATCTCAAATGATTTATTCTGCTGTCCAGGCTACATATAAAATTTAGAGTGTGCTTCTCCTATAGAATGGTTCTTGTCTCTTTTATTCTCTTCACTACCTAGAAGCTGGTCCTATTTTTCAGTATTCCTGGTAATGGAGGGAAAGTTAATAGCCAGAGATATCCTTCATTGTTATGAGAAGCATAAAGAAGAGCTCCTCATCATGATCCTTTGCACTCAGTGAACCTGTCTGTATAAACCAGAGCCTCATTTTCTTGGAATGAGGGTTCATCCCTGAAAATGTCTAAGGTGATCTTGGAAACTTTCTTTTGAGATGACACATACTCCGTGGTTTCTGAAACAATGCTGGATGGGTCACTGATAGAAGAAGGATTCAGTATTTTCAATTCTGAAATAAATACTTTAATCCTGTTACACTCACATGAATATTCCAGAACAGTAGGACATAATTTTCCTTGAATATTTTTTTCATTATGACTTTTAGCATCTTATGTAGCAATTTTAACATCACAATTAGTTAACTTATCTTGCTAGAGGACCCATAATTTTGTCTGAATTTATTGCTGACTAGCTGAAAAAGTAAATCTTATCTGAATAATTTTTGACACTTTCCTAATTCTTCATTAATTTAAGAGGTGTATCAAGCAGTCTACAAGTATCATAGGACTTTAATGTATATAATATCCTATAAACACTTGGTAAAATCAAAGTAAAAATAAATCAAAATCAACAGGCAAACATTCAGATTTGAATGACCTAAGTAAGACATTCAGATTCACACCTAAAAATATAGTGAGATGATTTTATCATTTACATTGAAACATATAAGTTTTATTACTAGAATATACAGGGTAAATTGCTATTGGAAATTTAAATATGAATATTCTGGATGAAATTAAAAATGTTACTGGTAGAACAGGCTCATTTGGTCAGCGTGTAGGAGAACAAGGCAGTTATAGTATCTGGTTTGGAGCAAGGAGGTGAGTCTGGGCTGTCCACGTGTCTAGCAAGAGTTTGGGTTAATAGACTAAAGCAGCAATCTGTCTTTCTCTGACAGAAAGTTTATTTATTAGTTATTTATCACATTGTTTATCTACAATGGGCTGGCTCCAAGAGAAAAGGCTAAAGTGCCGTTTGCCACCCTCAGCTGCTGGAGCTCCCTCTCTCTCAATCTCCCTGTAAGAGTGTAGACACCAATTCTCCATCTTTGGTAGTAAAAATGTGCCACTGAAGTAAATGGCTATTTTGTTCAGGAAGGAGCTATTTGTAGGTCTTAGAACCGTAGAATACTTTGATTTCAAGAGACTTTTAAAGGCCATCTAGTCCAACGCCCTACAATGAGCTGGGACATTCTGAGTTAGATCAGAATGCTCAGAGCCTTGTCCAACCTGACCTTGAATATTTTCAGAGATGGGGAATTCATCACCTCTCTGGGCAACCTGGTTTTTTTCTGGCTTGATGAAAACCTACTCTACGGGCAACCTGGTTTTTTTTCTGGCTTGATGAAAACCTACTCTACAAGACAGAGTTCTGCCAGCTGATCACAAGACAGTCTCAGGGAATTTATCTGATTTTTTTGCAAAACTATTTAGTGGTGTGCCTTATAAAAAGTGCTTACATTCTGATAACATTTAGGTGTAACATTGGTTTTAATTATGAAGCAAATTTTCTTAGAAAATGTATATCTGCATAAGAAACTGGCAGCTGGGTTCAGTTTTTCTAAGGTAAGTATGCTCTAGGAGAATTTCTGTCTGTAGGATGAAAGTAAAACCATGGTTGACATGCCAGGAACATGACCACATATATGCATGTCTTGTGTTTTCTAAAGCTAATGATTTTTTTCCATTATTTTTGTCATAGAAAATAAGCATTTTTATTGAGCATGTTTAATGCATTGTCCTTCAATAGTTTTCATGGGCAAGCCCCAGATTATTTCACTTTCTTTAATAGCCATCTGTGTAAGATGCCTGACTGGCCAACTCTCCCTACTGGCAGGAAGCAGCAGTTTCTGTCACTATGGTGCAGAGCAAGTATGAACTCTCAGGCAGTAAAGACACACTTGTGTCTTCACTTTTTCAATAGTCATACTATTGAAACAGTGAAAATAAAGCCATTGGATGATAAAACACTTTCTATTTTTGAGATTTCAGAGGATCTTTGCATTTACTAAAAAAATCCTTTGGTATGCAGAGCAATTGCCAACCTAAAGCATTTGGTAATCTTCTTTCACCACAACTGAAAAGTACTTTGGAAAATTAGCTGGTGTGAGACTCTAGTTTATTAAAATTAAAAAGGGACTTCCTTGGTGCCATTTACTTTATGAATATGCTGACAATTTGTAATAATAGGCACTTATACTATCAGTAAAAGAGGTGAAATCAGAAAAAAGGTCAAGACAACCCAGCCACTGGGCATACTTCAGTGTAATGATTAAGTCCTTTATGATTTTCTTTGTTCTTCTTCCAAATTGTTATTTCTCACTTGATATTTCTTCTTGATGCCACTTGATTGCACTGATGCCTAGTCAACATTTTCTCCTTCTGTAGGTTTTTTTCAGCTTGCGTTGCTCTTGTAATTTTCTCTTATACTTCTATTGATTTTCTTTTCCTTTCCTTCCTCCTTGTCTTTTAGAAATTAAATTTTTAGCCTGATATTTTTATTCCACTAGCAGTATCACTGAATTCAGTCGTGCTACACAGAGCAGGTATTGACAATAAAATTCTACTTAGTATTTTATGCATCCCACTGAGTACCTTTCTAAGTGGAGCTTGAGTTTTCCGGATTTATGCTCAGCTCAGCTTTAAGCAATTGACAAATTGATCCTAGGTTAATTTTCTGCTTACAACACTTATTTAAACAAATGTCTCAAAAGGAGCACTTCCATATGCTGCCAAACACTGGCAAGAGTTTTCAGATTCATTTTCACACTTTGTAATCTACGGTTTAGTAACAACATCAAACAAGACAGCATGAAATGACCATTTGTCCTCTTTGTGACATTTATACATGAACTTAAATGTTGTTTTTTGCTTTATCAAACATGCTGAAGCAAATGACTGCAAAGGGCTTAAAATATGTACCTCGCTATTGCTTGACACTGCAAAATAGTTGTGAGCATGGTTGCTCACAGCCTGGATTTTTTTTTACTCTTTGCTGAGTCTGGCTAGATGGCCAGGCCTAGAGAGTGGTGGTGAATGCAGTTAAATTCAGTTGGTAGCTGGTCACAAGTGGTGTTCCCCAGAGCTTAATTTTGGGAACATTCCCATTTAGTACCTTTGTCAGTGACCTGGAAGAGGGTATTGAGTCCACCCTCTGTCAGTTTGCAGCTGACAGTGAAGTGGGCAGGAGTGTTGATCTGCTGGAGGGTGGGAAGGCTCTGCAGAGGCATCTGGACAGGCTGGATCCATAAGCTGAGGCCAATTGCCTCAGGTTCAAAAAAAGTGAAGTTCTGGATTCTGCACTTGGGTCACAACAACCTCAGGCAGCACTGAAGGCTTGGGGACAAGTGTCTGGGAAGCTGCTGTTAGCAGAAAATGACCTGGGGATGCTGTTTCACAGCCAGCTGAACATGAGCCAGCGTGTGCCCAGGTGGCCAAGAAGGCCGAGAGCATCCTGGCTTGGATCAGCAATGGTGTGGCCAGCAGGACCAGGGCAGTGATTGTTCCTCTTATTTGGAACTGGTGAGGCTATGCCTTGAATCCTGTGTCCAGTTTTGGGCCCCTCAATACAAGAAAGACTCTGAGCTGCTGGAGAATGTCCAGAGAAGGGCAGTGGAGGTGATGAAGTGGCTGAGGGAGCAGGGGCTGTTAAGCTTAGAGAAAAGAAGGCTCACAGGAGACCTTATCACTCCCTACTACTACTCAAAATGAGGTTGCAGCCTGGTTGGAGTCAGTATCTTGTCCCAGGTAACAAATGCAGAACCCAAGGAAATGTCCTCAAGCGGCACAAGGGGGCGTCTAGATTGGATACTAGGGAAAATCTCAAGACGATTATCAAACACTGGAACAGACTGCACAGAGAAGTGGGGGGTGGCAATCCCTGGAATTGTAGATGCGGCACCTGGGCACGTGGTTTAAAGGTAGGCTTGCCAAAGCTGGATTAATCTCTAGAATATATGATCTTACAGGTCTTTCCCATCCTTAATGAAGCTTTTAGTGATCCTATGAAAGATAACCAGGCAGAGCAGGAGAGAAGATGACTGTGAAGGGCCACCTCAGCCCCACTCCCTGAAGCCCCACTGGGGCTCATCCCCTCTCACATGTGTTCTTTCTGGATATGCTCTGGCTTAATGGGCTTTCTGGGCAGTTTGACAACTTTTGGGCTTCACCCTGACACTTGAGTTAGAGTTTGAGCTCATCAGTTTCTAGCTCTTTGTTTCGTGCAACTTTAAATAAACCCAAAGAACTTCAAGTAATTGAGGATTTGCTTTGTGAGCTTTACTGGTACAAGTTTAAGTAAGGTCAATCCTCCTGCACTGAGGAAAACTGTGGCATCCATACCTTGTTTTCCTTCATACTCCCCTCTCAGCATCACTATTAACTGCACTGTTCTGCAGCTCCAGGTTCTCTGTAGTGTTCAGAGAGTGACTAAGAGGACTTGATTAGCTTTGAAAAGTTTAGTCTTCTCCACTCCATCTTGGAGTCAGCAGCCACTCTGTCCCAGAGTCATCAGAGAAAGGTTTAGTCAACTGGTGCAGCCACAACCCTTATTCAGAGAGCTAAATTCACCCCTCCATCATCATAACACTTGTCTTTAAGCCATTAATTATGTATGAATGGAGGTGTCAAAAACAGGAGGCAGAGGAGGTGGGAGGGGGGCCAAGGTTTAGGGACTGTATGAAAAATTCACTTTTCTCTAGTTTCAGCTACATCATTTTTCACTCTTACTTCTGCCAGGCACTAGATTAAGTCAACAAACAATTCTAAGTATGAAGCAAAGAAGATTAAGATTTAGGTATCATTGGCATATAATCAACAGAGTTCTTTCCCTTCCTGGAAATGAATCATCCTTCTTTTCTTGTTAAAAAGGTAAAGAGAAGACTCTGCAGGATCTTGAGCTCTTTGGGGAGAAGTCAGTACTTATCCCCCACAATCCACTGGGATCATCCTAAAAAGAAATGACAAGGCTAATCTTAAAGTGGCTTTTATTTATTCCCATAAAATTTCTGAAAGGAGTGATCATCATCTCCTGTCTGAGAACCAAAGTTAGGTGGAAGTTCAAGTTGTGTAAACTCATCCCCATTCTCCCCCTGGAACAGTATAAGCACTTACCAGCAGAACTGTGCTTCCACATGCTGGGAGGCAACTTGCTGTGAAGATGATTAACTGATAATGCCCACAGGGAAATAGCAATAAATAATTAGATGTAATTGTTTTACTCTGTCTTTTTTTTTTTTTTTTTGTTGGTTGGTTTGTGTGGGTTTTTTTTTTGTTCAGTTGTTTGGTTTTTTGTTTTGTTAAAAAAATCTGTATCAGATGAGCTGGTCTGTAGATCAGATATCTGTATTGTTGTACAGATATCTGGAGAATACCACAATTTTCCCTTTTAAGAAGTCTTAAAAGTTGTTCTGTAGCTCACATTTATCTGCTTTAAGCATCCTTTTGTTTCCTCTGGAGTCATAGCCTGCTCCAGAAAAATGAGAAGTTATAAAACTTCCAGCTGAGGATCTTGATGAAATGAAATGCAGGGAGGATGGCAAAGGGGTGACCTGTTTTGCAATTCTGCCTCTGCTCCAGGATCCTGGCATGCATGCCATGGCCAGCTGTGGACAGAAGTGCTGCTGGGGGGAGGCAGGGTGACATCAGAGCAAGGCAGATAGCCTGCTGCTGGGATCTTCTCAACTCCTTAATCCCAGCCACTGACCTCCTCACTGCCGGTTAGCTCTTCTCTGTATAACTCCCCTCGTTTTTAAAGTTCTAGGGCCAGAAAACTTTCAGTCCCAGTCCCACCCTGGAGCTGACAGTTTGAGAGTGGTTGGACTCTTTAGAAACACCCAGGGACCTTTCTGTGGAAGGAGGACACGTCTTGGGACAGAAGCTATCCCAGTGCTAAGCACTTTATTGGGTTGGTTTCTGAAAGTCACAATGGAGGTCTGTGCCAGTAATTTTTTTCAATATGTAACATGAACTTCTGTTGTTGACAAGCAAAAGCAAAGTACAAGACTTATGCTGAATCTTTAGTTTGCTGTGAGCAAAATATGTGTACAAAAGCTGTTTGAGTAGTGTTGCATATACTTTTTCATCTTTCTTTCCCCTCTTCCTCTTCCTTGCAGGTCTTTTGAAGAGCATAAAACACACCATTTTCTGAGGGCTGTGTTCACAGAGAGAGCTAACATTTCTGATTGCAGGGAGACAAGAGAACTTTGTTTCCTTGGCAACTGGAGCCATCAGAATGTGTTTCCAGCATCTCTTACCTTTACACGGGCTCACTATCATTGTAGCCTTTGGTCTATCACACAGTAAAAACAAATATTAGCTGAAAAAGCATCTTGGTAGTGTGCTCCACTTAACTCATGTGGTCTCTTCTCCAGCCTCTAGAATAGATGGTGATCTCTGGAAATGATCATGTTCCTAAGTGTCCAGTGTTCCAGTTCAGGGCTGAACCTCAAGATCTGTCCTATCCTGCACATTTGTCTGAAACCCATAAAGTTTTCTAGAAATGGTTTTCTAGAAGGCAATGTCAGGAACTAAACAGCTTTCACTCAAAGCCTGAGTGTGCTGAGGTGATGGAGCTGGGTCTGTGCTGCAGCACGGTGAGCAGGCGGCACAGCACTGCACAGAGCTGTGCCAGTGATTCAAAGTGGTTCATTCTTATGTGAGTCAGGGCTGAATTAATGTCCCACCACATCTTTAAGGTTTAAAGAGCTGCTGATGGGGGCAACTCTTCAGCTTTTGGTAAGAAAAAGGACAGTGTTGAAGCCCTTCCTACCTGCTATTGTTAAATAGCACATATTTCCCTTCACCCATGTTTCTTTTTCATTCAAAGAATTTTATTAGGATTGCAAAAGAAAATACTTTACAATACAAAATTCCCAGCTTATGGTTGCCCTTCCACTTATATTTAGCAATATCTTGTAGATGATATTTGATTGAGACAGAGACCCTGGAGAAAATAAAAAAATTGTGTAAATGCACATATTGTAGTTCCTAGGTATTGGACAGCGGAAAGTAATTTTTCTTTCACTTTAGAGGGATGGAATTTAAAACTTGAACAACTTTCTATAATTATGGAATTTGATATGTTGTTTTGTATTTTTAATTTTAAAAGTCCAAGTGGTTTCTGTTGTGTTTCCCAAAGTCCAGTGAGTTGAACACTATTGGGTCTAAAGTATTATAGCAAAAATTTGGGGGCCATGCAAGCCACATTTGTAAAAACATTACTGCAGGAAAATGGGAGCTGAGTGGTGAGACAATGGGTTTTTAATGCTGTATTTCTCCTTTAAATATTTCCTTGCTTTCCTTTGAAAGCAGGGCCTTCTGTCATATGTAAGCCCTTAGAGGGAACAGAGGTGTCTGGCATTGGTGTGTGGGCAGTCTGGGTTAGGTCACCTACAAACTCTGCCTTTCTCTGTCCTTGTGGCTCCAGGAGACTCCTGCTCTTTTCCACAGAGCAGGAAGGGAGAGGCACTGTGCAGTTAGGTGTTGAAGGAGAGGAATCTGGTGATGCACACTGGTTCTCCCTCTGCCTTTAGTTTCTCTTTCGATATCGTGGTGGTTGTTTCTGGTACCTGCAGTTCAATTGCTGCTGATAATTCTGATATTCCTGTTCTCGTTAGCAAAGGCAAAGCAAAAAAGGAAAAGATTATATTTTAACAATGCATATTATTTTGATTTGACTTTCAGAAGACAACACATTTCTCTTAGCCAAGTACTTTCTTTCTGCTGTATCACAAAGTCCTACAGCAACAAAGAGCTAGAGCTGGGCCTCCAACATTGAATACACACAAACAAAAAGCATCAGGCAACTTAAACATAGCCTCTGGCTCAACCTGTAACTTGCAATGTTGTGGTCAAACTCTACTTCATTCCAATCCCATGTAGCTACAGTGCAAACTCCAGGAAGTGACTCCAGTGACTATAACTGTGAGCACATCTTTTTGGTGCTAACTCTAAGATCCATGGAGAGTTTCAGCACAGAATTTAGCTAGAGAATTTACAACTTACTGTCCCACCATTGGTGCTTGAAAAAGCTGTGAGTCTGCTATTTATCTCGGTGTTTTGTATCATCGGTGCTGTAGATTTACCCAGAGCAATAATAGGTTTTCTTCCCCATATGGAAGTTTTGGATCTACCTGTAACAATTTCAGAGTGACAAAATGATTGCTCATAAGAGCTAAATTAACAATGAGTGCTAAAACATTGCTATCTTAAATCTGTTCTGTATATTTTAACTGCAGAATGTGGAAAATTCTGGGGAAGATGCTGATAAGAAGTTGAAAATTGCCAGTAAAATTATTTAGGAGAAGCTACGGCAGCAATAGTTCCCTTCAGTACATGGGCAGGAGACTATGGATTACAGAGGATAAAAACAGAATTGGAGTACATTTTATGTTAGGATCTACTTCATCTTCAAAAAAATGATTACTTCTCAGATTTGCATCCCTGTCTCTGGGACATTTCCGTCACACATTTGTTATTTTGCATTTTTAGCCATCATCATTAAATGTGAAGCTTTTAGACAGTTCTATACACATGATCATGAACAGTTACTGAAGTTCTGGAGAAAACAGTGACCACAGTAAAAGTAATTATGACATTTGAACAAGCCTTTTCCTCTAAGAGAGGGGTTCTGTACCTTTTAAGCCTCCTACGTGTCTTCTCATTCAGAGCTGACATAATTTAGTCTCTTGATTATAGGTTTAGAAAAAAATTGATTTAGAATAGAAAACTCAGTTGTATCAGAGACACTCAACAAGAGGAGCACGAAGTAAAGTTTCAAGACTGGAAAAGCTTGAAGGAAACCCACAGCCTCTCTCTTTCTCCAGAGATTGGTTTTCCTGCTGCACACTTTGAGATGCAACCAGTCTGGCTGCCCCCAGCCTCTTCTAAAGGACTAGGAATAACTCAGGATCTTGCTTCTTCTCTCCCAGTTTGCAATTTAGAGAGAATTCTGGTGAGGATTTCAATGTCTGTGTGCAAGCTAAAGGATCCTTGAACACATATATCGGTGCCTTGCCGACTCCTGCTTGTGGGAGTATATTAGGGATAAGCTCTGAGGGATGTGATTTCTGTACACACCACCTCGTACTCAGCCCTGTTTCTGGCTGCAGCTGGGAGAATGGAATGCTACAGGGAAATCTGGGCTGCTCACATGGTGTGGGACGGCTTGAGAAAACTACATGGCAATTAGGATGCCCCTCTTTTCTTTGGTAGCCAGCTTCTGACTTTGGAGTTGCAGGTGCAAAGGAACAGGGGCACAGTACCCAGTGAGAAATGTTTTGGACACACAGTTGTGGAGTTGAGGCATGAAAGATCTAATAGACCAGGCAAGGCATCTAAACTTAAAATTCCTCTTTTATTCAGTATCTACTAGTCTGAAATCCTGTGGGATTCAATAAGGCAAAGAGGATTATTTCTTGAGGCCTTGGAGTGCAGGGGAATTGAGGAAAGACAACTTGGAAAAGCGTATTAAAATAAGCATTCATTCATAACAGAACTTATTTCTTACTTTCCTTTTAATTTATCTGCATCTCAGTGTTTAGAAAGAAGTCATGTGAGCTTGTGAGCTGCGGGGACAGAGACAGTGGAGAACGTGTGCATCAGTGCAGAGTGCTGCTGGAGCCCTGGCAGAGCGAGAAAGAGGCAGAGGGAGCCTGAGACAGAAAAGGCGAAGTGGTGGGAGCTGGAACAGCAGCAACTGCTGCTGCTGCACGGTGCAGCTCATGCCTGGGGACCGGCTCTGCTGCCAGCACGCCTCTCTGAGGGCGCGGGTGCCTCACATTCAAAAGTCCTAGGTGGTCAGTGGCACTTCCAGGAGCCAAGCACAGCGGCTTCATTCTTTTCCTGCAAAGAGCAACTGTTTGAGGACTCCGCTTCTTTTCCTGGACTGAAAGGTATTTTTTGTTATTAATGTGTCTTTTCTATGAAAGCAGGTATGGGATCAGGAAAAAATAACTCAGGGCAGGATGCTAAAATAGGTGTGCAGAGAGATGGTGGGTTTCTCTGTCTCCTTCCCCTTTATAGCAGAGCCTAGACAAAGAGGAGCCCCTGTTAGGATAGAGTTTGGCTTAAAATATGAAAGATGGGAAAGACAGGGTTAAAGTGTGGGGGTGGATCTGAGCTGTTCCCATCTGGCTTGCTTCACTATGCAACCTTTGAAAGTGGAGGAAAACTTTCCTTGTGCACTTGAAGAAGCAGCATTACATAGCAAGATGTTAAACTTGCAATCATTTAATAGGAATGTGGTTTGCTTTAATCTCTGCTTGGCAAATTACAGTTCCCATCACAGCAGAGCTCCCCTTAACACATGCAAATTTCAGAGGTCTTAATGTTCCGTGGCTGTAAAAAATACTGTTTCTTTCTCTCTCTTCCCTCTTCCCAGCATACCTGCCTCCTGCTGTGTGCACTCTCCTCCTGGTCTCCCTCCTGCCTGTGGGGACTGCACCCCCATGGATGCCCCCGTACAGATTTTCCGTGAGGAGCCAGGCTCCACCTGCTCCCCAGGGCCCTGCCGACCCCCCAGCACCAGCAGCAGCCGGCTCCCGGGCTGGGCAGACTATGACAGCAATGCCACTGGGCTCTTTGGGGACAGCCAGCAGAACCACACCAGCATCTTCCCCGCCATTCCCATCATCATCACTGCTGTCTACTCCGTGGTCTTCGTCGTCGGCTTGGTGGGAAACTCCCTGGTCATGTTTGTCATCATAAGGTAAGAGGTTTTGGGTGCCAGTTGGAAGAAGTGTAAAACACTGTCCCTAAGTTTGGCAGGGTGGAGGAGTGGGTGGATTATGGAAGCTCAACCTTGAGGAACTGGAAAAAAGCATCTGAGATGACCCAAACCTTGTCAGTCACTGTGGTTTGCCTGGACTTGTGTTAGAGACAGAAGGGACAAGCTGGTTAAATGTGATAAATCCTGCAGCCTGAGGAAAAGGCTTTGTGCCTAGAGCTGTGTTCATTGGCTGCCCTCTAGGGATGAGATGCTGCTGGCATCTGAGGGAAAAAAGCTTGAATGAAAGAAGGAAACTTCTACAAGGCAGTTCTTATTTCCACAGTGAGGAGACCTCGAGGGACAGCTTATGTGTTCAGTCACGTGGACACTGATACATCGCTGCCTTGGCACCTGATGTTTTGTTTAACAAGGAGGGAAAGCCAGGAAATGATAAAGATAAGAGGAACAGCTTAATGTAAAGCAAGGGAGGCTTTTCCTCTGTTTAGCAGTGTTTAACTCCAGTTGTTGGTGTTGGATTGAAGAAAGCTGAGAAGGTGTTGAAATACCTTTTCCTTTGTTTTTCAAGAAAGAGGAGAAAGCTCTGTGTCTGTGTTAGTGAAGGTTTCAAACTAAACCACTTAGTGAAATGTACTGATAGTGAAGCTTGCACTTACACTTGTGTATTGGAATATATTTTAGCTTGCACTGTGCTTCCTCTTTCTTTTTGCCCTTTTCATTTGCAATCTATAGGAATGCTTGGACAGTGCTGTTTAGCAGAATGATAATGAGCAGGGGCACTAAAATCATGCAAAAATTTGGACTCTTTCTCCACAACTACTTTGATAAAGTTTCTGGGAAAAAAAAATCCCAGAACTGTGGAGTATTCATTGCTCCAATTAAATCAGTTTGTACATGGAAGAAATGGAGGTATTGGAAGGGATTCTGTTCTGTGAAGCATGCATGATAAGGGTCAAGCAATTGCAGAATGATGAAGCAACTGTCAGACTTGGTATAAGGGGAAGTTATGAGAACCACTGAAGTTGTTGATAAAGTACTTCAAAAAGATGAGTTCTAATCAGGTGAATACTCTTGAATAATGAAAATAAAATTCTATTTACTACTCAGTGCAATAAAGAAGGATGTCTGTGGTCAGTTTAGAAAAAGTGATTCGATCCAGTTTTGTGAGGTTGTGATTTTTATACCTCTGCATGCCCTTTTGCCCTTCATTCAGGGTAGAGATTTAATTTCTTTTTGTATTTCCCCTTCAAGAAAAGAGTCTCCATACTTGGTAGTCACACAGCTGCAAAGGCAGTGATTTTCTAAGCCATCAGTCAGTGACAAAGATAGCTGATTAAATGTCCTGGACAGTGAAAATAAATCCAAACTTAGCCCTAGAAGTTAGCATGTAAGGATTATAAAGCGCATATATATTTGCTTTTTTCTCTCCTTCTGCTACCCTCCTAAGACTATTTTTGTAAAGCTCTGGATAGCTATTGCTCACTCTCCTTCGAGTTCCTACATTAGCCTTTCCTTGAATTTTCTCTTGGCTCATCTCTTGATTATGTGGTAAAAAATATATAAATATGACAAAACACCCATTAGTATTTATTTCTTTTTTTTCATTATCCTTCTCTCCTAGGTTTTCTGTGTGGCAAATGCTTTAAACACTGAGAGAATCGTTAGCTGAAGTTCAGGTGCAAGCAAACAAGTTTTAAACAAAGCCAACAGTTTTTACAAGCCAAGAGTTTTAAATGTTTCTTATGGTCTTGAATTATTTCACATGTTTGTGCAAAAGGCTTATTTTCTTCATTTTTGTCCAAATCTTTCATCTCTCTCCATTTTTTGCTCACATATACTCTCTGCATGATTGTGTCTCAGGATAGATTTTAGTGACCCATGAACAATGTACCCTGCAGTGATGTCCTTTTGTGAGGAAAGACAAGGTCTATGGGAAGTTTCTGAGAGAAGATGGTAAGGGAGAGGCAGATCCTGTTCCCCAGCCATCCCACAATACCCTCCTCCAGCTGCCACAACTCTAAAGTGGAGTGGGGATGTACTGTGGCTCTTTTTTACCTTCCAGATGAGTACAGGCTTTGTCTGGGGCTCTTTGCAGCTGTTTCTCAACTCTGAATTCCAGATTTGCTCTCCTCCTCCTAACCCCCTCTAGACAGGCAGGCAAGTCCGGCATGACTCCTTCTCCCTTTGCTCATTTAAACATCTAATACTGTTAGAATAGTTCAGCTGGAATTATTGCAATAATCATCTAGCCCAGCTTCCTGAAACTCCAGGTCTAACACTGGGCCACTCTTTGGGTGACAAAAAAAATAGACTTCTTGTTTCAGAGACTTTCAGCCAAAATATTGAAGTGTCAATGCTGTGGTAGATTTAGGAGACTCCAGAATCTTGAGATGCCTCAGAAACAGGCTCAGATTCAGCTATAGCCTGTGGTATAGGCAGGCCTTGGTCAATTCCTTGCTTTAATATCACTACAGGACTGCTTTTGCTACTTCTGCATAAGGGCTGCTGAAGAAGCTCATGGACACCAGTGGGTCAGCATCTCAGCAGCTTATGCAATGAGTACTGGGTGAATAAAATCTTTTGCAGGTCTGCTGGGTCTTTCCTCCTGCTGGGAGGGAAAACTCAGAGCTTCCTCAGAGGAAAAAATAACAGGAGAATGCCACTTCAATCACATGTACAAACTCCTGACAGAAAAGTAGCTGAGTTTCATACAGCTCCTGTGAGGAGAGATTTGTGTTGAAGTCTGATTGGGAATGGTCCTCTAGTACCGTGTTGACAATGTGGCCTTTTAAACCATTTACCAGGAGACCTGAATTCTTCTTTAGGTTTTACTATCAGGCTTCAACACTTTTTCCTGTGTTGATGAGGTTACCTCATGGTTTTCTCACATGTAAAAACGAGATGCTTGCATTCAGTGTCTTTAAACACACAGCAACAGTTAGATTTAAAAGCCAAAGTCTAATCGCTGAAGCTTATAACAGAGCAAGACCAGGTCTACCGTGAACACACCCTGACACACGTAGAATGGTCATTTTTAATGTGCAGGAAAAGCCCTGTGTTGAGTATTCAGTGGACTGGCACTCTGATCCTGTCCATGGCAGTTGGCTCTCCCGGTGTGGGTGGTTTGCAGGAGCTGTGCCCGTGTTTGGAGCAGCTGTGCAGGACAGGCACCATCCCAAGGGCTCTGCTGTCAGCTGGGTGGATGCACAGGCTGTGCCCAGCCATGGTACATGGGACGTAGAGCTGTCCTGTGGCTGCTGCTTTTCCTGGGGAGAGAGTGTGAGAACAAGAGGACATCACATTGCCTCTTGTACTCTAGGAAATACAGGCACTGTGGGAAGAACAGTCCTCCCCTTTGGAGGGGAAACGTGAAATTGCAGATACCAGGTAAAGTTACCTGACCTCACCTGGGGAAAGTCCTACAGCTGTGTGGTTCTTGGCATTACTGGAAACTACCTCAACCCTAAACCTTTTCTTTTGAGAGCAACTTTTCCTCTGAGGTCTCAGGAGATATTTCTGGAGGTAAAATAATTGACTGAAGGGGATAAGAAAACCTATTTCCTTGGAAGCAAAAAGGCTTTTTTCTCCATTCCCCTACCCTCATGACTTTTTTCTTTAAAATTTAGTGCTGGCTGTAAGCAAAATGGTAGTTTCTTGTGACAGATGCAGGGAAGAAAAATCTCCTAACTAAAGTTACAGCTTCAACTATGGATTTGCACCTTATCAAAACCATAAACATACTATGATAAAACTCTGGGAGATGCTCTCACCCTCTCCAGATGCACATTTTCTATGTATTTATCTTACCCTCATTGTTCCTGAAGTAATTTACTGAGACCAGCTAATATCAACAGGATCCCAAAGAGCCAATGCTGTATTTCTTTTAAAATTATCTTTCAAGCTTCCAGTGAAGTGAATAATTTTCTATATTCAAGAATTTTTAAGAGGAGATTGTGTTACAGACATGTAGATTGATTCCTAAGGGAAAAGAAAAACCTTATGATCCTCTGCTTAGTCTAATGTTGAAGCAAACATTTTACCACTAATACATTTTAGTTCTTATATTCATTGAACTGAATGGCATCTTATATAACAGGAAGAGTGTATTAAGAAATGTCATATAAAATGTCATATAAAATATGACATATAAATGTCATATAAAAATCTTTTCCAGATGGTTTTAAAAATTTCTTCATCATTCATTCCAATCAAGAATGAAAATATTTTTGTTTAAAAGTACACAACAATGAAATTGATTCAATACATTGGTTTAAATTAATAATAGATTTTGATACCATCAAAAGATCGCTTGTTAAATTGCTTTAAATTATTGTCCTAATTTCATCAATTATATTTGGAAAGAATATAGTTCTGAAATGAAAATTTAAGCTCCAGAATAGTCGACCTAACTGAATTACCTGTTCCCTATTGCTGGCAGTTTGCATGATTTCATTCTTTTATGAAATCAAGGGTTTGGCTGCTAAAGGTGAAGGGTGAACTGTACTATACTGTGTGAAGTTTAGGACTTTTAACCTTTCCTTTGCTAATCAAAAATCTGACAGCTTACTACTATCAGCAGAGAGGCATCAAATGGATTGATAGCAATTCATCCTGGATTTCAAAGAGCATTTAGCCTTACCTCACTGAATGGAGGTGGTAATTTTGATCAGTTCTCAGTGTTCAAATGTGACATAATTTCCATCACAACTTTGAAGACTGATCATTACCAAAAGCTTTTACAGATGGCAAAGAACAAGGCAACAGGAAACATGAAAGAGGACAGGCTTATAAAAGAGTATGGATAGTCTGACAACACAGGCCATTTAAACAAAATGTTACTATTTCTAATACTTTTTTAACCCAGCTAGACAGTGACTATGTGAGACCTGGCATTTATAAGCTGAC
>JAWWMU010000106.1:111915630-111949771 GCA_035048155.1 Cinnycerthia olivascens | reverse complement strand
CAAAATGTTACTATTTCTAATACTTTTTTAACCCAGCTAGACAGTGACTATGTGAGACCTGGCATTTATAAGCTGACAAGAAATCCAACTCATGGTCGTGCTGAGATAAGAACAGCAGATACTGAGAATAGGCAGGGAGAGCAGAGGAAGGGCTTGAAAGGAATATTTACTACAGACAGTATTAAAGAGAGGCTATAGCTTATAGAGAGTAATGTGTTTGGCTTCTGAAAAGTAATTTGATATCCATCCAGACATTTCCGCTGGGCTAACAGCCAGGTAATCATTTAGTTCAGAGAAAGGCATAACTGGAATTAGTGTCTGGAAGCAAGATGAATTACAGAGAACCTTTTTGAACTGAAAGAAAGTGAAAACTTAGAAGAACATTCCAGTTTGGCTGCTGGCAAGGCAGAAAGGTTGAGATAACTTTCCTGCTGCCAGCTGTGAGAGTGGTGGGTGGCTCATGGTCCTGGAGGAAGCACAGGGAGGGTGCACAGTGGGGAGATGGTGTTGGGGAGGGCAGACTGGCTAAGCCCTTCTGGTGAGGAGGAAGAAATAGAGGAAGAGTGGGGACCTTTCATTTAGTTCTTTTCTGAGAGAGGATTTTGAATTTGCTGAAAGGGTGTTGTAAAAGAAAATTCTTAACTGGGTGATTTGGATTCCTAGGACACATCAAGGACAAGGGAAGATAGTCTTGCCCACTCTCACTGTCTAAACTGTGATTAATTTGTCCCTTTAAGTTAAATTCTCTGAAACAGATGGGTTTCCAGGAAGAGTTTTGATTCCAGTTACATATTCTTTCTGAAGAAAAAGCATCCAGCTACACTTAACTTCCAGGAAGTATCCTTCAGGTCTCCATTTTGATCCTGCCTTCCCTAAATATCAGATAACTGTCACAAAGTGAAGAATCTGTGCTCTTCTCCTTAAGGAGGAATTTGTACTTTGCTTATTGCTATCTTCTTTTGTGAATTTAGAGAGATATGAGGAAAAGGCAGTAGGAATATAATTTTGTCTACAGACAAGCATGAGTGCAAAAACTGGATTAGTTGTGGAGGAAGGGTGCCAGAGATGCAACAAGGGTATTGGAAGAGGGATGTCTGACCATGCTGGCATTCCACAAAATGTAAAAAAGATATAAATAAAGAATATGTAAAGGTGCACAGCACTTTTTATAAAAAAGTACACAAAATTGATTTAATTTGAATTTTTAACAGAAAAGGTGGATATTACGAGAGACAGACATTAAATGTTCATTGGAGCAATGAACTTGTGAAAAGTGAAAAGGATTAGGATGGTCTGTATAAATCTGTATAACACCCTGGGAATTCCCCTTGGCATGACTGACTACTGGCAACCATCTGCAGCAGAATGAAGTTTTTCCAAAGATAGAATTAGGTTGCTTGACAAAGTCAGTATTTATCTCTATTTACCAATAGACAGCAAAAAAATCTGGTACATAGTTTAATCTAATTGTCTAGGCTCTTTAACAATATTGTTACACATAATGGCTTTAGCTAAAGTACCAATTTAGTGAAAGTCTGCATTTTCACTAATTCATTTTAAGCTACAATGAATCATAGCACCTTGACCTCTGAACTCTCCTACAAAAGTCATGGAAGCAAAAATTTCACAGTATTTTTTTCCTACCATTTTATAGTTTCTTCAAAGAAAGGTTCTTTAGGTAATATAAAAAATATTAAAAGCCTTTATCATAGAAGCAGAAAAATGAGTCCATTTTTGTTAAGTAGTGCAAATTTTCTTCCACATTGACCATGCTAAACGTAGACTTGAGCTAATTCAGAGCCTGGTTCTTAAGCTCAGGAAAAAAACTTCCACATCCAATCTAAATCCACAAGATCTTATTCAGGCTCAGTTTATGGCAAGTGCAGAGAAGAAATAGTAGTGGAAAATGGTAAGGATTTTAACTATACCTTTTGACATTAACATAGATTATGTTCTCTGCGGGGAGAATAAAAGACAAAATGATGCTTTTCTTTTTCGAGCTGCTTTAAAATTGGAATATTTAGATTCTGATTAGTAAAGAGAACTCCACTTTATGATACAATTTTGTAGACAACAATTTTTTGTGGTGTCCTAAAAGATTTGATGATTAAGACAGACAATCATTAAATATGTGCAGTAACAAAATTTTCCTTTTTTTAAAGTGTCATCCGAGGTCCTCTACTGCTAAAATGTGGCAATTTAAAATGTGATAATGTCAAATAACTCAATACAAACATGAAAACTGCAGCATATTAATTTTTATAGTCCACCAATGACCTTAGACTTCATTTCATATTGGCATAAGATTTTATATTGGATTACAAATATCCAAGAGAGAGCTGAGCCATCCTTTCAGCATGGTGTGGGTTTGGAATAGATCCTCCTGGTTTGTTTTTTTTTGGTTTTTTTTCCTGTTCTGACACAGTATTATAGTGAGTGTGCTCGGAATAGAGCCTTGAGATTTAGAGCTTTCCTGACTAAGCTTTTCAGCTGCTTGATCTTCATATACTTCATTCAGAGCAACCTAGTGGAACAGAGTCTGCATCCTGCTGATAGGTGTTTTTGCAATTTTCTTTAGATGTGCTTTAGCTTTAATTTTCATTCACTTACCCAGTATCTGTGAAAAATCTGTGTTTGCTATTCCTCATTGTATTTTATGCTTTTGTACTTTCCCTCTGCAACTGGAGAACATTGTAGTATATTTGTTAGTTTTGCTCCCTTCCTCATCCCTCATTTCACACTGCAGGGAACATTTCATTACTTCATCCTATTACAGTTACATGAAAAAAGTTTGACCAGAACATCTTTCTCACCTTTTATCAACTTTTCTAATGTTTTCTAATGGGATAATAACTTTAAGGGGCTCTACTAGGAGATTTTTTTCCAAAAGCACACAAGATCCTTAGTAGCATGCTTCCCTCTTCTGTTACCATAATTTCATTGATAGGATAGGCTGTAGGTGTGATTTTTTTCTTATTTACTGTCTTAAAAGCTTGTCTTTAAAGCATGTTCTTTTCTAGAAGGAAAAGAACAGTAATGATGAGTCAACCAAGAAATAGGGGAAATTTCTAGAGGTCAATCTAAAGTCAGTCTCAAAGAACTTTCCATTTTTGGAAAGTGAAAGATGCCCAATAGTTTTGAAAATTTTACTTTTGACACTTAAGTAGACATAACTTAAAACTGGCTCCTTAAAACCTTTTATCATTTACCCATCAAAAAAAAATAAATAAAAAACATCCATGTGAAAGTTCTGTGTTTCATCTTGGCTATTTTTCTGCAGTTTTGATACATCTTCCAGTTTTCAGTCTAGAGAGGCTTGAGGCCTGCTTATAGCTTTACAAACAACCTTGAGATCCACCAGCTTAAGTGATCAGAGTTTTACCTGCTGCATGAAATTAGATTCTAGCACCTGGTTTAAAAAAGGGACTTTCTATTCTTATGTAGTATTAGAACTGTTGCCATTCTCTTAAGAAGTCACAGTATTTAACAAACTATTTTGTAGACATGGGATTTCCCATGAGCAGTTTATACTGCCATGGTTTATAAATATTATAATAGTCTCTGAAACTTGTACCTCAGACACTAATAAATGTCATCAGTTGCTACTGTGCCACCTATGCTGCAATTATGTCCAGGTTTACCCTACCCTGCTAAACTAATTAAAGCAGATAGAAATATTTTTACCTTAAATGAATTCAGATATTTGATCAAGATTTTTAAATTTGGAAAGGAAGACAAGATTCCCTAACAAAATCACTGTTTTAACCTTGTTCAAGTGAATGGACAGGATGGTGGGAAAAACCCAGAACACAAAAAATATGTTTTGGTGCAATAGAATGAGTTGTAGGAAAGCAGGGAAATCCCACCTCTTGTGGACTTTATCAGGGTCTGCTTGAAAGGATCTGACAACAGCAGCAGTCACTGCATTACTTTATCTGGACTTTTGATTAAACCTGCAAGCACACATCTTCAGAAGCATATAGGCATTTAATAAATTTTAGGTATTTAGTTAAAAACATTCAAAGGAGTTTGGATGATTGAGTCTAGATTCTCAAAGGCATTTCTGAATGTTGTAAGCTTCTAAAAGAATGTATGACTTTATCTATACTTCCTAATAACTTAAAAGGCCAATATCTCATTTATACACAGGCCAATGTTTCCAGGCAAAAGTAATCAAGTTCTTTATTAGTCCTATTTTACAGCATTTCTTTCCTGTTCTTCTAGTGGAAGGCTAGGGAGAAGAAAAATGGAAAGTGGTGCTGGCAAAATATGGTGTATAGAGTTGTAATGGCTCACACAAAAAAGAATTGAATTAAGGTTGCAAGGAATGAGAAATGTGAGATATAAAGGCTTTCAGATATTTGCTTTTTCAAGGCTAATAAAATCTTCTTAGATATTTCTGCCCAGTTTTCTGATTTTCTTAAAGGAAAAAAGATCAAACTAATTCTTCTATATTTTGAAAGCAAACTTTCCCTATCCAAAACCTTGGTGAAGTTTTTAAAGATCTACAGAAATAATGATTCAGAAGAATGATTACTTGTGTGACCTCTGCATATCAAATGTCATTGCATTTCTTCTGAATGTTCCTGTGTTGAATCCAGTAAGTTTTATTTGACTGAAGCAAACCCTTCAAAAAGCAGCAGACCTTGATTTGCAGGCATCAGTGGATGGAGAAATTTCCCCTTCCTTTTTCCCCATAATAATCACCTTAGCTGTTAGGAAACAGCTGCTGCTGTTCCTAAGATGACTGAATTTGTCTCTCTTAAGAGTTTTATGTATTTGTTCTTGTTATGCTTTCCAGTGTAGTTTGAAAGATTTCTTCAGTACCTGCTATTTTCTCCTTGTGAAGGTCTTCAGACACTGTAATCAAGTCACCTCTTGATGTTCTTTTTAATAAACTAAATGTGCTCAGCTCTTTAAGTTAGTCCAAGAATTTTCTCCAGTCCCTTCACTTTTTTTTAGTGCTTTTCATGCAACCATTTCAAATTTCCACAGTCTTTTTATTCCCATATGAACAAGACAGCAATTCCAAATATCATCAGTGATGTCTGTAGAAAAAAAATTGTCCTTCTTCTATTCTATTTAATTTAATGGAAATTAGTCCATTTTAGCAGAGAGTCTTGAGTGTTTAGTGAACTTATGTTTGATCTTACAGCTGAGATATACTTGAAGAAAGTATTTTTCTTTTCTTTTTGAAGCAGGAGGAAAGCTTTTTGTCTGTTAATATGTCTTATATTTGATTTTTTTCTAGCCATAAGGACTCATATTTGTGTTTGAACAGTGCCTTAAGGGCTATAATGTGACCTACAGGACAGAATGCCTCCTCTCCTAGAGGGTCTGTTGAGGAGGTTGATCTAGTAGGGGCCAGAAGCCCATCTCTGATTTATGGATCAGTACGTGGGTGAGAAGGATGTACCCTCTCTTCCCCTGCAGGTTTTTTTTTCTTTACTTCAAACCACCATTTGGTTTTATTTCTTCAAAAAGCCTTAATTAGAATGTTTTAGAGAAACCAATGCTATTTTTGACATTTCATATTGGTCATAAAATGAAATTCCCGCCCACATTTTATTTAATAGCTAATTTATATATTGGGCACAAATTAATTTCTTTTTTAAATAATTTTTTTATTCTACATATCAAAGTTTTAAAGGCAAATAGGCACATTGTCCTAGGTGTTCATTGACTGAAGTGGTTGAATCTTTTATTTCCACTGTAAATTATTAGCAACATACAGCAAAATGTAGCTATATGTGTTTCTATGTGTGTGATGTGCACATTCTAGTTTGGGCACACACTCAAAATATGGGACTGGAGCAGTTTTGAGAAAGAAAATCTCATTAAATCCAGTGACAAATTAACAGCAATGAGCAAACACTAGTCTTGAGGCAAAGCAGGAAGGAGTGATAGGTAAATTCCCATGTTAGCAGGCTCTCCATCATCCTTTGTGTCCATCACAGACTAGGAAGCAGCCTCCTCCACAGAATGTCTTTCAAAACTGTCTTTGGGGCGGAACAAAGCAGGGTGTCATCTCAAAAAACAGGTCTTGTTTTACTATGTAGGCTGAGGTTCCTACCAGATGGACAAAACAAGATTTTAATTTTGATGAAATTAAGGAATCCAGAAAAAAATACTGCTACGATAGTTTTATTCTCGCTGTGGTATCCTGCTTAAACAATAGTGATCTTTTACATTATCAGTCATAAAAGAGAGGACTGATGACAAGAAAGGAGAAGAAATTGGCAAGGAAGGAACAAGGAAGGTAAATGACTAAATCTGTACCAGCTGGCTCTGTAGTGAATTCAAGGAAGACAAACTACCATATAAGCAATCTGGCACAGCAGACATAGCAATTAACTTGTTTTCTTACTGGAGAATGGGATAACAGTTTCTTCCACAAACCAAACCAGAAATCTCACAATCACTGACAGATAGCTATGGGAAAAGGAAACAAAAACCATTATGATTACTTCCAAATTTAACAGTGGTATTTTCTTGTAGCGTGATTTGAGAAAGTAGAATTGAAATTTGTCTAATGAAATTTGTCTATATATTTATATACCTGGTTAACCTGTGGTAAATAGCTCTAACTGCTAACATAAGTGCATAGAGTTTGAATAAAGCGCATTCACTTTTATCCCAAGGGATAAAAGGGATAAACACAAGGGACTTGCATTTGTGTGCATTTCTATCATAGATGAGAAAAGACATAAAAAACCCCAACTGTGGCAAAGCCTGATTGATAAAGTGTTACATATCTGAATGAACATAATGATATCTTGTAGTAACAAAGCCTTTCTTTTTTTGTTCTGCAGGTACACAAAGATGAAGACAGCGACCAACATCTACATCTTCAACCTGGCCATGGCAGATGCCCTTGTTACCACGACCATGCCTTTCCAAAGCACCGAGTACCTGATGAACTCCTGGCCCTTTGGGGACGTGCTGTGTAAAATAGTGATTTCTATTGACTATTATAACATGTTTACCAGCATTTTCACACTCACCATGATGAGTGTTGATCGATACATTGCTGTGTGTCACCCTGTGAAGGCTCTGGACTTTCGTACACCTCTCAAAGCAAAGATAATCAACATCTGTATCTGGCTGCTGTCCTCATCTGTTGGTATATCAGCAATAGTTCTTGGAGGCACCAAAGTCAGGGAAGGTGAGTGTGAGCAGTCAAAATCCAGTCTTTTTATTTCTCAACTGACAATAAATTGTAGGTTCAAATATTGGTCAAACTTTATTTATTTCTTCTTAAAAAATACATCTAAATTCCTGACATTTTGAAATATTTAGTGGAACGTCACAGTACAACATCTAAATCATTTAAGCTCAGGTGCCCATGCCAAATAAAAGAACAAAATGCTCTTTAGAGCACTGCCTGTGCTAGAATGAGACCATCAAAAACTATAAGGAGACAGCAGAGGAAAATAATCGGTAGTTTAATGACAATGGGCAAATCTAGGATCAGTTTAGGTTGAAACTTGAAATGTGGGCTTAAGATTCTTTTTGTAGATGTTGTGAGAGTAGTTCTGATGAAGTCCCAAGAGCAGAAACTAGAATTCTTGGGAGTTTATTATCACCAGCTGTTTCACAGAACTTGAAGGCATGGGGAAGAAAGGAAAACTCAGTAGCTGGAGAGAGAAAATTAAGATAAATTATGTATGACAATATGTTAAGATCATATTTTAAAAAGGCTGGGAATTTATAGAGAAACCTGGAAAAGCTGAGAATAAGGGTTGTCACAGGAAAAGGCTATGGCAGGGAAACAGCTACAAGAACACAAAGTCAATGAAAACTGTATGCAGACCATGTGTAGGCTTTGCTTGAAATTTCTATTCCATGAAGGACTATAGCTCCTGACTCATTACCCTGTTATGGTGTTAATCTGATTTGGAGGCCTTCCTTGAGAAGGAAGGGGGAGAAGCATTTTCACACATGTGCTTCATATTCACAGGTGCAGTGCAGGGGCATCTCAGTGTCTTCAAAAGGCAGGAAACTTCTAGTGGTGTCCTTGGATTGGGGTCATCCCATCACAGGATGACTGGATAAAATGTGACGCATTTATTTGGTAGGAGTTTTTTTTGAGATGTAAACAACCTTTTGAAAAATTAATAATTTCCTGCACTATCAACCTTTTCTATTTGGCATGGTTTCACTCCTCTTGAGACAAATGTTTACCCAAGGCCACTGTTTCATCTGGCAGAGACAATAAATGCTCTATGTTAAGCTGTTTGACATAGACCGATGTGAAGAACAATTTCAGCAGCAGCTGCTCAAGGGCTGATAGGTTTAGCTGAAGATATATAGATTTTGTTCTTGCTGTTAGTCTTCTGTTATGTAGGTGACAGGAAAGCCCTCTGGAATCTCTTCTCTCAGTGCTTTGGGGGATCATGTGTCCTGGTCTGCAGTGCCGTAACTCTTCCCCCCTGTAAAGTTTTGACAGGCTCTATAAAACAAGGTCTAGCTGGGGAAACATTAACTTCAGGAATATTTGGGAAGAATATCTTGCTACATATGAGATCTTGAAGGCCATGGGATGTTGGCTCAGACAGGTGTTTTGTTGGAGCATGCTCAACTAACAGAATATTGCTGTCATTCAATGTCAGCAACACGTTTAGATCAAGGGGGTCCTCTGAGGCCAGCAATGATTAAATGCCTTTTCCACGCCATGTAGAAGGCAGCCCTTTTTTTTTAACTTATGAAACAGAGACTGGTAATACAGAACACAGCTGGGCTAAATGAGGTCGGAACTATTGGCAACTGTTTGTCAGCTGCTGCTGTTCCTCCCTGCTTGTCTGATCTAAGATGTCTCTTGAGCATTTACTGTCAATTACCTTGTCTGCTGTGTTCATGATTTGCACTGAGAAATGCTGGAGTGGAAAGGTGAGGATGCTCCCTTTGCCTGACAGCTGGAGCTCAGGCCTGAAACTTTATTTTATGTTGGTTAAAACAGTTGTTGTTTATATGCTTCAGGGCCTCTGTCAGATTCACATTTAAGCAACAACTGAACAGCAAATAGAAAGCGATTATACTTGGAGTTCCACCACTGTGCTCAATTAATCCATTTTGTTATCACAGCTCAGAATTGCTCCCCGGTGTGTCCTTTTAGATACATTTTTTCTGCAGAATAAATTTTACATCAGTGCATATTTTCTGCTCTGGCCTTAATGGAACTTTTCTTGCTGAAGAATTGTTCAGTTATCAAAAAAAAATAAAGATATGAAATTAACTATTCATGTTGCCAGTAAGGATATGAAGGATATGAAAGTGACATATAATCAGTATTATATATATATGTATAATATTTATGTTTCCTAGATCAAGATTAAGATTAATCTTAAATCATAATCTATCAGGCACATTATAAAATATACGTACACCAAATACTGTATAGAATTCAGTTTTTTTTTCCTTAAATATATCAATGTATTTGAAATATTTGGCTTTCAAAGTTGAAAATGTCAATATGAAATCTGAAGTTTATGACACTATTCATACTTCTGCCGCTTTTCAGGCAGTAAAAATAAATATAAATTGGATTTTATTATGTTTCACTTCCAAAGTTCCAGAAAATTAACATGGCATTATGCATTATGACCAGAATGTCTATTGACTGTTTCCTACTTGTAAACTGGGAAAATGTAAATGGATTTCATAAAGTACTATGCTATAGCATTATATATATCAAGTGTAATACATGAATATTAATGAATTTAGAATAAGATTTTCCATAGAAAGTAAACTGCAATAACACGTAAGATAATAATAATAAAGTTTGGTTTTGATAATTTGGAGTTCTAAAATAACATTGCCAAACACAAATTACGGCAAAATATAGTGAGGTTGACCTAATAATTTTGATAAATATGTGAAATTATGTCAGTAGATCTGAAGAGGCCAATTTTCTGGGAGTGAGTCTCAGTGAGTAGCTGGATATGGCCCAGAGCAGCTATCCCTGATCACACTTCATTTTCATTCCAAGCATCTCAAGGCTGCTTTATTAATCTAGATAATACAGCTCCATCCTGATTTTATGTCTAATGCTAAGCCATAATAATTGACAGGAAATTGACAGTAATAACTGACAGGAGAACTTTGAAGGTGATTGCTGGCATTTCTAGAATGAAATTAAGTAAAAGCAACTATGCTTATGAAAACCTACATCACAAAGGATTTAGAAAAGTTCACTGAGTGTCAAGGCATACTTGTGCTGTCATCTGAGTATCCTGCATCAGCCTTGAAAAATATGTCTTTTCCATTTTTGGGTTTCAGAATCATATATATTATTTAAAATAAAGCTCAAAATATTTAGCTTTTTTTAGCTGTAAATGTTTTCTATTAAATTATTTTCGTATTCAATATTGCCCAGTAACAACTTCCTGATATCTAACCATGGAAATGTGTGTATGGCACTACAAGGATAACTTCCTTCCCTAATTGTTTTACAAAACAAATTCCCTGCAATATCTTTTTTATTTTGGAAGCAATTTTATAGCAGGGAAATATGGCCTGATTTTTTTTCTGACTGGTCCTGATGGAGACAGATCTGAAAAAGTGATTTGCAGGGGTATCCTGTAATTCCACTCTTAGATCTGAATCAATGAAAAACAGGACATAATAATTTATAGAAGAATAACAAACTCAGTAGGGAAAATGATAAAAAATCCAAAGAATTTAACAGGATAAAATCTAAGCTACAATTCCATACAAAAGAGTGAAGAATCTCTGTGTTACCCTGACTTATCTTCAGTAGAGTTGAACTACTGACAATAGTTGTAAATTTACCCCTTCTCTTGCTTTTTGATTTATCTTATTACTTATTTTTCCATAATTTTTATATGCTGGAAGGCTCTGATGATGTCAGCAAGTGAAACCTCAAGTATTTCATTCCTTAGCCACCTCCTGTCAAATGAAATATTTTGTTAAATACATTCAAGTGACAGCTTGTGGCTCTGAATCCTGGCATGGTGATGGGAAAGGGAGTGGGCTGATCTCTGTGGCCCAGATCCTGCAGTCTCTGCACAGGCAACATTTTCAATGGCATGATCTGCTAAAAGAGTAGTTTCCATTCTACTCCATGCACATATGTATTTTATTTGCTTTTATTTAACAGAAAAGAAGATTTTTTCCAGGAGTTTTTTCTGAATTTAAACATTTGTATGTACTCTAATTGTGCTGAAAAAGGCACATGGGAAAAGATTATTACACAATTATCATATATTGACAAAATTTTCTTACTATTAAAACCTCCTTCATCTTCTACCATTCATGTTATCAAAAATCTTTCTCCACCCACAGACAAAAACATGTAGTTTGATAATAATGATGAGATTTCTACTTCACTGAACATGGTATTCAGTCTGGTTTTAAATCTCAGTGAGATTCAAATAGAATGAACTGTACAGATTTTGTTTTTGTGCTCTGCTTTTTTAGATCCTCCCATGGGAAGGAAATTTCCTACAATATTTTGCATTTAAAAAAGCTCAAAACTCAGTAATTTCTGGAGACAGCTGCATAAAACCAGTTTCAATGGTAACTGAAAGCTTCCTTGGAGTGAGTTAATGATAACTCCATTTATTAATATCTCAGTACATACTAATCACTTTTCCTAGGTAATGCTATGATAATGACACTGTTTAGAATATCTAATAACAAAGGAATTTTCTTCTTGCTTCCTTCATTTTTAGATACTGCTAGCACTGAATGCTCCTTGCAGTTTCCAGACAGAGATTATGTGTGGTGGGACATCTTCATGAAAATCTGTGTCTTTGTCTTTGCATTTGTTATTCCAGTTCTCATTATAATTGTTTGTTATACTCTGATGATTCTGCGCCTGAAAAGCGTACGGCTTCTCTCCGGGTCTCGGGAAAAAGACCGAAACCTGCGTCGCATCACCAGGTTGGTTCTTGTGGTTGTGGCAGTTTTTATTATCTGCTGGACTCCTATTCACATTTTTGTGCTGGTTGAGGCCTTAGGGGACGTGTCCCACAGTACTGCTGCCATATCCAGCTATTACTTCTGCATTGCTTTGGGCTACACCAACAGCAGCCTCAATCCAATCCTTTATGCATTTTTGGATGAAAACTTCAAGAGATGCTTCAAGGACTTCTGCTTCCCCTTCAAGATGAGGATGGACAGGCAGAGCACCAGCAGAGTCAGAAACACTGTGCAAGACCCAGCTTACATGAGGGAAGCAGGTGGGACAAACAAACCTGTATGACTAGTTGTGGAAATGTCATCTTACTGTCCTCAGGAGAGAGAGGAGTCCAATGACCTAGGACTGACACAGATTACCACTGCAGTTTGAAACCGACCCACCCAGACAGACATTTCTGGAATATTTCAGAAATTCCAGAAGTTTGGACTAAAGCAAGTTTATTATTGATAAACAAGAGCCTCCCAAAAATAAACTCAAATGAAAAGGACCTGGATGATGGTCAGGTTTTGTCATCTGTTGTACTTGAGCCAGCGCTTAAACACTTTTGCAGAGGGAAGAGATAGTGTTGCACCGGGTGATTCTGGATAAGAATCCTTCTGGCTCTTTACAATATGCAACATTGTAATAAGCAACATTTGGTTATAAAACTGAGCTAAAATAGAAACCTCTGCCCCGACAGTGACTGTTTCTACAGTATGGAGTTTGACAACTTCTTCCTCTTGAACAGTGAAGAGTGTTAGGTTTCTGTGAACAATGACAGAGCTATAATCAATATTGTCCTCAATTAATATATCTGTAACCCTTGTTTGTGCTGTGAAAATCCAATTTAAGCATGATCTACCTACACACCAAAGTGATTTTATTGTGTCTGTGTATGACAATGCCTTTTGGCATTCAAAAATATTGGAATCTAAGGAGAATTGTTATCACATGTTTAATCACCTGTGTGTAATATTTTGTGTGTGATTTTCCAAGGTGGTTGTTTCTTTATTGAGCCTGAATAATATAATATGCATTTTCAGAGTGTATATTAAACAAGAGGCTAGAAAATTTCAAATATTTCACTTGTTACAAAATTGATGAAGACTCGTGCATTCATTACATGGAGGAAACATTCTCATGTGTAAATTGTTTTCCTGGACAGTATTTAAGTAGACTAAAATAAATATTTGACAAATAGAAACAAGTGAAGTAGCACATGAACTAACTGGATTGATACAAAGGAAATAAAAATTACTGGATCCTTTAATGGCATTTGACAAAAAAATTCTGGTTTATTGATGGTAATGTATTTTCTTTGATACAGTCCTATGAATTCAGTAATTTTCTCTGTTTTCCTGTGAAGATGGAGGTGTCAAGACACAGCTAAATAAGTTGCTAACTTGCTGAAGTTAAGTTTATGGTAAAACTGAGCCTAACTTCCAGCCTGTAGACTTTTGCTTTCCTGATGTTATATATTACGACTCCTACTACTGTTGCTGAAATTTGAAGGAATGCTCTCATTATCTTCACCCTGAACATATATACCATATATCTTCTTGCTAACTTTCTTCTTTATACAAAAGAAAGACTAAGGTGGGTGCCTTTATTTCACGGTGAATTTTCTCAGAAACACAATCTAATTTGGTCCTATCAGACCAAAAATTCTTTTTGCAAACCAGTATAAATAATGAGTTTTTTCTTGGACTAGTTGGCAGTCCAGTTCCTGTGGATGTGCTGTAGCAATTCAGCCTTCTGCAGGACTTCCATATACTTTATTGTTAATATAATCATTTATTAACAATACATAGTTTTGATATCAGTTTGATAAGTGCTGCTATTGTTGAAATATTCAAGATAACTCTTTTGGGACAAGTCTAGCACTTTCTGATTGTTTCTACATGAAAAATGAATAGCTGACCTCAGGATGCTTGCTTTACCTGGGGAAATGAACAATGCTCACACAACTGCTGAGTGAATCTCACCTCCTATTCTGTCATTCATTCATCTTGTTTTAACATGAATTCACCTTTCTAAATTAAGTCCTGACCTTTAAATGGCAACAAAAAGAGAATGTTTAAGGTAAAAATTGAAAATTCAAGGTATTTATCAAGTTAAGAGCAAGTGAAACAAGAACAAACTAGAATCTAATGAACTATTTTCATTCAAAATAACCTATGTTCTTGTTCATGACTTAACGTTTGCATATGTATGTCTGTGCTTGAATAGAGTTTTTGTTCTACACATTATGTACAATGCTCTGCATTGTAATGAAAAATCAATGTTCTTAATTTGTAAAAAGAAGGCTTCTAATAATATTTTTGAGGTTTATGTTTTTTAAGAAGGAGATCATAATTTCTATCACAGTGGGAGGAAAGCATACCTTCCTTACAATTAAGCTTCCAAAATTTTATAAGAATGAGTCCTAAAGGTTTATTTCTATTATGAAACATTAACAGCCAAATTAGTCTGAATGCAGTAGAAAGGTGTCTTGGAATTTTTCTTGTCAAATTGATCAGCTTACTACACCCCTCTGAACAACAGCAGAAAACTGGCCAAGGTATCTTTTACACATGAGAAACTATATTACAAAGGATACTGTGGGTTTGCTCACAGAATTTGCCTCTGGATGATTGAATTCCCATTGCAAAGCACTTCACTTTCTTTGTGACTCCAGGCCAATGACTTGCCTTCTCTGTGGTGCTGGCTGCAGGAGGCAGCAAGAGGAGGAGGCAGGGTGACCCAGGAGTAGGTCTGTGTGGGGAATGGGGAAGCAGGGACAGACTCTGCTGTCCCATGGGCCCTGGAGGAAGGAAACATGGGGCAGACACATGCAGGCAGCCTGGGAATTAGTTGTACTTGCTGCAACCACCGTTACCTCCCCTTTGTTGAAGGTTCCAAAAATTCAATACTGCAAAAGCATGGTCATGGACCTGCTTGTGGGGCTAAATTCCAATGAATCAACTAGTGTGGATAGGTAATATGTCACTTTCTGTGTTTTCTGCTTCTTTTAACTGAGAAATCTTTTATTTGGAAAATATACTTGGTGTTCTGGTTCAGGACAGACCAACAGATGGCAGAGAAATGATGCTCAGATGTTGAGAAACCCCAAGTTTAGTTAATGAGCAATATCTCAACATGTCAAGAAATTCAGAAAAAAACTGAAAATGAAATTTTTGTCCTGTGAAAGACAAAGGGAAAACACACCAATTTGAGCCAGAATTCCTCTTGATTCTGGAAAATTAATGTAGTCTTTATAAAGAAGATAGGGAGATTATGCTGAGATTTTCTTTTTTCCTTAATTTGCTTATCAATTCTTAATCAAACATAATAATTGTAAATACGTCTGTTTTCTTCCTGTTGAAGCTTTTTCTTCAGAAAAAAATGCAGATTCGGAAAAATTGATTGAGTTTATGATAATTTATGTAATCTGTCAAATAAAAAACATTAATTGTGCCTGGATAATTTTTAACTGTGTCTTACAGATGTGCAATACAATATAATGACTGCATCTATTCAATGGCAGAGTGATAGACAAAGATATTTCACCTGACTGAATCAAAGTATTTAGGCTTGGGTTTTCCTTTTTGTTGGACTGCACATGGCTTGGGAACTGTAGCTGCATAAAGCCCTGACATACAAGATGGAATGATCTCAGTCTGTAGATTTTGATCATTTAATTATGTATTTTGGCATCCAACTGTGTGGCTAATGCAAGGGAGTGTGCAAACTCTGCGAGCTGCTTGCTGGAGAGAAGCAGCTGAGGCTACAAAGAACATCAGAGATGCTTTCTCACTGCCCATTCCTGCCCCTCCAAAAAACCTGTGGGTTGGGATAAAAATGCTTTAATAATGGGAACAAAGTAAAATATACTTATATTAATACCAATTCTGATACTATTAGTAATAAAAAGGAGACAGAAAAATAAAACCCAAGACAGACACCTGATGCCCAATCCAATTGCTCATCACCCACTGGCCAATGCCCAGCCCATTCCTCACAGTGCCTGGCTCCTCTTGGCCAACTCCTTCCAGTTTATACACTGAGCATGAAATCCTGTGGCATGGAATATCCCTTTTGGCAAGATAAGGTCAGCTGTTCTGGCTGTGCTTCCTCCTGTCTTCTTGGGCAC
This sequence comes from Cinnycerthia olivascens, assembly GCA_035048155.1. Taxonomy (NCBI): domain Eukaryota; kingdom Metazoa; phylum Chordata; class Aves; order Passeriformes; family Certhiidae; genus Cinnycerthia; species Cinnycerthia olivascens. Next base: position 111,933,716 of record JAWWMU010000106.1, on the reverse strand, counting down.
CTGCCTGCTGGTAGAGCAGGGGAAACTGGAAAGTCCCTGACTAAGGGCAAGCCCTGCTTAGCCACAACTAAAATATCAGTGTGTTATCAACATATTCTCTTACTAAATCCAAAACACAATACTGTACCTGCTACTCAGAAGAAAATTAACGATAACCCAGCTGAGATCAGGAGAACCATTTCTGGAAAATAATCACAGAAGTTACCAGCCTGTTCAGTCTGCTTTCTCTCCAATGTTGATTTTTAGTTGGCAGCAAATACAAGATCTCTTATTCAGTTTCCAATTCTGTTAAGACCAATGGCAACATCTCAGATGGGCTTAGGGGTCTACAGAAGGGAAATACCCACCTCTTTCGTAAGTAAATAAGCCCTGGGGCAGACTGTAGGAATCTAGGTTGCTACTTCCCCACTAAAAGGTGATATCAAAAACGCCTACAGCTTTGTATTCCACTGCAAAGTTGCAGCAAACCCTGTAGTAAACTTCCTGGAGGTGTTATTGTCTATTAGCGATTTAATGGTGTGAAGGTTTGCTAGTGGATATACAGTATGAGAAAATTATATTAATGACAGCAGTTGCTTAGGAAAAGTGTTTAGAAGGTAGGAGACATGAAAAATAGAGGTTGTGAACATGTATGTACCTATGTATGGGTGTACAAGATTTCTTTTTGCTTTTAATTTGTAAACTCTGATTTTGTATGTTTATACTTATATATTATAAAACAACCAATTTCTCTTCAAATTATCCGAAATATGTTCTAAAAGCTTTGAAAACACAAACAATTTAGAGGGTCTCGACGTATGGAGATAAAGTAGACAACACTGGTACTGAAGTACAAAATATTTGGCAGAGTGGGAGAATAGTGTAACGTAGAAGGAGAGTTTGGAAACTACTGTGAAATACTGCAGACTTTCTTGGTAGAGACCATCATGCTCTGGAAGAAAAACACTTATTACTGTTGATGCATTTCCTCCCAAACTGTCTCTCATTAAAGTAAATATATAGCTGTCTGTCTCCAAAACAACCACTATCATTTTTAAAGTACTTTCCTGTACAAGAAGCTTTTCAGAGAGCAGCACCAGGAAGCATTCATGAAGGCAGTCTAATGATAGACCTGCAACTTAATCTTGCTCTTCAGTAAGTGCTTAGTATGGGCAGAAAAATCTGTTGACTATATTCATCTTCTATTTCCAGATCTCTGAAATACAGCTTTGAAAGTCTGCATCTGCTGGAAAAATATTTGATTGATAAGTGAAAATACCCTTGTACTATGAAGCTGTAATATACTTGGCAAAACCACTGTTAATTAGTCCTGGGAATGGCAGGATGCATTTTAGGGGTGTATACTTCCTTCTGTCTTCCCTGAAGAAGAGTTTTTTGTGGCCAAAATGGCCCTAAATGAAAAATGCCCTTATTCAACTGAAAACTAGCATTAATATGCTGGTATTTGTAGCAGGCAAGCTAATATTGGGGCACTTTTTCCCTCAATCTGATATTTCTTCTCTCTGTTTTGTGTCATGGTGCAAGAAGTGTCTTGGAGTGGACAGCTCCTGCATAGAAACAAGCCTTACCTAGTGTATCCTTCCCCCTCTTCTTTCAATTCCCACTTGAGTTCTAGTTTTCTTTTTTTGGTGAAAAATAAACCAAAACATAAAAATCATGTAGGCATAAAGCTGTTATCTGTAAATCCATACTACATTTTTTCTTCTCTTTTTTTCTTCCATTTTACTTACTCCAATATGTGCTTAAACTTCAGAAATTACCTCCAGCTATATGAATCACATTAAAATCTGGTTCTTTTGCCTTATGGGAGCTGTCAGGTGTTACAATTCTGCCCATTACGTAGGTATGCACATACAGTGCTCCCTGGTATGGAGTTTCTTTATTCTTCTCTGACAGGGCAAAGTGATGTTTAACAGCCACTCTACTCCACATTGTAGTTGGTTCTTAATTGGTTTTGTACATTTAAAAGTACTTTGTTGCTGATAGTGCCATAACCCAGATGTACATACAAATTGATTCCTCAGAGTGGAGGCCGTAAAAGTAAGAAGTAATAACAATAATAATAATATCACATAGAATGTTATGAAAATAATATTTTTCTTCACAAAATAAGACTTTAGTCTTCACTTAATGAAAACAAAAGCATGTGCTGTCTCTAGGATTGAGGGGAGAACAGAAACCTTCTCATCCCAGGGGAATACTTCAGTCACGGCCATGAGATTAATTTGGTTTTATACAGGAAAACCAAAAACTTTTCCATTTAAAACAACGATTTCCATATTCAACAAAACTTCTACAACACAGAGGATGTTCCATGTGAATTTTCAGGGTGCTTGAACCTTATGTGGTAGGACTCAGATCAGCGTTTGAGCATGGTGTATGTGTACCATGTCCCCAAGTTATTGCTTTTACTATAACCCTGTTTTCTTCTGCTTGAAGACCAAATGGTAGCAGCTGCAACCACACTTGATGTTGAAGCCCAAGAAGCTTGTGGGAGAGGTTTCCATACCACAACTCTCAGGCAAAAGAATGAGCTGGACAAGGAATTGTTTGGGTTTTGGCACAGGCTTGACACAAATAAAAGCAAAAAAATTGGACATATATAGGCTTATAGGTTTCTGTAGTACTAAATGGCAGCTGAGCAAAACACAGAAAGTATGCTATTGCTGTAAAAATTTCTGTCAAATTCTACCTATTCTTTAAAGAACAGCAGGCCTGTCTCTCCATTGGCTTTGTACTAAGAGTAATTGCTCTATGTGTGACACAAACCACATTTCTGATTTCACTCTAATAGATGAATTTTAAACAGAGAACAAAATACAGTGAAATCACATAGACCTAATGATAACTCCATGAAGATCACAGCTGCAACTCAAATCCCATTAGCATCAGATGAGTAACATAGAGCTCTTTTTATGAGCTCACCTGCTTAACTCTTCAGACCAGTTATGGAAAGAAGCAAACAAATTTGGAATCCTACTTATGATACATATGTAATATATCAGAGTGGGTTCCCTCATACAACCACCATACAACATGAATAACATTTTTGTTTGTTTCTTAATCTGTATAGGAAAAGGTAGAAAGGTTTTATAGAGTGATATTTCTCATTTATGTGGCTTAAAAAATTTGACAAGCTTTATGTTGTTCTGTAGCAAGTATCTCTCATTATCTTACTCTGATTTGATTGGCAATATAATTAATTCCCCTGAGTCAAGTCTATTTTGCCCGTGCCAATAATTGCTGAGTGATCTCTCCCTGTCCTTATCTCGACCCACAAGCCTTTTGTTATATTTATCTGCCCTGCCCAGTAGAGGAGGAGAATGATAGAGCAGCTGTGGTGGGCACCTGGTGTCCTGCCAGGGTCAACCCACCACAGGAGACTTGGCTGTTTGCTCTTGTTTGGGGGCATATGCCATGCCAGAAGATGCTATAGGAAAGTTTGGAACAGGCCATGGACTTTTTATATCTCTTCTGTTGATGTATAGCCACCATTTGCTAGACTTTTTAAAATTTTTTTTCCAGAAGAAAACACAAAACATGTTTTATTTTAGCTGTTTTATTTTAGCTCTACCACTTACTTTTATTGCTCTTAAAGGCTTGGGAAAACTCAAGCAGGGTCTAGAGAACAGTTTTTTTGATGTGGTTGCTTGGAGAAAGAGGTCTTCATGAGATGAGCATTGTGGGATGAATTTCCTCTTCCCGACAAACATAAGCAGGGGTCAAGATCTGTCAGCAAGAAAAAAAAAATATGGATTTCTATGATATTAGCAGCTTTTTATGAATTAGTGAGCTGTCTTGTGTCTTGATTTGATATGAACATTTCACACATCCTGTGGGTTTCAGACTTGCAAGAACCCTCTGAGTCATTGCTTCAACAAATGGAGGAAAGGAATGGAAATTTGCTACTTAGCAGGAAAGGAATGGAGAGCTGGGGAAGGTTGCCTTGTTTATTAATAGGGCTGATCTGAATACGAATTTCCTTTCAGAAAAACATTATGATGGATGGAGTGGGGAAAAAACAGGATAGGAAAATACAGTCTTTTTTCATATTTTCTGGAGGAAAACTGCCTTGCTGGTGGCCTGACATACTGGCATCCAGCCTCAGAGATAAGGAAACCACCCTGGATGTGCCTTTGGAGACCTCAATATTATCTTCCTCTTAAAAGATATATCTGAAAACCAATTCAATCTAACCTCTGAGGAACAACAATATTACTTGGAAAGACAGAGAAGAACACATATATTAGCAGGGTGAGACAACCAGTCTTTTCCCTGTTGGTGTTTTCTACAAATAGCACCCAAACTGCAAACTAAATGCACCAGTTAGGAAATTTCTGCTTTACGGTGTTAGTCTGGCATGAATTTGCCAGATGGTTCCTTCCTTACCTTCTGGCTCTACTGCTGCAGCCCAGAAAGCCAAATGTATCCTGGGCTGCAGCAGTAGGAGAGGGGTCAACATGTTGAGGGAGGTGATTCTCCCCCTCTGGAGAGTGATTCTAACCCTTCTCCCCCACCTGGAGTGTCACATCCCACTCTGGGTTCCCAGCATAAGAAGGATGTGGACCTGTTGGAGTGACTCCGGAGGAGGGTCACAACTATGATCAGAGGGCTGGAGCACCTCTCCTGTGAGGACAGGCTGAGAGAGTTGGGGCTGCCCAGCCTGGGGAAAAGAAGGGACAGCCTTCCAGTACCTAAAGTGAGCCTACTAGAGAGCTGAGGAAGGACTTTTTGCAAGGAGATGGGGAATTGCTACCAAAAGAGAGTAGGTTTTTATTGGGTATTGGAAAGGAGTTCCCTGTGGGAGTGGAAAGGCATTGGAACATGTTGTGAAGAGAAACTGGATGTCCCATCCCCGGGTGTGTTGAAGGCCAGGTTGGCTGGGGCTCCGAGCAACCTGGTCTAGTGAAAGATGTCTCTGCCCATGGCAGAATGGTTGGACCTAGATGGCCTTTAATGTTCCTTCCAACCCAAACCATTCTAAGATTCTGTGTTACAGTGGCATTAAAGAAGGATTCATATGGGAATAAGGGAATTTTCTCTTAAGTGGTCTTAGATTCTTTAGTCTGGATTGACATTTGTGAACCTTTCGTATATTCCTAACATGTCCTGTGCTCTCAGTGTGAGTGTATAAGGCTCTTCATATCTGTTTCCCTCAGTATATGTTCTTTCTAGTTACCAATTCTAGAAAACTATTATCTGATGTTGTGCTTCAAAATGCACCTGGTGAGGAAAGTCAGTGAGAAATTAGGAGGCTAAATGTGCAGTTTGATATGTATAAGGGGCTCACAAGTGCAGTGATTTTCCATCTGCAGAGTCACTGACTCTGTGGTAGAAAGACATTGATTTTGCTAGAGCAGCACTCCAATTTGACATGATGAATACTACAAACTTTTGCAGTTTTTAATGAAATCTTTTCCAGTTCAACATTCTTCATTGTCCTCAGTGGAGACAAATACACTTGTGTAGCAAATGTAAGGTAAATTTCCTTGTAGATATGTAAAAAAAGGCAGATAAAAAAGGGCTTTGACTGGGAGCTATAGCCAGAATTTCGCAGCTTAATAAACAAGTTAAAATGAGTGCATTATACCTTCCTGCAAATTTCGTCAGCACTTTCTCCCGTGTCAGCTAATCTCTTCCGTTCCTTCTCTCCCAAGCAGATACACGTTTCTGTTTGTTTCCACTCTACACAGATGAGCTGTATGCAGTGAAACCAAGCCTTCCCTTAAGCACATACCTAAATGCTACACTTGTTTTTCACATCTGATAAATGTTCTCTTTCTGCTTTTCAATTTTCTGGTTGACAGCTCGCCAGAAACTTTCTTCACTGAAAACTAGCTTATTGCTAATTTTGACAGCTGACAGGAAAAGTTCCTGCCTATGCTTTTATTTTTGTAAACAGCAAACAGAGCTCACCACATCCCAGTAATTAGCATACAATGATGCCCTAGGATGCAGCTGTGAGAGTTGTACTCATGACTGGGAAGTATTGTTTTGTTAAGACTGAAATTCTCTTTCAATGACTTTGCGCTAATAAAACTTTTCCATGGGAGATTTCTTAGGGTGAATTTTTAGTGAAAACAAATACAACAGCCTCCAGAAGGGCTACAGTTTAGGTGCTTACCAGGGATGAGTAAGAGGAGGAGGGGAGAGAGTTTAGTATGGCTGAAAAGGGGTGTTCACAGAATGTAACGTGGATCTCCCATGTCCTAGACAGTGCCTTCATCTCTGGTTGAAACAAAACATTTTCGCACTCACTTTTGAGTTGTACAGACCTCACTTCTCACTTCTGGATAGATGTGAGACCCAGGAATGGCTCATGCCTTGGCAGAGAGGATCTGCAGGGAGGTCTTGAGGCATGATATATTCTTGCAGGAGGTTATGAAGGCAGGACAGCCTCTCAGCTGGGTTCCTCAGACAGTGGCCCCTGCCCAGGCAGTGTCAGAGCTGCCGTGTTAGACCCAATACCAAGGCCACGAATGGTACAAAGCAGGAGAGAGGCCACGACCGCACTGCAAAAAAGTGGTCTACAGCTGTGCTGGAGAAGGAACTCAAGCAGGGAACTAGCTGGATGAGTGTCTCTCCAAGCATGGGAGGCTTTTCAGGTTTGTGCTTGTACCTCCCTGAACATTTTCAAGTGGTCTCGGTTTTGTTGCTACAAATTGAATTGTTGTTTTTCAGGCAGCCAGAGCAGTTGCTTTCAGCTGAAAAGAGCTGTCCTCTTTTTACAGTTCTTCATTTCCTTACCCTCTGTCTTGTTAACAAGAATTCATGTAGGCAATATTTTGATTGATCTGAGGCTTGGTGTAAGAATCTTGTTCAAAGTATCATATGCCAAAGCTCAGGGTTTTGGGCATAAGCGAATGTGCAGATGCTAGCTCTGTTCCACACCATGTTGTTAATTTGCTTTGAACAAGTGAAGATAAATAGTATCCATGGGAAACTTGCATTGGTGGAAACTGGCTGTGAATTCTAAATTGCTTTTAGCAGAAGCTATTGGTGCACTTGTAGCACTTACAAGAAAAAAAAAAAAGAAATAATAAAAAGCTGGTAATGTTTTCTCCCTTACAAAACTTACAATATAACTCTTCAATCAACAGCTCCAAGAGTGAAAGATTGTCCTGCAGGTACCCTGAACCAGCATTTGGAAAACTGGAGCTTGCTCCCAGAAACTGTCCCAGGTATTTGTTGTGAGATCAAAGAGATCAGGTGGGCAAAATTTGCAAGATAGTTTCAGCAAGATTAATTTGGAAATGCTGAGGCAGTCCATGCCCTGAAGGAGTTGGATGCCAATATGTTTTAAAAGCAGCGCTGGAGGTACATCAGCTTTTTCAGATGCCTTTACAAAGATGATCTACAGGACTTGAGTAATTTCACAGCTGTAATTGTGGCTGAAGAAACTGCTTTAGTATAGTTCTGAGCAGGCTGGAGCAGGAACTCTCTGCCTGGGGTATATGGTTACTGGTTGGAAGTGTGAACCAGGATCTAATATGAGAGACATATAGAGAAAAAGTGTGTTAAAGCCCCTTTCTACACATGACAATTGTGTGTGACTTAGGTACTGCAGTGATGAGGTGCAGGCAAGTGGGTTCCTAGAACACAGATCTGAGGATTTAAAATCTTTGGGTTTTTGGTAAGCAATCCAAGTACTTTTATTAGCACTAGAAGTGAGTGTAAGGATATATCTATATATCTCCCGTATGGTGGGAGAAAATATGGTGAATGATGTGTTTTCATAACCTTAATTCTGCTCAGAAAACTTACAGAGTGTATATTCTGTGTGTTGGACTGTGGTACAAAAACATTTGAAAAAACAGTTGAAATTTACCTCTGTAATTCATGATTGAGACTCAAATAGTGCTAGAAAATAACATGGCAACTTGTGCCATCTTGGTAATTGAGATAAACAAATCTGGTTTTGTTAATTTAATAAATTACTGAAATAAAATTGCTATGTGTTTATCATGCAAGTTACCTACCCTGATATTTGTTTAAAATGCAATGAGACACATCTCCTTCAGGGCTCCTTCTGGTGTTTATGCTTCCAAGTGCTAAAGAATCATTTACTTTGCCATACTCCTTTGCTTTAAAAAAGAGCTTCAAAACTGTATAATTTTGTTGAAATTTTTGGCTCCTCTGCAGACATTTCTACCATATGTTCTATGCAACAGTTCAGAAGGGCCATCTGTGTGAACTTTGACCTTTCTGAGCATTGAGGTGGCTGGAGAAATAAGTTTGGTAACCCTGAATTCTTCTGTTGGCATGCTGTGGACCTTCACTGTTTAGTTTGATATCATCTCCCACGTGTGGCTTACCCTTCATCCAGTATATGAGAATTCTGAGGTAAGAATTAGAAGGTAGCCATTAGAAATTGGTCAGTTTTTGAGAAAACCTCCTTAGGAATGCAGGATTCAAAACACATCTTGTACTCCTTACCTCACTGTCAGATGAATGGCAGATGCAAACATGAAGACAAGGATATAGGTAAGCTGATGGAAATCATGATTTTGATGTATTGTAGATAATTGAAAATCATAGAAACACACATATTTGCAGTTGAACGTCCTATTTTCTTTAGAAGGATATTCTCTGTAGGCTCTGTAGATTCTACTGGACTTTCACTAAGAAGATAAGGATGAATACCTTTTAAAAATGGGAAAGGCTTTTGAACAGAATATTGAGACTGTATTGAAAGCATCAAGGTTTATAATGAGCAGTTCCAAGTGTCTTATGCAGAAGCTGCTCTGACATCTTTTATATTGATCTCTTTGCTCTTGTGACCAGAGGCGGGACTTAGGGAAATGGCATGAAGCTGAGTCAGGGGAGGTTTAGGCTGGATATCAGGGAAAGGTTTTTCAGCCAGGGGGTTGTTGGGCACTGGAACAGGCTCCCCAGGGAAGTGATCACAGCCTCAAACTGAACAGAGCTCAAGAAGCATTTGGACAATATTCTCAGGCACAGAGTGTGACTCTTGTGACTCAAGGATCTTGTTGGGTCCCTTCCAGCTCAAATATATTCTATGATTCTATGATTACTTGCTCTTAAAAAAATTATCTAATTGGAGAACCAAAAGATTATCAAACAATCATTGGAAAACTCTCAGGAGCTAAACAAAGCAAAGCCAAGAGCTAGTAAGAAACAGTTGCAAAAAAAGAACACAAACCTACCTGGCAGTTCAGCACCAGAACAGAGATATTGAGACAGAGGATCTTCAATTTTTATGTATCCACCTAAACAATCATGAATCTCCAGTCAGAAAACTATGTTGAAGTAGTATATGACATGTTAATAAACTAATTCAAACCCACTTTTAACCTGCTTGGCTTTTTCCAAGATGTACCAAAGTTAGAGGCACATCAAAAATGACCTCCAGAAGCTGATAATGATAAAATTACTATTTATTATTTTAGTTTTGTCACCTAGCTTTTACATTTATCAATAACTTATCCAGAACACTAGAAAAAAATTATCCTGATATTTTTTTTCCAGGCTTATGTCTTTCAAATGATATTTCATGCTGAATTATAGGTATTATAACTGTAATGACACTGACTCATTATTCAGCTTCTATGCCAGAAAGTTGATTTTTTTTTTCATTTTTATCCATTATGATAATTTCTATCTCCTGACAAGTATTTCTTACTGAAACATTTATTTATACTTTGATGAAGGATTATTTTCTGCTAAGGCTTGGCACTGTTGGCAACAGCTTTTCTGCCTGTTCCTTGTTCCTTACTTGGGTGCTTTCATCCGTGGTCCACACCATCAGTGTTCTTGGGATACTGGTGTGATTGATTGAGGCAATAGTTAAGTTTCTCTTCAACTTTTTCATGCTTTTTAATTATAAATTTTCTATTCTACTCAAGGACAAACGGAAAACCTCGCCAAAACCAAAATGAGGCCTCCAAATAGGCAAAGGGAGTAGAATATGAGACAGCAATATGGTTAACATATTTCAAAGTCCCAGGCTGAAAAGAAAACCAATTCACAGACTTGTGAGAAAATTTCCATTATAATTCAACCTCTGAAATTTTTCTTCAGAATTTGAAAATTTTGCAATTTTTTTCCCTCAATAAAATATGGAATCTATATAAATTTATTATTTCTCAAGAATAGTTGAATTTAATCTCTATTCTACTGGGTAATTCATCTTAGGCTGCTGTAATTCAGTGTTATAATTTGCTAATTTTGATTTATGTTGAATTCATCTTGACTGTGGGCAATGAATGCTAAAGGAAAACATAACTACTTATACTGGACTTTATTTTCCATAACTTATCTTAATATAACACTGAAAATATTGAGATGTTACTTTTTCTTCTGGAAAAATTCTAAATACATAAATGTACTATATTCCTACTGAAAAAGTGGTTGTGACTGTGCAACTAAAAAGGTAAGAGACTTTGTAAGTCAATGTCACACTGAAGAACAAGATATTTTGTAGATAAAATTGGTACCAGGGTGTGGTAAATCTACCCAAATCTGCCTCCACCTGACCACACATGTGTGATCTTTAATTCTCCTTGACTCAGCTTGCTTGGGTGGCTATTTGGTTTTTTTTTCACCCTTGTGATTATGGGGTGGATTTACTTTTGGAGTAGAATTTAAAATTTTGTTAAAAATGAGATGAAAATAAATTAAGTTGACTTGTTGATACTTATATAGGGCAGAGGAATATTACAAGTCAACTAATGTCATCAATATGAAAAATATTGTATCATCACGGTACTGTCAGTTTTCAGAAAGAATAATGTAAATTAAGGTCATACGAACAATCTTGCCAATTGGTTTTCTTACCAGCAGTTTCCTCCAGAATGGACCTGGGGAAGGGCTTAATCTGGAAAGGGAAACTTCAAAATAATTTCCCTGTACTGAACAAGCCATTGAAGTAAGAGAGACATATGATGGGCTCATCGTAATTTAATGGAAGCTGGGACATATCCAGTCTGTTTGGGGTCGCTGGCTGGGGTTTCCTCAGGGGGCAGCAGAGGCAGAGTCACTCTCAGGTGTCTGTGGGAGGCACACACATCCCACTTTGCCTGCAAGAGCAATAAGGGGGCCCAGCTCCTAAGGCCAGCATCAGCCTTGGGTAAGCTGAACCGAGGGCGGGGTACCACACAGACACAAGGATCTCTGCTGCTCATACCTCAAGAAAAAAAGTGATTATGTGCAAGGTGTCAGAGCCGGAGGACTTCTCATGTCTTGTGTAGTTATGCAGGTTGCCTAGGCAATTTGCAATTTTCATATATGTAAGAACAGCCGGCACTGGCACTTCAATGAAATAAAATGTTTCGGTTTAAATTATGTGGTTCCTTTTATTACTACTATGAAGTCATGGGTGAGAAAACATGCATGTATGAAGGTCTAAGTGAAAAGATGATGTTATGAAAAAAAATAAACAAGAGTGTACCTTTCTCAGCCAAATGATTCAGCCATATGTTTTTGTGGGTTTTGAAATTAGTAACTTGAAAGAGGAGAATGTAACAAGGTAAAAAGCTTTCCTCTCTTAAGATAAGGCAGATCTAAGTAGCAGATAATTCTGAAAACTTCCAGCTGCCAGGTTGTTAAAATACCATGGCTTAACTTTTAGGGTGGACAGGTGCTACTGCAGGTATGTTAAGAGAGGGATATGATTGAAAGGCCTTTAATAAAAGCACTAATGATTTATCGATCCCTCTCATACCAGCAGTGGTGATATTGATGTTACTGTGACTGAATTGCTGAAGTACTGCTTCACTTCTCAGCATAGAGTACAGTGAAACCTGGAAAATTTGACTTTCACATTAGAAATTTGTTTACTGTAATCCAGTAGACATGAATGCAGTGAATTTTGCTGGGAGGAAATACTAGATTTTTCAATTTTACAATTGTCTCCTATGAAGACAAACTGAGAGAGATGGGGCTATTCAGCTTGGAGAAGAGAAAGCTTCTGGCAGAGCTTAGAGGAGAGGTGGGAAGGAGGTTTTGATGAGGGCATGTATTGACATTATAGCATATAACAGTGGGGAATGGCTTTAAACTCAATAAAAGTAAGTTTAGGTTCGATATTAGGAAGAAACTCTATCCTGTGGGGGTGGTGAGGCACTGGAACAGGTTGCCCAGAGAAGCTGTGGATGCCTCATCCCTGGAAGTGCTCCAGACCAGACTGGATGGGGCTCTGAGAACCTGTAGTGGAAGTCACCTGCCTGTGACAAAGAAGTTGGAACTAGGTGGTCTTGAAGATCCTTTTCAACCCAAACTATTCTATGATTCTATGACTGATTCTATGATTCTGTCATTCTGACATTCTATGACACTATAGCTATCTTTTCTGTTGTATTAAAAAAAATGTTTTCCTGTGACAATGAGGATATAAACAAGCTCATATTTTGCCTGCAAGAAAAAAAGTTACATTTTCAGAACCATTGTAATTTTATTCATAAAGTACTAAAATATGAAGAGATTTTAAACCAGAAAAAAAGGACATATTTTAAACAGAATTTTTTTGAGCTTGTGTACCCAAATGAAACACATACAGAAGCATTTTCAGTATACAAGAACACATGATTAATGAAATGTAGTCTGGAAAACAACTCCCTAAGCAATTTCTCTGAAGAAAATTCTAGAGTTACAACAAAGCACTCACTGCATTTCACTGAGTGAAGTGAGAAAATCTAGGGAATATTTATAAGCAGAAGTTTTGCAATATACATTTATTGAATTAATTTGTTTTCCCCACATTAGAGAAGAAACATTGAGAAATTTAGAAGTCATTATTTGTGTGCACTTCAAAGAGAAAATGAAAAATTGTATGTGATTTTATAACTGTAAAGGGAGTTTAGAAGCTACTGTGGGTTGCCTGAGGGGGACATGGTGGAGTTTTTAAACTACCTCTCTGCATATTGAATTTACTGAAAGGCTGCAAGTATCTGTAGCTTTTAAAAATAAATGTATAGTAGAGTCGTAAAGAATTCCATGAGGAAATTACCTAAGGAGTTTTGCTTTAAAAATATGTATTACTATTTAGTGTAACTGTTTTTGATAGGAAATTGATTAAGCAGTGGGAGATTAGATCATGAATTTGCAATGTTTGACAGTGATGATGCTCTCTGCTCTGTTCACTACTTATTCATGGCACACAAAGGAAATGTAATTGATGTTAAATTTATTTCCAAGTTAAGTTTGAAAGTTTTATCTCAAATCCTATTTGAGGGACATATTTGTGAGTATGTTTGTTGTTCATTCAAACCTTTTGTCTTGCAACAGAACTGCTTCTTTATTTACAAGTCATTCTGATTCTGATCTGACAAAAACTGCTGTAAACAAGCATTTCAGCTGTGCAATAATGTAAGAGAAATAAAAATCAATCTTCCTTAAAGAGGTCAGCTGGATAGTTTTGTGTATTAGATGAGCCTATTAAAGTGTTAAAATTGAAAGAAAGCAGTAAATAAAAGGATGGTAAAGTTCTCTAGGGAAAGAAGTAAATCTGTTTCTTTACAAGGAATTGCAACAGAAAAAAGTGTGTAGTTGATATTGAAGTAAAAGATACATTAATCTCCAAGCATAATACCATAGAACAAATTCAGATGAAGGATCAGTGTAGAATATCCCATAATAGAAAAAATGGGTGTGTCCCTCCGATTTTAACTGATAATGTATAAGCAGATATTTGCCAGAACTGCTGCATGAACTTAAAACTTCTGTTTTTAGCTCAGTACATTCCTTTGTTAGTTAATAACCTTCTTTTAGTTGTTATTCTGAGGCATAGTTGTTGCAGATTTGTTATCCTCTGGAAAACAAATATCGTAAGTCAAATATTCCTTGTGATTTATTAAGTTTCTGAGAGTTTGCTCTGTATAAAAATATTGTATCTGACTTGAGATTTTTCATACATTATTAAAATTCTTTCTAGGTTAATTCAAAGAAGCCCAGAGAATAAACTACGTAACATTAAGAAAAGGACTTGTGAAAATGACTGTTTAGATTAGAGTGAACGCCTATAGGGATTTCTTTTTCTTAGGACTAAGACAACCTTAATTTGGATTTACTTAACTCTTCTCAAAAATTATGTCATATCATATTGATGTCACTTTAATTTTGAATGAAACTGAACTCTTGGAGACTTAATTCTGTTTAATAAATGTATTTAAATTTGTAGCTAATTTATCTCATTCATACTAAATTTCCTTACTAGTAATATGTAGTCCAGTTCTCTTTTAAAGCCGATTGTGGAAAGTCAGCAATAGCTGCTGCCTAAATTACTAGGTAAAATACATATTGATGTGAGCCCTTAGATGACTTTGGAAATTCTCTTTTATCTCTGATACATACTGTAATATTTACAAACAGTGGTTTGTCAGGTTTTGTCCTTTTCCCTACTATGAGTATAATTGCTCTTGATGTGGAAGTGAATTATAAACTTTACTGCCAATGTATTATGCTATCATAGGGTGTAACAAAGCATTTTCCATAGTCCTTAATCTCCTCTGTAGAGGCAATGACTTGTAGCAAAATCAATATGTATCTAATTCTAGAGCCTGCTTGTTTTTTATACACTTATTTCAACTACCTTCATTGCTGGTTCCTGTAGACACTTTTTTCCTGATGCTTATTGTTTTGTCTTGAACTGAGCAGAATATCATATAATCAGATCTCCACCTTTATTTTGTGCCGTATACTGTGCCAACTCCAGATCTGTCCACAGGCCTCACAATTCCAAAATACCCTCTGCATAATCTGATTAAGATCAGTGTGGTGCCTGTAACCTCCAGCCTGAGTTATTTATATTTGCATCAGTATGGATGTAAGGATAACAGATTTGCACTGGAACAGCTCTGTCAGAATTGTTATTTGTTCATGAGTTCACCCTTATTTATATTTTTAATTTACAGATAAACTTCAGTGCTTGCACATGAACTTGTCCTAAATATCATCAGTTTCTTCCATAATCCTCAAAAATCTTCTGTGCTTTCAGACGGTTTTGGCATCTCTAAAACTTGGCACGCAGGTGCCTGCCCTGGGCAGAAAGGTTTTTCTTTGGGCTTGCATTCACCTCTTCAAGGTGAAGGAAGAGACTAGAGAAAACGTGCTCCATGCTTGTGCTCTCCCTCTAGCACATTTCCCATCAAGTAAGGCAGAGCAGAGAGGCTCAGTGATGCTCCATCAGCACTCCATACTGAGATAAAAGATGTTACATTTTGTGACATTCACTTATAAGCTTATTCAGTACAGAGATTTTAAGAAATAATAATGTTAACACAGAAAAATAAGATTTTCAGAGTAGAAAATTTATTTGTTGTGATTATATGAAAAGATAATGCTAAGTGCTAGAAGGGTTAAAAGTTTTCTTCTGTAGCAGAGCTAATAATTTCTCATGTAATTTACATTTTTGTAAATTTTGTTACCTTTTTGTTAATGCTAGATCTGGCATGACTATAAATTGCTTGATTAAGTTAGAGTGAAGTCCAAGATATGTATTAACTAAAGCATGAAAATTTAGTGCCAAAATGCCAGTTGGTTTAGTCTAAAACTGTTTATGAAAAAGGATTTTTCTCATTGAAAAATTTACACTTCTTTCTTTTTGAGTTATGAAATTATTACCATATTTGATTCCAAAATTTTCAAAATTAAATTAATTTGGGAATAAAGCGGCTTTTTATTACAAAATATTCACCTTAGTTCAACTTTCCTGGTTGTATTTATTTGAATATTACTTTTCAAATTCAAATAGTACTTCTAAGATTTGTCAGTAA
This sequence comes from Cinnycerthia olivascens, assembly GCA_035048155.1. Taxonomy (NCBI): domain Eukaryota; kingdom Metazoa; phylum Chordata; class Aves; order Passeriformes; family Certhiidae; genus Cinnycerthia; species Cinnycerthia olivascens. Next base: position 111,917,985 of record JAWWMU010000106.1, on the reverse strand, counting down.
ACAGTAGAATAGACCTTCAGGGAGGTATTTTTTCTAGCCTGCAATCAGTGTTTGAGAACTGTGGGATAAGTCACTTGCTCAAGCATGAGTTTTTGAAAACAATCTATCTTTTCTATGGTTAAAAAAAAATCATCAAAGACTTAGTTGCCATTTCTAACATACAGAAAAAAGCCCAAGCTATCCTACAGAAAAATCCTTAAGCAAACCCAACATGAAAAATTTCATTTAGATAATTTCAAATGTAAATAGAAACTGAGTCAATATATTTTAAAGTACCTAAATAGCATAGTTGATTTATGTGTTTAACAACCCACAGTGTTGGCTGCATGGGGAGCTTAAGACACTGTAGTTATGATTCCAAGTGTATAGATTTCTTTATTCTTTCACTGTTGGTGAAAAGAACAAAATCACAGGAAATGGGAAAATTTTGAGCTGCTGAGAAGGCATGTGCCAGATCTGTGAAAATCCTTCCAAAGATGCCAGCAACCACCAGATGTCCTCCAATAATCCACATCTTATTGCACATAAATCTCTGTGAAGTGCAATTCATTAGCCCTCTCTTTTCAAAATTAGGTTCATCTCAGGTTTCTAGGGCAAAGGCAAGTGATAAAATTGTTAGTTTTAAGAAACAGATTGATGTGTGTTCTTCTGCAAACTTTATGCAATAATTAACAGAGAATGGATCCTGAGAAGATATCAGATTCTCATTTTGAGAAAAGAGATTTAATATTACCTGGATTGTGAAGCATGAGAGTGAGGGAACTGTTGGATCTCTTTTCCAATTCCAGTAGTCAGCTTTACTGTGAAATCTTGTTTTCACCACCTCTGTGTTCACGACTGACTGATTTCAAGGGAGGTTTCTCAGTGCACAAGTAGCCCTCTGAATCCATCTGTTCCTCAGCTTCTCCATTTGCAGAGCTGGAATAAAAGCTCTTCGAGAATCTGGCTCTTGTTTTAAAATATCTGACTGCTCTGAATTTGGCAAACTTTCCTTTCTTCTTCGCTATGAATGTTCCAAATGTAGGAGGTAAACTAATTCAGCAAATTAAACCACTACACTTTTTTTCCAAAATTTTGCTTCACAGAAGAAGAAAGATGCCTGTGTGTTTGTTATTCAACCATCTGTCATGTCTCTTGGCTATCAAGTTCTCAAAGATCTGGATGCTGTTCAGTTGATTTGTTGATTTTTCATGCTGTGTTATGACTATAGTTTGGGACTGTAGGCTGCTTCTTGTAAAAATTTACTTTTAGTGATTTTTAGTATCATCCTTGCATTAATTCAATTTAATTCAAATTAATTCACTTTCTCTCTTCCTTTGCTGCAAGTTACTTGCTTTGTTTTCATTTTTATCATCAGCATTCAAAGAAGCATGAATTTGCAAGCACAGATTTGTTCTTTTTTATTTTTTCCTAGCCTTTCTCCTGCTGAGTTAAGTTTCTGAAGTTTTTTAAATGATTTATGAATTATAGCTTATTTTACGTGGAAAAGTTTAAGGTTTCTGTAATAGTAAAATGGCAATATCCTCAGAATATGCTTTACAAACTGACTGAACATCATATGAAGGACTCTATTTCAAATCATTTAAGATCAGTAGGAGTCTTCCCATAGGTTTAATGGCTTTCAGATCAGACTCCTTGTTGATCCCTTTTCCAAGTGCAATTGATTTTCCATTCACATCTCTGGAACAAAAATCTAAGTATAGCAGCTGGTTGGTCAGTCCTGACTATCTGCATTTACAGACATATATGTAGTTTTTTCACTGCAATCTAAAATTCTCTTTTATCATATACAAAATCAGGCTTGATCGTTCCCTCAATTAAAAATAACTGTAAAATAAAAGTGCAATAGTGAACTGGGAGAACAAGATGGTAAAAAAAAGAAATAGTCTAGTGACTTTTGCAGATCAACTTCAGCAGTAGAGAGGATGCAGGGCTTGTGGAAGGGCTTGTGCATGAAAGTAGACATGGAAAATGGAGCAGAGTTGTAATAGAGTAATGCAGGGAAATTATAAAAAGGCTTACCAAAGAGGAGTGAAGTAAATATGAAGTAACATGTCAAAAAATTTGATATGGGCAATTGGACACTATTGTGACTCAGTATACAGATTTATGTTTTTTTATTTTCTTCTTTTTTTTTTTTTCATATTGCTAAGATTGTAACATTTCATTAGAGACCTGAAGCTACTGTGTATACTCATTGATGTTTGCTGGATGGTGTGATTTTTTTCTTAGTTATTAAAGCTGTCAGAAGGTTGTAGATTTTATGTAGGATTTGTTGAACACTGGATCTGTAATAAGAAACAAGAATTTCTTCACTTCTTTCTTTCTGAGGGAAACATATCTTGAAGATCCAAG
>JAWWMU010000106.1:111879009-111915530 GCA_035048155.1 Cinnycerthia olivascens | reverse complement strand
AACACTGGATCTGTAATAAGAAACAAGAATTTCTTCACTTCTTTCTTTCTGAGGGAAACATATCTTGAAGATCCAAGTGAAAAAAGCATTTTGCATTTCCTTCCTGGAAGATCTTTGGGAAAATCAAAATGTATTTTTGCTTCAAGACCTATGAGCATCATTACTAGTTCCTGTGGGCTTTGAACAGGGCAACTCAGGCTCAGGGACTTTTGGGAGCTACTTTTGGTTGTGCAAAGCCAGCACTGGCCCTGCAGCAGGGATTCTGAGGCAGACAGGGTGCTGAGTTGGACAGGCTGCTGCTGACTGTCAGCTGGGGCCATCCAGGGTTCACCCACACTGCCTGAAAAACTGTAAGTGCATTAGTGCTATAAAAACCCATTACGAGCAATTTTGATTAAAAAAACCCCAAACAACTTCTCTTCTTTACATCTAGTGTTTGGCACACTGTGTTCTCAACAGTGTTAAAAGCTCGCTGTCATTCACAAACGCTGTTCTTTCTTTAATACTGGAACAGAAGCCGAGATCTTAAACAATTGACCATGATGTTTTTTCTCAGATGATACATAGCCAGGCTTAATTGTGGTGTGTTGAAAAAATTGAATTAAAAACCTGTGAGGGTTGCTATGAGCAGATTTAAGACATTTTGTTCCCAAAGAAGGATATATTTGTCTTTCTGTGTGCATTTACATCCATTGTCTGCTCTCTGTGATATCTAATGTCACATGATTTGGTATAATAAGTTAAAACACTGTCTGGTCAGTGCTCATTATGATGCTTCATTTGGCTATATTCTGGATTGAAGTCATTCAGCACCTTTGCAATGCCATGGAAGTCCACCTCAGCAAGCCTAAATTGTGGTCTCACCTGTAAAAATTACAGGATTTAGAATATATTTACTAAGTTTTCAAGGAGAAGTTCCTCTATTCAGTTACTGCAAGAGACCTTTGTTCATTCTTAAGAAAAGGCAGCACAGACCTTTCACAAAATTGAAATCTAAATCCTATAGCAAGTACTTACACATTATGTGGGATGTGGAAAGTAGAGCAGGGAAAACTAGCCATGAGAAATTCCTTTAATGCTGAGAATAAGTAGGTGAACCTTGGCACCGTGGAGTTCTATCTTCCTTCAGTCAACCTTTGATAAAAGTTCACATCAATTCATTTTAAGGAAAGTCCTTAAATATTTTTCTCTCTCTTCTACATGGAATGTAGAATACCCATTTTTAGTTTTGTCATTACCTCAGAGGTCTGAAACTCTCAAGTTCAAGGCAAGGAACAGCCAGCTGTCCACTGGAGATGCTTTAGGTGTGTTACTCCAAGGACTGCATATAAGCTAATGACTGGGTGACACAAGGTCAGAAACAGATTTTGGAAAGGATAGAAAATGGGGCTTGTCTTTTCCCAAGAGAGCTGCCTAATCACCGATAATAGTCATGCTGCTCTTCTTACAGGCTCTTTCTGACTGAACATTTAGAAGAGTTTATTTCTTTTAGGGGGAAAAGAAGTCCAAATGCATTTTTGAGGTCTCTGATCAGAAGATATCGAAGAAAAATTGTGGGAAGGGAGTGCTATTTTGTGTGAAAACAGGCATTTCTACTCTCTTTGAACACAATGGTCATAATCTGGTTTTTAGACATTTGATCACCAGGTTTAAGAGTCAATATGAAGAAACAACATTCAGAGGCATATGTACCTACATGATAATTTCATCGCTTTTCCTGAGACTTATTTGCCCTTCTTGTAACAGATGAATCATGGCATGCCATTGAGTTGTGCAAAGTTACCAAAAGTCTTTCAACAGTAGGTGCAAATCTGACCTTAGGAAACCTTTGTAAATATGGAAGGTGCTTTGCAAAGACATCCATGACCATTAAATGTAGCTTCCTTCAGATTCAGTGTTTTGTTACAAAAAAAAAAAAATAGACAAATTAAGATATTTCAGCTAAATGCACTTGAATCTTTCAGCTGAGGTACTCAGTGACTGGTTGTACTAATTACAGCACTTAAGGCTGTATAGGCTCCATATAAAATAGCATGATTGACAGCTATTGAAAGGGAGAAGGCAGTAAGATAGGAGTCTGTAGACGAAAGATAATGGAGGACTGAAATGAGCAATGCATGACAGTAATAAAAAAGTAATATTCCTCTCCTAATACAGGCACAAAAGAGTGACTTCAGATCTGGAAGAAATTATTTCAGCTGCATTCTGAACTTGGCCACGTACCTTTTGTTTGGAAAAGGTCTTCATGTAAGAATGGATTTGATAGCAATGAGAAAGACTCCAGGCAGGGAGAAAATAGTTGCTCCTACATTAATGAATAGGCAAAATTACAGTTAATAACTAAAAACATGGACCTCTTAAATTTAATAAAAAATCATCACCTTACAAGTTTCTAAGATTGTCTCACTCAAAAAAACCAATTACATTTCTGCTGTGATTATTTTTAAAGATTATAATTCTATATACATGACTCTTGTTGAAATGGGTTATTTGCCTGTAACTACTTAACAATTTTCATAAAGAAAAGACAGAACATGATTATCAAGAACTTTTTCAAAGCCACTAACAAATTATGCTGTCATTTAGAGAAGTGCACACAAAAGAGAAATTATTTAAAAAATTGATGATTTTTTGTTGAAAGAGACTGTTATTCTGTTGCACAAAACTTAGTTGAAATAATCTTAATGGTTGTTTCAGCTGTTATTTACTGTTGGGAATGTGTACTGTTGTGATTGGTACATAACTTCCCCTAAAGATTGCACTATCCCAATTGGAAATGACTTGAAGTTGATAAACTCTCTCAGTGACACTCTAGAGAACAATACCCTTTTCAGCTTTCCACAGTTTTGCATACACATTTACAGTGTATGTTTTCTATTATGCAATCTAGGTGGCTTCAAGATCCTTTCCATCCCCAAAACAAGTTGATGGGAGTGTATCTAAGGCTGGAGCTGATTTAGGACACCAACACTCACGTGTGCTACATGTGGTGGTGGGAATAAATGTGGCAAGTCCCTAGAAACATGTCCCAGATCTCTTGGGCTTTAAGGGCATTTAGCATTTGCTAAAGCTCTGTCTTCTAAAATATATTTATTAAAACTTCACAAAGGAACAAATATTGTCCTGTGGCTGTATTTTGATTTTTGTTTGCTTCACAGTTTAATGCCATCATGAACAAAGCACAGTGTTTGTGTCAGAATATGCTCAGTTGCCTGAAAGCAGTTCCAGCTGGCTCTTTGTCTCTGCTGGGGCTGGAGAGAGGAGCAGATGACCAGGGTCACACCAGCTCCAGGAGATGGCTCTAAAAGAGGGCAAGGAAGCCCAGAGACAGCTTTGTGTCCCAGTGTTGTCGCCACAGGTTTTGTCACTGCCATCTCTGCCTTCTTACTTGGAGCTGTTCAGGGCTACCCACACACTGCCAGCTACAATTAAATATAGACACCAGGCATGACAAACAGACAGGGTTTGTCACACAGCATGAGAAACAGATTTTGTGTACTCTTTCCAAGTGACTGGATTATTGGAGGCACAATAAGGTGTGTAATACTGTAGTCTGATGTAAATAAAGGAAAAGTTTCTTGCAAAGCAATAAAGATGGTGTAAATTTTATATCTGGGTATCTCACAGCCCCTAATAAACAGAGTCCTGATGTGTAAGGTGTCATGGATCAGGAATGAAAAACTGAATTTCTGATGTGTTTCATAAAAACCAGTTTTTTCCAAGTTTTCAGGCTTAGGCCAGCCTCAAAATGCAGTTGGGTATCAGCTGAGCAGCTGAAGAGGTTGGAAATTGCAGGGTTTTATCACTTGGATGAAACAGGCTGTTAAGAAAAATCAGTGACATCCTTTCCATTTAATGCCAACTTGGTGAAATCATGTTAAGAAATCAAATTTAGATTACATCATTTCATAAGTCATGTTGAATGTAACAAAAAAACCCAAAAAATATCCAAAACCAGTCCAGATAGAATTTGTTTCTATAACCTCTCTACTTTTGGAGTGAGATATTTAGAGGTTCTAAAATTTAAAAGAAACCAAACAGTTAGCTATTGCTCTGAGGTAAATGAATAATTTAGTCTTAAGCCCCTAAGCTGCCTTGTGTTATTGTCTGAAGTGAACCCAAAAGTGATGCAGAAGCAGAGACCTCATTCTGAGGTGTCAAACTCTTGTTTTTGGAATGAGACTGAAAGAAGAATTTTGGCATGTAGCAGAAAATATGGCCAAGAAAAAATGTCCTGCCTGCTGAAAAATTATCTGCTTCAAGAGGACACGAAGGATAAGAAGCTACTTCCTTTGATTTATTATTTATTCAGTAAAATAAAATTAAAACTATCCAGATTTAAACATGGTCTAAGGGAGATTTATAAAGGGCATTTATTAAAAATGATTGCATATGACCATTTTCTGTAAGGGAAAACCATATAGAATTCACTTGGAAGGAAAAACTTTGTGCAGCAAGTTGTCCTAGTAGTTTGAAGAGATGTAGTTGATTTGATATTCTACCAAGTGCTTCAAATGAAAAAAAAACTTTCCCACATTGTTGTATTTTTCTTCTGGCAAATAAATTCTACAATGAGAAATCCTACCTTTGCATACCTTCTGTTTCCAATGATTTAATGAGGATCTCTCTAAAGCATGTTTTTCTCTAAATTATAATTGACCTGCAGTTTATGTAATCCAACAATTAACAGATCTCAACCTGTAAATTAAAGCCAATTTCCAAGTTAAAGCTATGGCAACATGGGATGGGAGCAGGAGAATAGGACAGTCTTGCAAAATCCAGGTGGTGTATACCCACAACAGGTCTTATTCTCTTCTCTTTGAGGACAAGCTTTGTGTTAGCTTTAGGATTTGTTTTTTTGGTTTTGTTTATTTTGTGGTGGTCATACACCACGGTATTATTTTTATTAGTCTGACTGAAAGGTGACTAAACCAGAAGATGCCTCTGAGTAATAATGGGCTTAACAGGAAGAAACTGCTTACCTGTAATGGAGAAAATGATACCAGTTGATATGGTCTGTCTTGTAATTTTTCTTACTGTCATTTAAATTGCTGATATTAGTAAAGTTTTATTGTTTTCTATACTGATAACGTGATTTTGTTTTCTCTAATTAGATCTCCATTCACAAACTCATCTCACCCACCAAATAGGAAGAACATCATGTTTTTAGACTCTGAGGCATGACAAATGTACTGAAATCAAAACAACAAATCTGTCTTAGGCTTAGGCAGAGTGAAATATTTTAATTTGTCCCTTATTATTTTTCTGCTTTTCAAAAGAGAGTTGGAATTTACTGGGAGAGATGACTTAATGATTGAAATGAAAGCTGTGGGGGAAAAAGCCCTCAAAAACCAAACAAACCTAAACTAAAGTTTTAAAATAGCATTGCCAGGAATAAAAAAAGAAAGAAAAAAGATGAGCAGAAGAGGAGTATTGTATGTTTTACAAATATAAATTAAATGCTGCTAAAATTAAAAAGAGCCAAACAACCATGACACCATTACATGACATTAAGATTCCATTTTACTGAAATATGAAAATATATTTTTGCATGAATCGCAGAAGGAAAATACTTAGAAGAGCGTCCTTAATTCTCTGCATGGGAAATTATTAAAGGAATTTTACTGACAGTGAAGGGGTACTTAATGGGCCATGAAATTTTTAGTAGAAATTTATTAATAAATGGAATATTTATGTTTCATATCAGTTGAATTCTTTTGGGTTTCTTCCTACTTTGTATTCTGTAATTAAGTAGAAATTCTTCATTTTCTTCCATGCTTTTGTAAAGATCGTTGTATACTAGTTATTAATTTTGAAACAAAATTATTAATCTGTAGAAACATCCTTAATATTTAGCAATTTGAAAACAGATCTTTTGGTTTTCCATGTCAAAATCCAGGAGTTTTTGTGCCTGGAAGCAGTGAGCAAGTTCTGTCAAAGGTTCGTCTTCTACAGTTGTAGAAAATAATGTTTTGCTGAAGTTCCCAAAAGCTTTTTAAGGTAAAGTTATATCACTGCAAGAAGCAGAGGAGCCACATGCCTTAGATCCGGTTCCATTAATTCTTATTCTGTCCTACTTCTCACTTTAGAAAAAAATTTGACTCCTACTGTGTTTTAAACCTGGCTACCTTGTTTCCCTTTTAGAAATTTTCCTTTCTTGCTCTCACATCTTTCTCAAACCATTTTGACTTCCACTGGTCTCTCTGTTATCGGGTGGATCGTTCAGTTGACATTAATAGTAAGCTTTACTCTCCCAAAAGGAACATCTCCTCCTGAGCATAATCTGCCTCTCCTGCCTTCAGGACCTCCATGTCCGGTGGGTGTTTGAGTGTTCTTTCTCTTCCAACTAACTATTGCTCTCCATGTCTCAGGTAAGGAATAAGAGATGCTATCCTTTTGGGTAATTAGAACTTGTCATTATGCAACCCCCTTCCGTGTTGTAATCCCAAATTCTTACACAGAAAGATATTTGCTGCAATGAAAACTTTTCTTGACTGACTAAAAACTGATGAGTAGCGAGTGGAAGAATATAAGTGTACTGCAGATCTCTTCAAAAAGCAAAAAAATAATTTTGTTCAAATGCAGAGGGAACGTCCATGCCCATTCCTAAGAGACTATTGTTTTAAAACCTGTGTTCCTCTGATTTGGAATAGTAATTCCATTTTTTTAGAACCTTAATATGTTCTCTGCTACATTTTTATTGTAAGGGTAGCTGTGATAAACTGAAAGTAGCACTGATGATATAGGAGATAGATTTACCTAGTATTGCTGGCATAAAAATCCATTCAGAAATTTCAGGATCACAGTTTATTAACCTTGTTTTTGGCATGCTGAGACGACACACTGCAATATACCATTAATTTCAAAAGAAACAGGTTGAATACATACTTTATTGAAGTCTGGAAAGTAATTACTTATCAGAGAGTAGATTATTTATTTATTTTTTTGATGAAGAAGTATGATTATATCACTTGCCAGGAGTTGAGAAATAATTATTTAGAATCACATTATTAGACCATGTATATCCTTAGTGTAATTTTGCAACACCAGTGGAAGAATATCTGAAACATATTTGGCTATAGTGTTCCATATTTCAGTATATTTGTAGAAAAATTTAGTTGTGCACAGTTTTAAAGTAAATACTTTTAAATAAATATTTTGCTTAGTTTAGATACAGTCTTCTAAATTAGATGGAGTCTAGGGGGCTGATTTATGAAGAGGTAGATTTGAGCTCTGTATTGAGACACCCTGAATCAACTTTGGAGCCTTATTGACTATATTAGTTCAACTACTGAAATTAGTTTGCCTGATAGTCTCCTCCCTCCTTCTTATTCCCCTTTTCCTGCTGTTGCATGATAATGCCTTTATCTTCCTTTAAGCCATTGCTCTTACCCTTTACCCTTAACATAATTCACCTATTCTACCAAAGCTCCTTTCTTTATAACCTTTTAAAATAAAGGTAGGTAAAGATTAAAGAGATTAAACCTTTTTAATGCACATCTTTTGGTATTCATTCAGCTCCCTGAAGGGAAAGCTGTTCTGGCCCCTTTGGTCAATATTTGAGTAACACTTTGTGGGCAGGAAGAATAGAAGAACACAATGTTTAAAAACAGTTAATAAACCACTAATTTCAATTTTTATCAGCATCTGTCAAACAGTTATTCATTTTTTGACACTTTTGGAGGTCATAGCTGTTTTCAGACAACGTGGTGACTATTTGAGAGGATATGTGTTGATATATTCTGGGAGGGTTCATATCCATCCAATTTCAGACTGTCTGTAACAAGGACTTCTTCTCTGATAAAAACAGAGAAGACAAATAAGATTTTCTGCTCAGGATACTTATTTTAAGAAAAAAGAAGGACCAGTGCAGGATAGTGTAAAAATAAGCTTTTTCTATTTGTGTAAAAAAAAGACACAGTGTTGAAAAAATAAAGGCAAAAAATAGACCTTATGTAGCAAATACAAAAGCATTATGTCTTTTTTTATTGTGTTGTTGTGAAGATGAAGGGAAAATAAAAAAAGTATAGTGAACAGAAGATGGCAAATAATACTGAAGATTGAAAATGTCATAGAAAAAGCAGCTGCAGTTTGTTGGAAGTTCATATAGATGATATTGGTTAGGATCAGTAATACAGTAACACAGTAACTTACATCTGGATCTGTGGGAGGTGTTATGAATCTAATTCTCATTTAAATTCACTTGGAAAGAGATGTGTAACTTTCATATTCTCCTTTTTTTACCACAGATCCTTTTAATCTCTGCAGCAAAGTCACGGAATTCATTTTCATTTTGTGAAAGCAACCTGGTGCTCAAGAAAAGACCCAGAGATTATTACAATAAGCATTTAGAACCAAATTGTAAATAAGGACTTCTAGGAGCTATGTCAAATTATCCCAGCTGTGGAAATATTGCTTCTATTAACTTTAAGTGATTATTATCACTGTGTAAAACACAGTAATCCTGAATGACTGGGGTTTCTAAAAATTTTGTTCTCTTTCCCTGTGTTACCTCTTCTGAGGAAACATTTCAAAAATGGGGAGATATGTGGATGATAGAAAGGACAGGGCATGAAATTGAATAATTTCAGGTAGGCATTAAGAGAAACTGTATGTTCTAAATGACAATAACTTTATTAGGAGTAATATTAGATTGAGCAACTTCAACAGTTCATGTGAAATAGTATTTTCTGAGAGCAAAAAAAACCAAAACAATACTGATGCAGGGAAATACCTGGTCTCTAAGATTTAAAAACACATCTGATAGAGCCAATTTCAAAATAATACTCCAAAATAAAAGGCTAAAATGACACAAGCAATGTATTAGTGGGTTGGAGCATCTGGTTGATGCAGTAACTGAGCTGAGCCTGTTACCAAGCACCTGTCCTGAGTTCCTGTGCCTGTGGAGGGTCCCCACTCCCTGCAGTGGCTGTGCTGCTGGCTGTGGCTCAGGAGCTGTGCCACCCTTCCTGCCAGCACGGCACCTCGTGCTGCTCTTGCTTTCCCCCCGGCAGCATCACCCAGGTAACAGAACTGTGCTGCAAGGGATATTTGCAGCTTCTGCTGCCAAGGTGGAAGAAGTAAGGAATTCTAATGCACTTTAGATTACTGTTATGTGCATCTATTTAATGAGGGATGCTGAATTATCAGCAGGGGGGGCTGAGTCAGTGGCTTCCAATTAGAAACTGTTATTCACTGAATGAATAAACCTTTCCAAAAGACCAAAGCCTTGCTTCTCCCTAACTCTCTGTGAACAAGCAACAAATAGTGAGAAGGCAGGGCAGCAACACACTCAGGCTGTATTTATGCAGGGGAACAGTAATGATGGCAGAGGTCAGAGAACAGAAAGTCCCAAGCCACAGCAAGACTGCTGGTTTCTGTCGTGTAGTTTAAAACAGAAATAAAATGACCCAAGGGCTCCGTTTCACAGTGGTTCCTGATTCCATAATAAGAAGAGATGATCCCAGCAGTTTTGCTAATAGACTTCAGCAGTCTCGAGCCTCAAAAGACAAATAGAAGGGATGGATGAATGGATTTACCTGGGGAGAAGTTAAATTAGGACCTTTAGGCTCCTCTGCCAGTTAACAGGAGTGGTCATGCCTTGCCACTAGCCCCAAAAGACATTTTTCTTGCAGTTAGGCAAAACCAGAATCTTCCTCTGAGAAGGAAGTTGGGGTTTTGTTAAAGCAGAGAGCTTCTCTCAGCTAAATAAGAAAAATAATTAAGTTTTTGTCTTCTAAACTCAAGTCTGAGATAATGGATCAGCTACAAAGCAAAAAAAAAAAATAGTGGAAAGGAAGTATTACAAAGGATTATTTCCATAAAGTTTTTTTTTCTCTCCCAAATTTGCCCTAAACCAGGACAAGTGTTATTCAAGATTCATATTGTCAAAAGCTTAATTCAGTCTGCAATGAACTGTGAATTGTAAGTGTAATAATTTCAGTTGAGTTATAGTTTATAATCACCCATAACAATGGGTGATTTACTTCTTAGTAAAATGAAAAAGAGGGAATATATTTTAGCTATTAACAAGATGATTTATCTGATTTATCCAATGATTTTTGCTTTTTTATTTCCATCATCAAATATTTTCTGATTCAACTTATACAAAAATATCAAATTTCAAGGTGTTTCATAGCTGAAGAGGAGAAAAATAAATGGGCTAACTGTATTGCACTAACTGAAAATAAATGCTCTGATAAAATTTCTAATTGGATAGATACTGCCAGTTTTTTTAAAAAATTATTGACATTCATGTTTATGTCGACATTTTTTGGAATTTAAATATTTTTTTCTCTTTTCTAAATCAGCTGAAATTTTAGGAGACTGGCTGAGAAAGTCCCTTGTGAGGCAGTCTTGAAGGCCAAAAAGTCCAGGAAGGCTGGACCCCGTTTAAGAAGGGAAATCTTAAAGGCACAGAAATAGATTGTCCCCATGTGCCAAAGAATGAACTGGTGGGGTTGAAGGCCAGCCTGACCAAACAGAGAGCTTTGTCTGGAACTCAAGGAGAAAAAGACAAATTTTCACCTTTAGAAAAATAGGCAAGTCACTCAGGCGGGCTACAAGGATATTGTGAGGTTCCGCAGGGAGAAAATTAAGAGTCGAAGCCCAGATGGAATTTAATCTGGCTACTGTTGTAAAAGACCACAAAAAAATGTCTCTAAAAACACACCAGACAGGAAAGGAGGGCTGAGGAGAATACTCATCCTTTGTTGGATGTGGGGGGGAAACGTAGACACAAGACTGAGGTACTTAATGCCTTCTTGCCTCAGGCTTTTACAGCAAGACTAACTTTTCTGCTGGTACCTAGCACCCTGAGCTGGGAGGCAGAGACAGGGAGCAGAGTGAAGGTTCATAATCCAGGAGGGAATGGTCAGTGGCCTGCTACATCACTTAGACCCTCACACATCCATGGAGTTGGATAGGATCCATCCAAGGGCACTGAAGGACATTGTGGAGGAGCTCCAAACCACGTCCCATCATTTACCAGTAGTCCTGGTCAACTGAGAGGGTTCCAGTTGACTGGAAGTTGGCTGAGGGAGCTGAGGTTGTTTAAGCCAGGAAAAAAGAAGCCTCAGGGTAGGGATCTTATTGCTCTCTACAACTGCCTGAGAGGAGGGTGTAGCCAGGTGGGAGTTGGTCTCTTCTCCTCGATAACAAATGACAAGACAAGAAGAAGCTACCTCAACATGCACCAGGGTAAGTTTAGATAAGTTATTAGGAAAAAAAAAATACCTGAAAGGGTTGTTGAGCATTGGAATGGGCTGGCCAGAGAAGTGGTGGGGCCACCATGCCTGGAAGTGTTTGAATTATGTGGATATGGCACTTGAGGACAGGGTTTCGTCATGAGCATGGTGTGATGTTGGTTTAAGGGTTGCATTTGGTGATCTTACAGGTCTTTTCCATCTTTAAAGATTCTATTAATTTATTTGATTGAAGCAGTGTGAATATTTTCTAATTTCGAGTCATTAGAATAAATACTATTGGGGATTGTTTTTACTTAGCAATACTTTTATATCACTAAAAGACCCATTATATAAAACGTTAAGGGAAAATTGAAACTATCTGTTACCAGAAGGATTGAGTATCCTCAAAAACACTGCAAAAGTAGTTTGACAGAGATCCTTTCAGCTGGAGAAGGAGAATGAAAAAGCTTAAACAACTCTGTGTGTGCATTCCTGATAGAGTCAAACAAAAAATCAATGGAGAAAACCTGAGATGTGAATTTACCTCAATGTGTTTCAGGTTCTCAACATAGATATAGAAGCATGTGGCATATCCTGGCCTAAAAGTACAAGCTATGCCCCCACAGCATGGAAAAGATGAGGAGCACATTGAAAAACTCAGTAGGAAAGTGTGTGAGTGCAGAGAAGTTGGAGAGAAAGAACGTGCAGCAGAGGGAAGAGAGCACAGAAGGATAAAATTGTCGTTACACCTTCCTTCAGTCACCAGTGATGCTTCTCTGAGTCCCTGCTGTTGCATGACATAGCCAGCTACTGCTTCAAAGCAGGGATTTCACAGGTAGCAGGAGTTTCTAGGCATGGGGAAAGAAGAGATGCTCTTGCCCAAGAAATGGGAATAGTGTTTTTCTGCCAAAATGCAGTCGGTTTTGGAATAAAGCTATGGCAGAGATGAAAGAAAAATGTGTGGTTTACCATTGGCCAAGGCTTTTAACAGATGCTTTAGCAATAGACCAGAATATGTGAAGGATTATACAGAAAGGTGAGTTTCTAAAACTCTTTTTTCACTGAAGTAGGGTTCAAAAAGTTGAGTGGGAAAACAAGTAGAATTAAAGAAAAACTGGTGGGCTTTTATATAGATAGGAACCTATCAATCAACATTGACCCAGGAAATACAGTCTGTTGGGGACTTCTCATTATAAACTCTGAGTGCTAACTTCAACTGCTAACAAATATCTGTCTAGGAGATAAATAGAGTGGAATTTTGAATGGAGAGTTTATGCTATCCTCATGTGGTTTATTGAGAATTTTTTCCTGAAAGGACTTAGAACAATATCTGCTCTCCAGAGCTGATGGAAGTTATATTTTCATCTACATTAATAGAGGTATTCTATATTATGACACTGTAAAACAATAATGTAATTGAAATATGGGCAAAATTGCAGTCAACTTCAATTTAAATTAAAGCAGTATTTATTGAAATTAAATTAATCTGAATGTTAACACTTAATAGGAAGCAAGCAATATAGTTAGTGCTTTTGTTGAGATAACTATATTGTTTCTAAATAAAAAATTAGATTACATTAGATTATACCTTTCAAGAGTCTACCTTAAAGTGGGAGACAGTAAATGGGAAAAAGAACTTTTACTCCTGGTCTTATATCTAACCTTGTAGATCATTAATAATTTGGGGTATTTTATGAAGCTTTAATTAAAAATTTATCAAGTACTTTTCTAGTATGCTGGAAGGCATAGTTATTTCTTTTCGGTCTAGGTTTAGTTTCATTATCAGGGCCATAAGGACTAACCAGGTATAGATATGCACGTGTTGGGGAAATAAACTTCATTCTTTCTTCCTTTTCCCATCTTCCTCTCCCGTACCACAACCTTAAAAAGTCTGTTTCTTAGCAAATTTTGTTTTACTCCTGCCTGTAGCTATTCATTGCATTAAGTTTGTTATTGGCCAAATGAGGAATGATTTACCCTGAGATATTTTTCACTGTGCTTTGAGGATTAGATGTAAATTGATGAAATCTCTTTTAGACTGCACCAGCTGGTAGATGTTGGTTTCACTCATGAGGGAATAGACTTTTGCATGGCATCTGCTTTATTTGGGATCCACGTTCCTATTACTACCATACAAAGAAGAAACATGTAAAAATAACATGAAACAAGATCATACTTGTACTTTCTTAACATGTTCATTCTGCTTTGTGAAAGGGAACAAATCTTCCTTCCCTTGTAAGGAGTTGACAGACAAATGTTTTCCTGGTTAAAAAAAAACAACAAATAAACAGTAACAAGAACTTGAAGTAATTTAAATTAAATTTTTAATTATTTTGGGACATTCCTGAAGTGTATGGGTAAGTCCCATTACTTCAAATCAAAATAAAACCAAAAGCTTTGTCAGGAACAACTTTTAACCCCAAATCAGGAGGTTTGATCCACCTGGTCACTGTTTCAGGTGCAAAATTCTCCTGTCACCTACAAGAAAGCAAGTGTGTAGTTGTAGTTCACCCTGGCAAGAGAAAATATCTCAAAGACACTGGGGTTTTGAAGTGTTTGGCCACTGATTATGCAGAGAAAAGATCTTTTTCAGAGAGGAATGCTTGTAAATACACGGCTTCACAGTATTTTAAATATACTGAGGTTAAATGAAATTTTGGGGACTCAATTTGTTCTGTTTAAGAAGTTAGAAATGTTACACAGTTTTGGAAGAAAAATAAGAGAGAAAACAAAATTATTCATTAACAATTAATTAAACTTTTGAGCAAGGACAGAACCCGTCATATGCCAAACATTTATTCATAGGTCAAATTCTGCAGTTCTTTGGACATGCACCCAGCTGAAATTGAAAATCTCATGGAAGGATGTTCAGAATTTGCAGGCAAAAGAGTCACTTGTTGAGTTATGTGGGCAGTGTTGAAACCTGTCAAGTTTTTATGACATGCCATAAACTGAATATACAGTAGTGGATAGTTTTGCTATTTTTGTTGCAGAAAATCTGTTGTTAATTGCCAGAAATTTGCAAAAAATGCTGAAGCTGTGGAAAAATTTCTTTAAAGCTCAGTGAAACTTGTAAGTCATAGGTGAGAGTTTTGAGCCTGAATTTTCCATTCAGGTGATCAATAGAAGCACCTAATTTATTTATTGTGAAATTTCAACATGTAAAATTGTGGAAGGTTTGTGGGGGTTTTTTGCGTTTTTTTCTTGGAAATGTCAGGGATAGCTTTCCAAAAGAGTGTAGCAGTTCACCATATGATAATCTATCACTTCTGCTGTCTCATGCTGCTGACAAACTTTGTTGGTGTGAAAAAGGCCTTATAGTTACATATTTTTCCCTGTTAAATTTTTTTTTTCTTCCTTTACTGATGCCTATTGGTAGTTCATACCTGAAAACAGATCAGTGAGCAGAAATGCCAGCTGTCTGTAACTCTGTCATATTGCTTCTGTGATAATACTTAGTGGAACCAACACAGTAAATGAGATTTTATTTGGTGTTAAAGCAGAGGTAACTTCGAGGTGCTTGCAGAGAAATATTTAAAATATTAAATCTTTCCAACACTTCACACGGTGATTCTTGGTAGTCTATGAAGAACTCCTGTGAAGGCAGAAGACCTAATTGCTCTCATGTCAGGTTCACAGTTCTTGCATTACACATTGAGACAAAAGTCCTTGCTGCTTGCCAGAGAAGGTAGCTGAGGCCAGCCTCATGGATTTCCTTGGTGATGAGCAGGTGTGGAATCAATCTGCCAGGACATACACCCTGAAGTGGTGGCACTGACTGTCTTACACTTTCAGAAGGGCATAAATCTAACATGCAGATGAACTGTGCATCGTATTGTGCATCCACTAATGGACCTGAAGCTCAGGAGTGACCATCTACACTACTAAAGGTGGGCTACTTCCAGCTAAACAGCTTGGTTATCAATAATCATTGTAAACCTTTCCTCACTTTTCTCCCAGCTGGAGAACTCAGAGCTTGCATGAGCTGAGATGAAAGTTGCCAGCATGTATGGAACACATCCAGAGTGTGAGGGAAGCCAGTGTGGGACACAAGTGGTCTAAAGAATGGCATAAAGGCTCCAGTGGGTAACTTGTGCAGAACACTAACTTAAGCTGAGCATTCTAGGGGTTTATTTTTTGGAGATAACATGATGCTATCTACCTCCACAGCAGCTTGGTTTCCATGTGTGTGGAGTTCCTAGGAGGAACCTGAGAAAATGTGGAGTTCCTGGGGGCTGGAGGGCTTCTTGTTTTGGAAATGTGTGAAAAACTGTAGGGAGAAACATTTTCCTAGAACCCATTTCACTCTGACAATATGTGTCTCTTCTCTTTGATCCTAGAAAAGAATTCTGCAAATGGATGTTAGAAGAGAAACTTATCTTTGAATGACACCTATTCATGTATAACCATGAATTTACATATATCTGCCATGCAAAAGGGTTGCACTGGCAATATCCAGCAATTCTAAAATAATCTTTCATGAAATGGAGACTTGAAAACAAGCAATCAAAAATTCTCCAACCTCCTGTCTCTGACAAGTGCCTGTCCCTTCTCTGCAGTGAGACTGACTTACTGGCTTTGCAGCAAGAATGGTATCAAGGGCTTAGGCTTTGTAGTGATTTTCTGGGAGTTTTGTTTCCCCTGTGTGGAGGAGAGATTTGCTTTTTCCCTAGAAGAAAAATGGAAGGATGTGGAGAGCAAACAAAGGGAGCAGATCCTTTTGGAATGACTTTGTACAGGATCACCCAATGGTGAGATGTGCTATTGGGATATCTCTCTTAGAGGTACCTCTCTGATCTCCCCTGAAAATTCATGCAACAAATATGAGAAGTAGCATGAGGTCCAGATTCTGAAAGTGCATCAAGCTTAGGGTGCCTTTGTCCAGCTGTGTCCATGTTTGTTGGGATATGTGTCTATGAGCCATGACTATGCCCATCCAATGCCCAGAAGAAAAGCAGAGGTGCCAATTAAAACATCACCTGAATCCAGGAAAAGACAGCAGTACTTCTAGAGGTCTGGAGGCCATGTGTACCCCATGTTTCCATATTCCATTCATAATAGTCCTTGGAAGGTGCCATGGCATAGGTTTAAAATGGTAAGGGTGAAGAATTAGGACAATGGAACTCCTACTTTTATTTGAAGCTTGTTGCAAAATACCTAATAAAAAGCCCTAGAGCATTGGCAAGCTGATTATGCAATTTTACTGTGAATTCTGAGATGTGTGGACCCTGGACTCTGCTGCTGTTTGAATTAGTTCTCCCACTCTCATGCAGGAAAACATTCTTTCATTAAATGGGAGAAATTTTCCCAAACAGATGAATTGGCACTCAGTATTGATCCTCAGAGGAAATTATGATATTGCAGGAAAAGACATACTGCTGAAGAATGTGTATGTGCTGGGAACATAATTCTCTCAGATCGGATGTAGGAATTTTTGGGCTGGAGTATCTGTAACAACATTTTTCCTGATTTGTAGCTCTTTCCACCAGTCATATAGGAGCTGTCTGCTACTTGTCTTGTCCCTTGGTCAGGGAAGAAACATGACAAGATGGATTATAGGTATTTCTTGGGTAGTGTGCAGGTTCTTGGTTTGGATCTTGAGTTACCTGGATCTTCCATGCCCTCTGTGTTTCCATGCCTTCCACGTGCTCTGTGCAGATTTGTGAGGCTGGGATCTGTGCAGGCCTTTGAAGAGTCACATACAGGTTTGTCCTTTGCCCAGCCTTTCCTGTTTTGTCACAACCAAGTCCCTCCTTTTCCTCCTTTGTTGGGAGCTGAGGTTGTTACTACTCACTGAGCTGAATTAACAGGTTGTTCCTTTGGCTAGGGCTAGCAGTCTCACATGGAACATTCTGGAAAGCACCATCTTTTGCAGCTCCTCAGGGAAGTAATGTGACTGGCATATCCTTTGATTTGAGGAGTTTCCTCAGAGCTATCTCTTAGATTCCAGTTTTTCGCTGACACCTCAGTGTTTTTAGGAGAAACCACGACTCTTCTGGCTCCAAACTGAGCAGACATGCTAACAGACACCTGCTGCACAACTTCCTTACCACTGGTAAAGTGGATCTCCACCTACCTTGTGCTCTGCTAAAATTGCAGACTCCTACAACTCACAGACAAAATTGATCCCACATCACTTGTACAGTGCATGGCATGACCCAGTCTTGTTCCATTTTGCTCCACAAGAGAAGTATTCCTTGAATCTGCCCCACACTTTTCACCCACAAGGACTAACTCCCACCCAGCCAACATGAAAACATGGCAGACCTTCTGCCTGAGCCTGTGATGCTTTCTGTCCTCAGCTCCAGTCCTGCACACCATTTGTGAAAGCCATGCGTATGTGACACATGGATACTTTTGGACAGCACCCAAGTAGCACATACTTTTGCTCTGCTTGCTCTGTTATATTTTTTTTATTTTTTATCTTGTCAGGGTATCTTAATAGCACACAAAGATGAAGAAATACGGTGTCCCAGCTTGCATCTTGAGCTAGTCCCACTGCATGCTGGCAATATAAACTGCAAAGTCCTTCATGTGACATTTAGCACTTATGCATTGGTGGTCTGTTTCATAAAGTCAACAGATTTGCAATATTTCTGTGGTGACAAGAGGAATGTGATCATTGAACTTGACTGGTTGCACTTCATCTACTTCCTCCTTAAACTCTTTCCACTAGGCTGCTGGACTAGGGACGAATGGATGCTGCTGTCATCTTTGGAAGAAAGCATCTGCCTCCATGCTGATTTTGAAAAATATTCATCATGTAAGTAGCATTAGCAGAGATTGCTGATTTGTGTGTTGTGAAGTGTGGCAGCTCCCTATCAGTGGGCCAGATTAAGCATTCCCTTCTTCTCAAAGGCTTATGCAAGTGTCCCCACGCCATCTCCTCTGTATTGTCTGATCCCATGGAGAATGTGTCAGCAGATTTCCTGTAGGATGAGATATGTAAAGGCCAACTGCAGCAATAATGGACATAAAGTCCCTTAAAGACCCAGTTTAAGACTGCTCAAGTTGCCTGTGAAGACATCAATAGGGTTTGTTAAAAGCTATTGAGAAGCCTCTTCAAATTTATGAGTGTGGTGGAACAAAGCCCCACTGAGACAAATTTATTACAGAATCAGGTCAATGGTATATGCAAAGGATGCAGGGTTAGTTTCTTTTCTTTTAATATTGTGGTTACTGAAGCATCTCTGTTTATTAATCTCAATCTTTGCCTGTATTTCAGAAAACATACTTATGAAAATATGAATATGTTATCCAAGCCACAAAAAGCTGAAATTTATTTTATTATATGACAGTTAATCCTGCAAAAACTTGCAGGAGTCTGGAAACATTAAATTCACTCATATACAATGCAGTTAGTTCAATTTGCCTGTCAAACTTGAACAGTTATTTTCCTTGCAGAGTAAAACATCCTCTTTTATGCCTCCCTTGAATTTCAGTTTAAAAAAAAAAAAGTTAGATGTTCTCATCTTTCTGTGATTTTGTGTAAATGCATTAATGCAAATTAAACCGTAATTTTAACTCACAGCTGTCTTTCAGAGCCACTGAAATAGGTAACACTTGACAACACCCCATGGATTTTAGTTGTTTTGAAATCTTTTCTTGTGCAAAGAATCTGTTTGTTTTACTCTTCATAGCTTGTCTACATGTCATATTTAGTGGAAAGTGGACTAAATGTGAATTGCATTAAAAGTTTTTTTTTCCATGTCTTTGTAAACAAAAGTATACAATATCATTAGAGAGACTTTCAGGACAATTTTAATCATGATTTTAGCCTTATGTTCTGGTATATAAACAGCTTTTCTAATCTCCCCAACTGCAAAAGATATATATATATATATATATATATGTAAATGTCACATTTAAAACCAGGTTGTGTGCATTGGCTGGGACAGGCACATATTTAACATTTATCTATTGGCTTGAATCCAAGAGCTCACTTAAATTACTCATGTGCTTATGACTGCATCAGTGTTTAGTGGTTTGGGGCCTAAGAAGACAAGGCTTTCTTTTACTAGTCCTTAACTTACAATGCTTCCCTATTTTTTACAACTCTGAAAATTTTGTCATGAAATGTAATTTACATTGTAACTCCTTCTTTTTTCTTTTCAGTTAAGCAGGACGGAAAGAATGGTAAAAAAAACAGCATGGTAGAAAGAATTAAGAGGAAGGTAAATTAGTTACAAAAAACTTAACCTTTTTGCTGGTTAGGAAACATTTTTGTCAGTTCAGAGGGGAAAAGAAGATGAAAAAGAAGGCACAGGTCCTGGTGAGGTTCTCCTAACACCCCTATACAGGTCTGTTCATCCAACTTGGAGAATTACAGAGTAACACATCTTGAATCTTCCAATTTATTCTATCCAGTTGTATGCTGCCATTAAAAAGCTTTGAGTTGCAAAGGATTTCTGAAGTGGTTGTTCAGCAAGTGCTAAGCGTATTTTAGTTTTAAGAAAGTAAAATAAAACCCAGGAACAATTAATAGAGTCCCTTACCTTCCCTTTCTCTCCTTCTACAGCTCTCTTTATATACACAGTGCCATATATTTGCCTTTTTTTTTAAAATTTATTAAGCAATGTGGAAATATTTTGAGCTCTCAGAGGAATGGTAGAAATGCAAAGGCCAGATCTAACCATGTACCTTGTTATTTGAAAGCCCCTGTCATGTGTTGCTCTCTTTCCCCTCTTATTTCCTTTTTCTGCATTGTTTCTTTTCAGATAGCTAGGTTTGAGGCAGAGACATCTGTGTCCCATGCCTTCTTAGCTATCAGTATTCAAATTGTCCCCAAACACCTTTACTTACACATGGGTATAATTTCCTAATTCTATGTCAGGTGCAAAACAGGAGGAAAGGAGTGATGTGACTCCTCTGTTGTTGGGTTACACAAGTTCAACCAAACAAAGGAAAGTCACTGATGGGCATCTTGCACTAACTGTTCTCAGCTGAAGAAGGGCAGAGTTTGCTGATGTTCTTTCCCTCTGGGTGACCTCAGCCAAAGGGCTGATTGTCAGCTAATATCCCTTCTGCAGAGAGATCCTTCCTTCCCCAGGGAGAAACTGTCTTAGTAATAGAGTTCGGCACCTTGCACCATTTCTTTTTCTTCTATGAAATTAAATAATGTATATATGGATGAGATCTATAATTCCTCCCTATTTTTGTAGCCATGCTGATAGTTTCCATAGCAACTTGAACATAGAACTTGGAAGGAGGTGCACTGCCTGCAGGAGGGAGAAGGCAGAAAGGGCTCATAGGGCTTGTACTTTTTTTTCCCCACATATTTTCACTGTTTTTGTCATCTCTGTCACCTGAAATACAGTGCTGGAAATCCTGCTGACTCTTCTCAGAGTTTTAATTCTTCCTTTTCCCTCTAGTCTGTTGTGCATGAAAATATCTTACCCCTGTATCATTGTCACTTAGGTTAGGTTGTGGACATTTCACTGGCACAGGGTGTCCTGGTGCCCCTTCCTGTTCTGTTCCTGAGCAAGTCCCAGGGCTCTTAAAAGGTGGAACTGCAGCCTCCAGCATGTCCAAATGATTTGGCAGCTGCTGATACCGAAGCACCAATATTTGGGGGTTCATCTGTGCTTAATGGTAGTTATCCCCTTTGTCATACAAGCCAGGGACAGGCTTGTATGGGAGGGAGGAGTGGATGAACAGCAGAGGGGAGGTGAAAGAAGGGCAAGGTTTGAGAAGCACTGCAAGAGTACACAAGCAAGATGGAAGAGAATGTTTGCCAGATAATAGTATGATTTTAATTCTGTGGTCTGACTTTATCCATACTAAGTAGTCATTGAAGAAAAAAGTGCATGTCAAAGGCAGGAATTAAAAAACATGGACCCTTAAAGAAGAGGAGATAACACCGCCATGAGTAACTAAATAACTTATTCCCCTGCTGTAGTCCACATGCTTGTTTAGGAAAGAGCACCAATTCCAAATAGTGATCACTTGGCAGCTCTGATACCCAGGCTTTTCTCTCTATATAAAATTTGGTCAAGAGGGCTTTTTTTCCCTCCTACTCGTACTAGCTGAGTTTCAGTACTGTTCATTTGAACTTATATCTGCTGGATTTTGGTTTTATTTTTCAAGTGGGAACCGCCAACCAAATGCACTACTGAAGCTTTCAATAGAGGGATATTTTCAAACTTGGAAAACCAAACCAGAAAAAAAAGAAAAACTTCTCCCTGGAGGTAATTTGAGAAATGGGAATTTCTTTATGCCATGAAGAAGCTGTTGCTGACCATCATGAGGTTACAAAATACCTAGTACTTTAAAAAAAAACCCAGAAATTATGAGCTTTGGAATGTTACATTTGTATCTTGCAGAACATGATCTGCACAGTGCAATGAACAAGTTGGAAATACTGGTGTGAGTGGAGACAGTGACTGTCTTTATCCCTTTGCCTTGTTCGCAAGACTGGTGTTTCAGGGTGGGTAGTCTGCACCCTTGCTGATGTTAAAAGCTTTAACAAGAGACTGATCATTATATCTCAGTCTTAAAACTCATCAGTGGTAGTGCCTGTGCTACAAGAAAAAGCTTAGAATCAGCTGCTGTGCAGCAAAATGAATTTGGGGATATGTGACTGTAGATAAATGTATAGCTTGAATCTGATATGACAAAATCCTTTAAAAATACTACTGTTGAAACTGCTGTGAACTTACACTATTGAGAAACTGAGTAAATGACATTCCCCATTAACTCTTCAGTGTTTATATTCTCTGTTTAACAAATTTTTTCTCAGAACCTGATGCTGATGTATCTACCTGGAGAGATTATTTTACACTCCTGCTAACTGAGATATTGCAAAGGACATAGGTAGGAACAAAAAGTGAAGATTCTGAAATGTAGAAGAGCAGTTAAAAGGAAGATTTCTTCTTGCTTGTTTTAAGCATATGAGAGCTCATAGTGTACATGTGAAATTCATTTGTGAAAGGGTTATATATCAATGTAGTAGACATAAAAAAATTATGTTTTCATTCCTGGCAAAGCTCCCTCAGAAGGCAGACTATTTCTGTTTAAAATAAGGGCATTATTTTGTGTGTTTAGATAATCTCTTCTCTTTCATTGAGACACTGTGTTGTTACAGGACTATTGATAGGATTATTGGTGTAATCTATAGGCCTGCATAACTGTGGGATGATATATCTGGGTGAAACTAAATATATGTAATACCTGTATCCTACAAATCATTATTAGAATGTCAACAGTACTTACTTTGAATAAGGCAGGATCAGTTTCTTTCCTAAAGGAATCTGTTTTCAACACTTATCTTCTTGGGTAAAATGCTGTCTCTTGGAAACCGCAATGAGAAAATATTTCCTCTTGAAAGGGAATATCTTCATATAAATAATGAGCAATCTACCTGTAATAGCCATAATGTGACCTGAAATCTCTTTCTGACAGTGCAAAGATTATTCTTCCTTCATAGGGTTTTTGATAACTACATGACTCCT
This sequence comes from Cinnycerthia olivascens, assembly GCA_035048155.1. Classification (NCBI taxonomy): domain Eukaryota; kingdom Metazoa; phylum Chordata; class Aves; order Passeriformes; family Certhiidae; genus Cinnycerthia; species Cinnycerthia olivascens. Next base: position 111,892,894 of record JAWWMU010000106.1, on the reverse strand, counting down.
CTGCTTGTACTTCAAGAAAGTACAGTTAAAGATTTTCCATCTTCAGATAAAACAGGCTTCCAGAATCTGGTCATTGTATTTTCTGTTAGGCAGAATTCCCCCTGAGGAGTTGGCTCACAGAGGATGGCAAAAGCAACCTCAAAATTTGGACAGACCTTGATCAAAGCATGTTAAAAAACCTTTTCTCTTTATTTATTCCCACTTCACCAGCCCTGAACAACACTTCTGCTTTGAAATATACTTCACAGTAGTTATAATTTTACAACATATTCTGCATTAGATTTTTGACTTGCATATCTCCATTCTCACCTCATTGAATTTTGAGTAGGTATCTCTCATAAGAGGAGAGGGATAATAAAAATAACTCACATGCTCAGAATTATTTTTTGTTTGTGTTTTTTCTCCAGTTTAGCATATTTCAAAAGTTCCTGATCTGTGCAGAAGGAAAAAAATCCTTCACTGTTTGACTAGGATTTTCATGGAAAATAGAAAAGTGTGTAAGATGGTGAAGTATTTTTACTTTAGAGAGTTCAGCTGCTCTTTGCAGAAAGATGTCAAGGTGTTCCTATCTGTACCACAGTATTATGTCCTGAAAGGGTTTTTGAGCAGAAATTGCTTTGGAGATGGAAGAAGAAATGTGTGTGCATATACGTATACACACAATACCAACATGTGCCTCATTTTAATGAAAATTCTCCTTTATTACAATTTTTTTAACTCTGGATACAGATGTCTCCATAGGTTGTTAAATTTATATACACTGCTGTTGTGAAAAGAATAAACCCTATAATGGTATTGTAAGGCAAAGCCACACTCTTGAAGAAAAAAGGAATATTTGTGTGATTCCAGCATAAGCTGCCAGGAGTCAGTGTTGCAGAAAGTTTACTGAGGCAAGTCTTTTTCAAAGCCTATGTTGCCCTTGATTACAATACCACTTCTGGAAAGACCTGGCTTCTGCTGCTACTATGTGAGACCATTTGCAAAGTGGAGAAAACACTGTGCTGACTCTTGTATTTTTCCACAGAGAAATTATTCTGTCCCTGCCATGCGTTTTTGCTGTATCCATTACTGTCTCAAGCTTGTTGCTCAGACCAGGTGCTGCCTGTCGTGCTTATGTTAGTGAAAATGTATTGACAGACAATTCATGAGGTGTGATGTACTAAATGGCTCTTTTATCTCTGTTACCATGTAGGCAAGCAGTCAGAAAAAATAGAATTGCTTTTACAAAGTCCTTGTCCGAGGCATTTGGAAATACTTTGTTAAAGTAACTTCGTAATAAGTGCAGATTTGTTGAGAATGGGTTTCTGCATTCAGACATGACAGCTGCAGTGAAAACAAGAAACATCTTGGATACAGATCAAACTCTGGTTGGGTTGGGAAACATCCATTTTCAACCCAGGAAATCATTAGTTTTGTGGTAGATTAACACAGTCTTTGATGCTGAGGATCCTCAAGGAGGTTTTTTTTAGCACATCCCCACTGCAGGCCCTCTGTTTTAAAGTGGTACAGAGGTAGAATTAGGCAGCCTTTGGACAGGTAACTGAACGAGACGGTAAACAGCACCTCAACTACATGTACTTTCTTTGCAGTTAAGACTTTTTAAACAATCCATCATTTATTCCGTGAAAGGTACAAAGAGAGCATGAAAGGACAGAACCAAGGACTCCTATTTTGGGTTTTGTCCTTGCTTTTTGCCTAAGCTCATCATCCTTCCTACAGCAAATTCTTTCCTGTTGCTTGCTGTTTCTCTGAAGAGTTGATTTTTTTCCCCTCTCATCTTAAGGTTAGTGATGGAAAGAGCAATCATCCTTGCTCTGGCTGTGATGAAGTAGCTGCTCCCAGATAAATATTGCCAAGGTTTGAATGTATAATTTTGAAGGCCTGGGGCTAATTTTGTTTGGTTGTGGTTTTCTTCCCATCCAAACTACATTTTATTCCAAGAAGTGGAATATACTGAACAGATATGATTTAATTTTCATTGAACCAAGGTGCTCTAGGTGGTTTTCATAAACTTACTCTATTTAAAATAAATTTATTATGTAAGAGCCTATTGCTGAATATAAACAGTTTCTGTAAATTTATTCCCTTGCAAAACAAATATTGAAACTCTATAAAAATTCTCATTTTGGAAACCCTCTCTTGTTATGAAAAAAATAGATCATCTAAAATGAAGAAATATTTAAAATAAGGTGTAACGAAATTAAAAGCTTATTAGTAAGTCTATAATTGTACTTCTAGCACTTTGTAATTACACAATGCATAAATTTCTCAGGCACTTGCAATTACTTTTTATTTTTGTAAGCAGAGTTCCAAATATGTAGAAAATTTAGCCATAGTATTCTACTTAGCATATTGTAGCTACAATTCTACACGTACAACCTGTAATGAAAACATAAAACCTGACAATCAGATTTTTGTTTATTAATAATAAAATATTGCTCAGTTAAATCTTCTAGAAAGTAAATTAAAATGGAGTTAAAAACTTTTGACTTAACTTTGGAACAATTGAACTAACATACTATGTTATAATACATATATAATGTACATATATATATATAATACATATATAATGTACTGTTTTGGACCCATTTATTGCAATAAAATTTCTGGGAAAGTGGTTGGAAATTTTATGCAAGATTTGGGTGATTTTCTTTAGTTTAGTAAATTATTTAGATTGGCTGATTCCTTGTACATATTAGTATTACAGCTTTTAGTGCTTAGCCACGTCTTTAGTTCATAATATTTTTTTCTGCAATCTCATAAAAAAGAAATTATATGATAAAATCCATAACTTCCTCATCTAATATCATAAATTGTTTCATTTATTTATGTGTTTAGTATAGTGATTTGTACATATATGCAAGTATAGCATCTAGTAATTTCACATGCATGTTGAGGGAGTTCATAACCCTTGTCTGAGAACTGCACTGGGTTCTTTAGACAGAGTACAGCATCCCCAGCATGGGAGCATCTGAGAGCCATTCTTCTCCCCATTCTTATTAATATCAGCTACTTTGGGTCAGATTCTCTTTTAAGAAATTGCTTCAAGATGTTTTTCTGAGTACAAGCACATTTTAACAGCGAAGGAAGTTGTTAATTGGTTATGTCACATAGTCTTTTTCCACCCTCTAAGAATTAAATTTGCTGCTGCCTTGCTTTGCTTTGCTTTTCTTCATGGTCCCTGACAAGTGTGTGCTTCTTAGCAGGTAGATTGCAATTCCTAAAAGTTTATGCAGCACACCATAAATGATAAATTCTTCTTGCAGGAGCAGTGGAAAATACTGTGCAGAGCATGCTGGAGTCTCCTAAAAGTAGACAAGAGAGGAACAGAAGAGCAGGTGACACTTCAATAATGAACATGTTGCTTCAACCCATTTTAGTGGTAGCATAAACTTGATTGAGGCAGTTCAGAAGACAAGAGGAAATGCAGGGTGAAGTTTGGCTCTCTGATAGGGACATGCTAAAGACCCTGAAAAAGTTGAAGAAATTATTTTTGCAGGGCACCTGTGATTGATGGGATGACTGATGGGGAAGAGGTCAGCACAGAAGGAAAGGAAGATTCTGACTTAACATTCTCAGAGAACAGCCACAGAACTTGAGAAAACCATCAGGACCTGGACACCCCTAGAGGAGTATGTGAGATCTGTCTTAACTGTAGAGCTGTTTTGAAGAGTTAGTCTAATGTAACATGTAGGTGCTGATAATAAAGTCACATACTGGATGAATAATGACATTGTATATAAGTCTATTTGTCTTTCAAATGCTATGATAAACTAGAATCGGAATGCATTCTTACTTTAGGGATTTCCTTATCCTCCCTCTTGGAATCGATTGGTGAGTGGATGGAAAACACTCCTTCCCTGAGCAACTATAACGGGTGAGTGGAATTGAGTCCTGTTGACATGCAGCAAGTGGGGTCATCTGCTCACCTGTTCTAGCTGACTAGAGAGATTCTGTCTTCTCTTTTGTAATTTTTCTTCTCAATTTTCAGGCCATATTTTGGCAAGAAATCTAGTTTTATCCATAATTTCTGTATTTGCTTTGCTTTTCCTACCCTTAAGATGTTTTAGAACTTTTCTCCTTTGCCTACTTATTTCCTTGTCCTAAAGAGACTAGGTTTGATTATATTTATGATCAAAATCTTATAGTCAGTATTTTGCAGAATGCTCAGTCCTGGAGAATCCTATTTGGCCTACTGTATGATTTCATTGTACAAATAATTGAAAGAATTTTCAAAGTTTCTATTTCTGCCTTGCCAGATTTAATTCTGAAAGGTAGCAATGTTTGCCACCTGCCCACACACTTTATCTAATAATGTCCTTGAAAACAGCTGTACATCACCACATCAAGAGACATAATTTAAGATCCATTAAAAATAGACTACTTGACATGAGACCATTGGTTTGCTCTAGAATGGTAAGTCTGAAAAAGTGGATTTGTTCCAGCATTTTACAATAGATTTTTTTTTTCTTGAATGCTTCTAACTGTATTACTGTGACTCAGTGGTAGTGGTTCTTAAAAACATGGAAAAAATTAAATGTGTAGTATAGCCACTGAGAGCTTCTTCATTTACTGCCTAGTTGCAGAGGATGGAAACTGGCCATCTCAGATTTAATCAACCTTGAATAAGAGCCCAGTAATTGATATAGGGAAAAAATTCAAAATATGTTCACTACCTACAGTAGGGCCTATTAGAGTGATTTCTGCATTGGTTCTCCAGTCATATATTCTGGTTTGACTTGGTTTATTTAACTGTATTCTGAGTTATTTATACCAGGATTGATTTAGCTAGGTGACATCTCTTGATGTGTTTTTGATTTTAGTGTATTTAAAGTAAGAGTCACCAGAATACTTCATAACATCGAGAAAGTTTGTCAACAGAGTTGAAGTTTGTTCTGAGTTTTTTGGGAATAGCAGTTTTTGAGATGTTTAGCATTTTCATATTACCTTTACCACATATAGCCTCTGTGAATAAACAAGTATACCAGAGAAGTATCAAAACTTAGGAAGAAGGCAAGTATTGCCATAACCTTTAGAATTTTTTCCTTTTGATGCTTCAGTGCTCCTTAGAAAATAGGTTTGGTGAGGATTTTTAGGTTTGGATTTGATTTTTTGAAATGGTCAAGGTATTTCCAAAAATGGCAGCTAGGCGCTTTCTTTATAATAACTTTACATATTTATTTATTTTATTTATTTTGTCCAAATTTCCCATTTTATTTACTTTATTTATTTTGTCCAAATTTCCCATTACATGTTGCAGCACCACAAAGCAACAATGATTTATCACACTAGGCCTTGATGATAGTTGAGTAGCTTTAGCTCATCACAGAGAACAAATGCCAAATTCTAATATGAAGACAATAGCTTCTATAGGTACCTAATATAAATCACATGATGGTTTTATATAGCAAACTGCTTCTATGTCACTATGCCAACCAGAGACAGGCCTTATTTCTTTACCCGAAGATCTATTTTGTAACAGATTCAGCGAGTGAGGCATAAAAGCCCACATGCAATTTTTAGCTTCAGTTTTAAGGTGACTAAAATGCAGAAGTGAAAAATACACCTTGAGGAGTACATGTTTCTCCTGACACAAAGAGGGAAGCAGGCTCATGGTCTTCTCCTTGTTCCAGGAGACCAGTGTCCCCAGAAAAGCAAAGTCTTTTAGTTTGCAAATTCTCTTGTGAAGCTCCTAATTTTCTGTAGGTGGGTGAATGCCTACCATGATAACCCAGACTAGTTAGGATCTCAGTGCTACCACAGCACCAGCAGTAAATAACAACAAACAACCAGCACCTCCACTATTTTAACATTTTCCCACTGATTTGGGTTGGCCTCAGTGGGCAGGGATGTAATGCAGAAGGAAATCACCTCAGAGCTAGAGCTGAGGAGTGCTTACCCACCAGGTTGTGTAGCCCAGATTTCCTCCTCCAGGGATCTACTGTCACACAGGCATGTTGTATGTCTTCTGTCCTATAAGAAACAAATATACACTGCAGAATTGAAGGGGATCGTAGCAACACCTGATTCTGTAATATTCTATAAAGACATCTTACACTGTTGGCTATTCATTTGTGAAAATCACACTAACTGTACCAAAGCCCATTGTACTACTTACAGCTCCTGAGAATTCTGCCAGATATTTAAATTGTTAAACTGCTTCCTCCTTATTAGAATCATACAGGTTTTTCTTTTTTCCTTAATAAACACTTTAAAAAAATAAAATATTTTAGATATATCTTCTCTAAAGGAAAATCCCAGTTTTGTTTAAGGACTTGAGAATTTTGGTTGAGAAGAGAATCTCTTCCCGTACTGATTTGTGTAGTGTGTGAACTAAAAATTTGAATCTGGGAACATAAAGGAATTTTAATCTAGGTTTAACCCAAACTACTCCTATGATTTCAGCATACTTTGTTCAACCAATTCCTGTGAAAAAGTACTAATTTCCATTTTTTTAAAAAATGTGTAAGCATTCATGCTATTTTTTATATATATTACAGTAAAATAAAGAGTATTTTTTTGTTTTGCCTTGCTAATTTGTATTATCCTCTAATACAGTTTCTAAATTAGCACTCAAGAATATTTCTTTTTTAATCTCCAACTCAGGTTTATAAAAACAGTGATGGCGTGTCAGTGAAGAGCCAGTGCCACCTCGGGGCTGAAAGCTGAAAGGAGAGGAAGTGCCCAAAACATTAAATACACACTGGGGATAATAGGAACCGGGGACTGCAAAAAGGCAAATGGAGAAGAAAGTTCCAGCTAATGAAAAGAGTGCAAAGCAAAGTCCAGAGACACACAAATCCTTGCATGGAGGCAGCTGGGGCTCCACAGGACTGCCCTGGTTTGAGGAATGGTGTGGAGGAGAGTTGGCCTCTGCAAGCTGACACAGCCTCTGCTTTATGTCAGCGACACCTGCCCAGTCCTACCCCAAAGCTGTCCCTCTGGGGGGATGATTGACTGCAAGTGGGAGCCTGCTGTGTCTCCAGCTGCATCCAGACATCATTCTACTCAGTAAGAATGCCAACTGTACACTGAAAGTGGATGCTTACAAAGAAATAGAAAAATGGCAAGCAGGTTTAGGATCATGCATCTAGAAAATTCTGACCTTTACTAAAGCTAATTTATAATAATTTTGTTTATCATAAAATAATGGATTTTAATAAAATTTGAGGAAAAGACACCTTACGTAGAAAACTGCATGCTTAGTGTCAGGCATGACAGCAGAAATTCACTCAGTACTTTGCTGTATAATTTGTCTTTGAACTCCCTCTGGTGGTATAAAGGTTTTGTAAGTAGAAAAAGATTTTGGAAGCATTTATGGAGCCTCAAATATCGATATGTTGGTGATTTTTGAGTCGTCTTCTTTCTTCCTAAGGATGATTATGAATGAAGGTGGTGAAAATAAAAATATATATAAAACTCATGCAGAATTTAATTTATTATTCTTTAACTTTGTAAAGCAGAAAAAGAGGTTGCCTTGTGTTGCAATCATGCTTTCAATTGACAAAACAATGTAAAAGTCTTTCTCTATTAAGAAAGAAAATTTTTCTATTGTCAACGGTGGAACTATTTTGAAGTAGAAAGAGGCCAAACAAGCCAAGGGGGCTGGGGAGCAATTGGGATGGGCTTATCTACAAGATCCTTACTGACACTGGTGAGACATTAACCCCCAGAGAGGGTTAAGAACAGAATTATTTCCCCATCATGATTGGGCTGCTCATATAAGCAGCTTCTACCAGAATGAGCACAAAAATCACAGTCTCTTCTAATGCTAACTTGCCTACTTTGCACCTGTGAACACGTGGATTTTGCCAGCTGCAAGTGATGCTGTGTGTGTTACACAACAAGGTCAACCAAATGTTAGTCTGTTAAATCCAAGCCTATAAACTGCTGTTTCATCTGCTGTCTGCACTGGGTGAAAAGAAGATCCTTTTTTCTCTTTGATTAGTCAGCAATTAATTTAATTGTATTTCATTTTCAAGATTTTGGATGTCATGCCGTTGAATGAAGCCTCATGGGAATAGTCTCTAGAAAAGGAATGTTTACTGTATTTCCAGGATTTGAAAATTCCAGAATTGAAAATTCTGGACTCATAGAGAAAAACTCCATCTACTCAAATATACTTAGGCAAAATTAATGTATTCTTCATTTAAGAGAAAGTCTTTATGATAAAAATATTGCTAAAAATATTAGACTTAAAAATAGAGTATTAATTTTCTTTAGAAATAAGAGTACCTCTTTTGGTAAAGTACAAGAAAACTGTGGAAGATTTTACTCTCAAATATTTTATTAGGAAAAAAAATGTATCTTTTCATTGATAAAAAGGAGCAGGAACTGGAAACATTCTGGAACTGGAAACACAGGAGTGGTGGTCAACATCAGCTTTGGGTTTGGGGCAGCTGGAACAGGAGTAGCCAGGCAAAAGTGCTGTTTCTGGGAAAGTATGCAGGGTGATTTTTAAACACAATTAATAGAAAACTCGTGGTCCTGATGGAATATCTCTTTTGCCAGATGTCTTTAACCAGAGCTGCCAGGATGTGTCTCAGCCACCAAGGGACACAGGGACTTGGGTGCCTGACTGAAGAGTGCTTGACAGTCCCACACAGTGTTACTCTCTGTGTCTCTATAGCTTGCCATATAGAGACTATTGGGAAATGTTCACGAAAAGCACTGCATGTCTTTAGCACTCAAGGCATTGAGAAGGTTTGGTGCTGACAGACTGCCACAAGCTGGAGGCCTGGTTCTGTTTAATCACAATTTTTTGGCATGTGGGAAGCTGAATATTGACTTAAACATGAAAAAAATGACACAGTTCTCTCCTGCCTTGACTTGTGAGGCTTTATTTGCAATCAAACCAGCAAACACCTATTGTCATCCTTTGTGTTTATCAGAGACTCACACCCTTCTGGGTCCCAGAACTTTTCCCATCCCTGCTTTCTGCAGAGCAAGGCATCAGGCATTATACAGGTGTATGCTCCTCCTACTCTAACTAATCACAGTCCTGAGAATACAGCCCTGTCTACTCCTTCCACCTATTTCTCCCCCAAGAATCCCCACCCCTCAAAAAAAACCAAATAAATTCCTACATGCTTTTAAGCAGTGGCCAACAGTTCAAAATGCTGAATTTAACACAAACACAGGGAAAGGAAAATTTAATTCTATTCTATTTATTTATTTTTATAATCTGCTTTTCTGTTTTCTCTGCTTTTCCTCTGGAAGTCTATATCAAATATCTGCAATATCAGTTGCAAGTTAAAGTTATGTTGTGGGGAAAATGGATTAATTTTTATTTTACTCATTTTCATATATATAAAATACTTTCATATATAAAAAAATACTTCCTTACAGCAACTGTACTGTCTCACAATATGCCACTGTTCATTATAGCTGGTTAAATATGGGCTGAACAGGAACATAAATTCCTCCTCCAGAAATTAAAATAAGAAATATTTGAGGGGAGCAAATTTATTTTTATATTATCACCTATTCCTTTTCTGGGAGCTGAAGATCAGCTTCTATACAACACCAAATCATCCTTGCTGACCAGCAGCATTGAAAATTGGACCTCTCCCTCTCCTGCTGAATGCTGGTTTGGGTCACATTTAGGCTGCCCCAGGATGTTCTGTCTCCCAAAAGAGAAGAGCATGAGCTGAGAGAAGAACTCAGTATTGTATTGGGCCCTGCAAGATGTGGGGGGGCCTTTCTGAACAACCAGAACCCTCCCCAGGCTCTCCAGGCTCAGCTTCCTCCTCCAAATGGATGCCAGTCTGCAATGCCTGCAGTGTGAGAGGCTCTCAGACACGTCACAGACACTGCAGACTGTGTCTGTCTGTCTGTCTGCACAAGGTGGGGCCTACCCAGTGCCTGAAACTGAGCTGAACACCCCTGTCAGAGCTGGGCTGCTGCTCAAACCTTAGCCTGCTCTGTGACCAGCAACCCTGGGAAAACTCCAGGCTTTTGGAGAAACAGTGAATTCGTCTCAGATGTTCACCTCACTGTGAAGAAGAGGAAAGATGTGGCTTCAGAATGAGAAGGAATTTAGTGAAGGGTGGTATCACCACAGGTGATACCCTGTTTGCATTTTTATGATTCTAATAGAAAAAAGACAAGAAGTCCCAGATGCTTTGAAGTGAAATTTCTTAATAGACAATTCTCCTCATATTTTCCCCTTTAGAAAACAAAAATGAGCATGGGGAAGACAATGAAATGGCGCCTTGTCTAAGAGGAAAGGCATATTTTAAAATGCTTTCCCATTTCCTGAGAAATACAAAGATTTTAAAGAACCCTCTCCATATTGATCTAGATTAGAAAGTTGTTTATTTATTTAAGAACTTAAACCTGATTAGATTGTTCAGGAACAGTTAAAATTTTGATATTCAAATCTAGATAAAAATGGAATACAAATCAGACTGTTCTTACAACTTACCATTACTACCAGTCAGCATCTTAGAAATGCATTTGATGGATAGGTATAGAGTAGGTTTTTCAGAAGCACAACAAAGCTACCAGAGTTTCAATATTTCTGGGGTAAAAAGAAGCCCTGATAGGTGATGAGACAAATGTAGCTGCATAGCAGCATGACCAAAGCACTTAGGTGGTCGCTATCACAAATGATGCTCAAATCTGTGCCACTAAGGTGACTGACAGGGAATTTTATTTTACTGCCATTCATCAGTTTTCAGGGAAGGATCACAACCAATGAGGGCACAATGAGGGCATGTGCCTTTTCTGAGAATAAAACTGTTTATTTTTTAAGCAAATACTGTTGTGAAGATGATGTCTAAAAAATACAAGAGAGATGGTGTAAGTAGCAGCAGCCTAAAAAAAGAGAGGTTTTGCTGCTTGGTCCGTACAGGCTAAATTCTCTCTCCATGGCAAGTGACTGATCACCAGCCAGGTGGTGGGAAAAGCTAATTGCTTTTCATTTCAGGCAGAAAGATAAAGTGTGGTATACTGATTCTTGAAGCACATTTTTTTCTATGTGGTATGAAAATGAGTACTCCACACCTTTTGGGCTTGCTTTTTCAAACTCCAGCTTCTGAGTCTGATGGAAGTCAGATCATACAGCCTCCAATGAAAGAGAACAACACTGTCATTGCCCAAAAGAGTCCTTTCATTTCCATAACAGCTAGACTGAGTGTTAAACTTAGCACAGACTTCTCAGGGAATACTAATGTCTTATAAGGAGAAATTATTTAATTGTCAACCCAGTTATATGTTATTATAAAATATAAGGTGTGCATAATTGCTAAAATCTCGAGTAAAATTTTTATTCGGAGTTTTTGTGGGAAGATTTAGTGAGAGAAACTTTCCATATACCTACGGCAGAACATTAAACTGCAGCAGTGGGAAAGGACCTGGTGCAAGGTCTCAGAGGAGCAACCTGCACGTGCCATACAAATCCTTATGCACCTCCTGAAAGCCATCATGGCCTCCTGTGTAAATGGAACTGCAAATCCTTAACCACACCTCCCAACCCCATTTGGTGGTGGGCAGTGGAAGAGCATCCAGACCTCTTTCTGATGACCCTCCTGCCTTTCACAACCAGCAAGTGGCCATCCAGGGTTATTAGCTGGAAGTGCAAAACCTAACAAAACAGAACACCAAAAAACAGTTTGCATTTTTCCAGTCAGTTTGTATTTCATTTCTCATGCCTTGCATCTTCTAACCACCTCTGTCCCTGAGGTCCCCAGCCCCAAGGTACTGTTTCACTGCAGTAGTTTTTGCTCCATACTAATCCACTAAACCTGTGTTTCCTATATTTCCATACCACATGGAGAAGACAAAGTTTAGCTCTCATACATTTTAGGTATCTATCAAGATAAAACTTGGACTGTAAGGAGTCTCTGGCATGCTCAGCCATGCTGAATGTGTACAATAGCACAAGCATTTCCTCTCCTTACTCTTGTCTTCAAATAAATCACTTCAGTATTATTAATTTCACATAAATTTTCCCTGTGCACCCTCCAGGGACCTGCTAAAGCTCAGTGAATGCTTGGAAATGAGCCTTGTGACTTCATGGCTCTCAACCACGACCTACAATGTTCTCAATGTTCTCTCTTCCTTCATCAGCCCCAGTTTTGGCCACTTCAAGTAGGGTGTTAAAAACTGGTTGTGTTGAGTACCCACAAAATGATGTCTTCACCCCGTTACCCAGATGAGAATTGCTTTTGTAGAGAATAAATGTGTTGGAAACTACCATTTGAAGAATCTTCTGTGAATTTTTTTTTGCCCCAAAACAGACCAGCCTTTCAAGGGATTAAAAAGAGTAACATCATTCAACAAATGGAATGTTCTATTTTGGATGCAGTGAAGCATTTTGCAATAACTCCAAATTATTTTTTTATTTTATTTTTTGTATGTGACTGGAAAAGCAAATGCAATTTAACCTCAATTTCTTCATTTTCCCTCTTCTTTACTGTAGTAACTAGACTTAAGTAGTTATTTGCTTCTTACCCCTCTCATAGCCATTCATGGAAATATTTTACCTTTCTTTACATGGATTGTTTCTTCTTTAGGTTGTTTAATGGCCTCCCTTGGAGGCTGAAATCTCTGTAAATATTGTCTGTTCCTTCTCCCACTTCCTCTCACTGTTTTCTAACACTGCACAATATTAATGAATACAGCCCGTTAAAAGAACGAGTGCATGCAGAAAATAGTAAGCAAGAAAAATCTCTATTAATCCTCACAGGAGGGTTAAACTTTCCTCACAGGAGAGTTTTCTCAGACATTTTGTCTCTGCTCATGCTGACTTAACCTGCCCATTTCCTCGTGTGAGGAGGTGGGATACCCAACCTATATTAGTAATGCCTGGGAGCTGAGGGAATATCTCTCTTCCCAGCTTTTCCAGGTCTTCCCTTGTCTTGACTGTGGGGAACCCCTTTGCTCTTCTTGGTTCTTCTTTTCAGGGTTAGGATTAAAAGTACAGGAGGCCAAGTTTGTGTCTGGACTTGGTTGTTTATTGTTATCTAAGTTACAGCCTCACTGGCTGTGAGTGCTTCTGCATGCTATGTTAGCAAGGCAAAAATGGAGAGCACAGAGAGAAGCTTCAAGGTCCTTTAAGCTTAAACTACCCAATTATGATATGCCAACAAATTTATTTTAACTTTAAACCCAATACCCAGGCACTCATGTCCCGCACTGTGTAATTTCTTAACCAATCATACAAAATCACCCAAACTTGTGAATTAGTAGTACTAGTAGTAGTAGAAGAAAAAGAAGAAGAAGAAGAAGAAGAAGAAGTAGAAGAAGACTATACCCTAAATCTTCCATCTTGTTACATATATGTTATTTTAACCAGCCACCTTAAATTCTAAATTTCTCACTCTTTGATAAAACACACTACAATTCAGGTACACGTGCACAGGCTCAATACTATCATTCAGTTTTGGAAACCATTCCCAGGGTCTCAGGTCAAATGCAGTATATCTTTGTGGCTCATTCCCTGTCAGCACAGAAATTCTGAAATCCTCTGCATCTTAGGTTCCAACACTTGACAATGAATTCTTAAGAAGTTCAGTGCTTCAGATCAGATAGTCAGAGAGAAAAAACACGTAAAGAGTAGGTATAGGCACTAGAATAAGGTGCCCAGGGAGTTGATGTAGCTACTATCCCTGGAAGTGATCAAGAGGCATCTGGATGTTGAACATGGAGACATGATTAAGAATAGATTATGGTGATGCTGTGCTGATGATGGCACCGGATTATCTTGAAGGTGTATCCCAACCTTGATAATTCCCTGTGATTTGGTGCCTCTGGGATTGCCCCAGCCCAGGCACAGCACTTTGCACTTGGCCTTGTTGAGCCTTGTGTGCTTCTTGTGCTTTCACTTCCAAGGCTTGCTCAGCTCCCTCTGCATGGCCCTGTCTTTCCAGAGTGTCACTTG
>JAWWMU010000106.1:111857107-111874807 GCA_035048155.1 Cinnycerthia olivascens | reverse complement strand
AAAAAACTTTTTCTTTTTTTTTTTTGTTTTACTGCTACAAGAAGGACTGACTACATACATTATCAATAATTACTAATAAATTACTAATAACATAATAAATTAATCTTTTGGAAAATTTGTATTGCTGTTGCTAGTATGTTGCTAGTACCATGGAGAGAGAAATAAACACAGCCTGGCTCAGATTCCCCCATATTATGATGCATAATTACCTAAATCAGCCGGATATCACAAATCTTAAAATCCGAGCAAATCAATTATTAAGTAAATATATGAAAAAGGACAAGAAAAGTATCTTTGTTTCATTGTTGCTATGATTTTTTGTAGCACTCTGTCTTACATTATTTCATATTATTAGCTACATTATATAGCAAAGGATACTTTGCCATACAGAGTACACCCTCTGCTCTGTGATTCTTGACTTCCTTTACAGAAATATTTGAGATGAAAAGGTGTTTACACACTTGTGTACTCCCATGAGAATGACATAAATACTATGCTGCAGGCTGATCATGGAGTTCTGCTTCCCTTTTTTGTCTGTAGTTTCACAATCCAAGTAATAAAAACATCACCTTTGCTATGGAGTTTATTAGAAGTTAGCATCTGAGTCAGTTTTGTGACCTAATCTTAGGCATAGTTGTCTGAAAGCAAATATAACTTTGGAAACTCAGTGTTTATTCCCCACACTGTAGCAGTAGTATGATAGAGGTGCCCCACTTCTGAGTTCCTAGAAGGTTCTTGGGGGTTCTTCTTGGTGTCATTGGTTGAACAGGGAACTTTCCTCTCCCCAGGAAAAGATACCCCCTAACTTTAATATTAACTTTATTCTGTGGAGTGAATGTCTTGGGTTTTTTTTGACTGTGCATGGTTAAAAGTGCATTTCTAATAGACATCTGACTAGGAGGAATCTGCATTTTTCCTCCCTCCTGGTAGCTGAAGAAATAGATTTCGGGCCTAGTAAATCTCTAACACATTTATGTGAACTACTGTCATTACTGATGGAATGGTAGCTGTCTGTACAACACAACTATAAGCAACCTGCCTCTATTATCAGGTGTTCATTGCTGATACTGGTGTAGTGCTTGAAGACATCAAAAAATATCAGGACTCATACACAGCAGTTAAAGCAATTATTTTCCTCTTTCATAACATCAGTTTCCCAGAAGAGCAGTCAACGAGCTATGAAAGTTTATAGATGACTGCTATAAACTTAGAAATTCTGTTTTTGTGTGGATAGGTCCAAGCCACATCATGCATCTCAATGTCTTAGCAGGTGCTCAGACCATCTCCCTTTCAGCTGAAAGCAAAGAGAAATGAGAAGTGTTAGGAATAACTTGATGACTTCTACAAGGTGAGGGTGTCGGGACTGGAGAGTTTAGACTGACAACCACAGCAGACTCTCTAGGAGCCATAAAAATCTGTAGGCCAAATCCAGCCCTTGGCCAATGAAACATGATCCCATCACCTCTGGTGGAACTGTGCCTGCTGACAAACTGTGGTACCATATAGTCATTAGGCATGTTCACAGCATATGAGAAGATACTGACTTGTAATCCTTCTCTGTGGATACAGAATATCTCTGACTGTGATTCCTTCTGAATACTTTAAACAGTTCATTCTGTCCAGGTTAGAAGAACTCATATATCATTTTCTTTGAGCAGTTTAAGTCATAATTGGTTCTTTGCTATATTTTAGTATCCTTATCTGGTGACCTAGATGAGCAACAAAGGAGAAAATTACTTCATGAATTGCCACTAAGAGCTGAGATGTCACCATAATGAGCCTTCAAGTCTTGTACCTTTATTCATTTGACCCATGTCTGAATTTTAGAATACATCCTTTCCTCCTGTGGGCTTAATCCATGTGAGAGAGAACCATTTTAGTGGAAAACTGTGTCAGTTTTGAAGAACTTCCATCATCCCAAGTGGGGAAAAAAGTGCCACATAATTCTGTTTGCAGGACTGACTCATCAATCAGTACAGAAAATAGCTCAGCAGTGGAGCAAGGGTGCAGCTTCTGCAATGTACTAGTTTTCTACCTTTGGCACGGACTTATTTGCCAACACAATGTGCAAATGTGGAATTCAAAAATATTCAATTGAGAGGCTCCTTCTGTGACTCCGGTCCTTGAGGGAACAAAGATGTTGGATTAATAGGTCTGTTTATTAAGTGGAAAGGAATAGATTTGCCAGGTGATATCAAGATCAGACTTCTCTATACCAATCTTCAAAAATCCTGTCAATCTTTTCAGTCTTGCATTAATTCTTTCAAAAAACATCCCGTGATGGCAGAACCACAGCCTCTCCAGACAATTTGCTCAATAGAACCTGTTCTTCAAACCCTTATTTTCCTGCCACAAGTGGAAGCTGAGAATAGAGCATTTTCTGTCCCCTGTGATGATCTTTTCCACGTGTGAACACTGCAATGTCTTTTCCCTGGAGCTGGCAAATACAGTTCTCACTGTCTTTCCTTTTGCCATATCTGTTTGAGATCAGAGGAGCAGTTATTTTCATCCAGTCCATGATTTGGTTTTTTTTGAGTTTTTTTGTGGTGTCTTCTATTAGGTTTTTGTTATTTGTTATCTGTCCTTTGTTTGTGATAGTATCAAAGCAAAGTTTCACATCAGTAAACAAGGCCTGTGGCAAAGCTTCAGATTGTTTTGATTTAGCCAGGGTTGGCAGGATTCTGCAAACTCAGCTTTTGAAGAAATAAAGAGTCCTGTGAGCTAGGACTGGAGCACTGGGAAGTTGCTATAAAAGGACATGCATGGTGTCTGCATTACTCAGCTAGAAATCAACCTGTGTCTATCACATCTTACTGGTTTCAATTCAAAATCACCTCAGTAAAATGAACTCATATCCCACAGAGCAAACTAATCTGTCTGCCCTGTGCTCCCCACAGCTGCAGCCTGTGGGAGCAGATGAGTTCTGGCACTGCATCAGTGTGACTAAGTGCTAGACCTCAGCGTGCTGGAAGGGCAGCTGAACCATGCGGGCCTTAGAAATCAATTCTAAGCATTTTTAAAACATGATTGGTACCAGAAGCTTTTTTAAAACAAAAGAAAATACAGCTAGTTCTAAACCCGAGTTTATATATGTGTGTGTGTGTGTGTGTGTGTGTGTGAGAAGTTAATTAGTACATTATAAATGAAGCATAACAAAGGTAATTGAAGAGAAGCAAAAGCAGTGGCTGAAAAATAGTAAATTAAAAAAAAATCCTAATGAATGAAAAAATCCAACAAACCCTATGTGCATGTGTCTGTTGTCTTTGGGACTTGGGGGTTTTGTTAATAAAAATTCATTAACTTCAATGTATTAATCACATTTCTTGGTTTGTTTTTTTTTCTCCATTTGTTAAAGAGAGTGCCTGGCCTAATCAGTCTGATGAACTTAGCAATTCTTTTAAATCTATTGATTTCAGTAGGTTCTGACAAAAGTTTTGGGCTTATAATAGACTCTGTACTTGCTGTATCGGGAATTAGTTCCATAAATTCCTCATTTACTTTGCCATTCTAACATGAGAATTGGAAGGACATTTAAATTTTTAGGGAAAAGGAATTCACTTGCAAGACAAAAAAATTAGCAACAGAACAGAAGTACCTGTAATACAAAATGCAGCTGTCCAAACTTCATCAAAACTTCTGAAAGACTTGAGTGGAAATTTCTGCCTTTTATCTTCCTTATTAAGATTGCTAACTTATGGAATTATTTTTCTCCAAGGCAGATCTTAATTAAAAACAAAACAAAACTGTAGAATACTTAAGAACTTCTGGGCAAGCTCCATAAACTAGTTCAAATTTTTAGCTTTGCCATGGTGAGATATCATAGCCAGTCCTGACTCTTACTGTTTTCAACACACAATGAAGGCTTCTAGGGCAAGTTCTCCAACATTGAAAGAGCATTGTAGGCCACAACGAGGTTTCTTCTTATATACAGTCTATCATGGTACATCACTCCTCCTCCTACCTGATGGAAACACAGTCAAGTTATTTTGCTTTTTCCTTCTGTCAGATTTGACATTACATGCATGCTCACACCTTTCAACCGTTGCTTATCTGCTGCTGATTTTCTTCACTTACTATTAAAGCTCTCAGATTATAGGGCTGAATTAGTATGCAGCTGCCACTTAAACCTTGCAATTCTAAGAAAAAATTTTGTGACTGAAATGTGGAAGCCATCTGCTAAAGCTGCACCAAAACAGTGATAAAATTGCTAAAGATTCATCAACAATTGCTGAAGTGCAGTTCAATAATTGATAGCACTCCAGGTCTTCTTTCTCAAAAAGCTGTTTAAATGTCCCTAGTATGCACTTTGATTTGTCTGTTATTATTCATAATAGAATAATAGACTCTTCAGTCTAGAGTTTCGCTTATATATTCTTGATTTTTATGTTGGCTTTTTTTCCAAGCATGTCTATATTAACTGAGTGTATAATAAGGTGAAAGGACCAAAAAAGTTAGTACATTGTACTAATGAAATCAGTGTGATGAGTTTTGGATTCAACTTTTGAAAAGCAATCTCTTAAAGTGGGAGTAAAACGTAATAAAATCTCCAGCTGTTAACCTTGGAATGATGATCAAACATAGAGGATGGTACATCCTTTTATATATGGGTGTTACTACTACAAAGATTGCTCTGAGTTAATAAGTCACAAAAAAGAGTAAGAAAACATACAGGAACAACCTCAGGTTCAAGAACATCATTTCAGAGGCAAAGCATCAAAGAATACATCCAGTGTAACCGTCACAATATTTGGAATTTAATTTTATTTATTTATACAAATATACAATAAGAAATAAAGTTGTTTGGACTGGAATGGGAAAAAATCCATATATATATATATGTATATATATAGATATAAATCTTTCTAGAAAGGATAAACAGAATTTTGCTAGATCAAAAGGATACAAGTGTGTCAAATGCAAATATTGAACCAGAGCAGGAAGGGGAGTGGCTAATGGCTTTCTTTTTAGTGGGAGTACTAAACTGGGAAATACCACTCCTAAATCCTGACATGTTACAGAGCAAAGCACTAATTTGGCTGCAATTACTGAGCTTGTCCATGTAATATGGAAAAAATTGTGTTAATAGGTTTATCACCTGTGTAAGCCCCATATTTCAGTACTTTCTGCATTTTATGTCTGTTTTGTGATGATTCCCCAAGTAGTCCAGTAGGCGCCAGCTTACATCCTCTCTTAGGGTTTGCTCACTGTTCCAAGCAGGACATTTAAACCTCAGTCTCCTGTGGGACAAGTACACAGCTGCCTATGAGGAAAGGCCTTCACTCAAACTATCTAGAAAGTGTGTAAAGAGTGTCTAAAGAGTCTGTTCCTCTTTACAGAAGGGACACTGCACCGATGTCCACACAGTCCCAAGAAGTGATGTGTTATCTCAAGGTTCACAATGAGGAGATGCTGCCTGCATCTCCAGCCAGCCTGGGAGGTCTGCAAGCTTCTCTCTTTTATCCCAGTCAATTCTGCAGCCATGGCTGTTGCTTTATCTTTTGGTTTTCAAGTGAAGTTTCCCACCACTGAGCCACTTCATCTTTAAGGAAAAAACACCTAAATTAGGCCTTTGGCAGGTGTGGTGTCCAACTGCACATGGAGCAGAACTGTTGGTGAGCCTTTGCTCTTAACCAATGACTCACTGCATCAAACATGACATAGGAGTAGTGAGACACTAGTACTTCATATCTCAACAAGTAGTTTTGCAGGAGAAAAATTTTGTTATTGCAGACATTTAAGAAATAGTGTAAATAATTAATAATATATTTTCAATATACACAGAAAAAGGAGATTTAAATGAAAAAAATCCCATCAATGGGACTGCTGGGGACTGAAAGTGAAGAAAAGCTTCCTGCTGCAGAAAAGCTTGTTGAAATAAAAATCAGGGAGCTAAGCAGAGAAGCAAATACTGATTATTGGATATAATGATGAAACTACATGGTATGGGTTTTTTCTTTACAATATGCATCAGGCCAAATTATCAGTCTCTGAGAGTCAGGTTTTACTTTGTACCTTTTCCACCCCGCTGCTCTCCCTTTAGTTAAGTGTCCAAATAAAATGCTTCCAAGCTTTTTTTAATCTGTGAGCCACCAACATCTGGCATTTTGTGACTTGTCCTGTTCCCTTTCCACAGGCAAAGACAGTCATCTGTGCTGGGGCAAAGCCAACTCTTGTCTTGGGGCTGCTTCTTAGCTTTCATCTCCCTTAACCATGAGGTGTTTATCAGTACATTCAGGCTATGAAAATCTTCCCCAAAATGAAGAACATTGTCATAGAGCTCATGCTATTCAAATCATCACAAAGCATGAAGAACAAATTCGTGTACTTCTAAGGCAATGCCCTGACAATATAGTGTAGGGACAGAAGACAAAAAGCTCTTGTAGCCTTTTATCTAGAAAACCAACCTCAGAGATGCTTAAAAACAATCCAGATGTTTCTTTTGTGGACGGCCCTCCAAAGTAAAATAAAATTTAAGAAAGCCTCAAAACAACCAACCAACCAACCAATCAACCAACCAACCAAACAATGACCTCCCAAAACCTCCAATTCATATGCAGAGAGGATTAGGAAAAAAAAAATGGAAGAAAAGAGGTCTATGAAAATAAGTTATCAAATACAGTCTAATTTCTTTGGGGAGGGAAAGACAGAAGGTGGACCTTGTAAAAGACACCTACTAAGAAATAATTTAAAGAGTGAAATAAATGAAGAAGCAGCACCTACATCTTCCACAAATGTAAAATAGGAAAATCAACAAGGAAGGAAATCATGTTGCTTTTATACATATATAGGGGGACTTATATACAGATATAGCTCCCATTTCCTCCCTAGCTTACTGCTTAAATGATGGTTAATGAATGATTTCTGTAGGTGAGCTGAAACACAAGGCACTTCACTCAGAAAACTAAAATAATTTCTTCTAAACTCTTCATGTTACCTTTAAACGTTGTGCCATACAAATAGCAAGCACAATACTTCTTGTTTCATGCTTTGTTTGTGCATCAGCTGTTGATTACCTATGTTTCCAAGACACTGAAGTTTTGGAATACTATCACCTATTTTGTGATGAGTGCCCTTGACTGAAAATTGCTTCCTCACCATAACTGCTTCTGTTTTGTGTCTGTGGCTCCAGCCAGGCAGTGGTAGGTTTGATTGCTATGGTGAGTCATGTATTTGTGGCCTGAAGTCCCTTTGTAACTAGGGCCACAATAGTTTTCACCTCTTTGACCAGTTCTAGGTCTATGCCAAGCTTAGACATAGAAAGTTCTTCTTCATTTTGCTATATATCCACAGGAACGTTGGCATTATCCGTTGCTGGGGGCTGGGCCAAGGCAGCTTTCAGTGCATGACAATGATTTTAGGCAAGCTGTGGTTTATATGGGATACATTATTCCAACCTGTTGTTGTTCCCACCATGTGTAAACACAGAGCAATATGCTTGCTGATGGACTAATATATCTAAATTTCCAGCTGGACTGCAGTAGCCCAGGAATCCTATCCCCTCTGTCCTGGGACAATACCTGTCCTGTCATTTGAGCAACATGGAAGATGTCCTTGCCCAACAAGGAGGTTGGAACTAGATGATCTTTAAAGTCCCTCCAATACAAACCATTCTATAATTCTGTGATTAATTTTAATTTTTTGTTTCTTCTTGTGTAATTTGTTTTAATGTTTAAATAAAATGTAATAATTTTTAAGGTAGAGTGGAAAGGTTTGCAGTTGTTGCGAGAACTAAAATAATGTAGAGAACCAGAGGAGTAGATTTGGACCATTAGCATTTCTCACAGACAGCTTGAAGAGGACCTGCCTCAGTGCCCCAGTCAACCTCTTGATATAGAAACAGGAGTATGTTCAACCTGTATGTTGCCCTGTCTGCTGATGACTATTTTTATAGGATGAGGAATGAGCCAGTTCAAGCACTTCCATCTCTAATCATGGTAGCACTAACACAGATGGAGTTTCCCAAAATAGTTTGTTTCTTCTTTCTTTCTTTCTTAGTAAAAAAAAGGAGAAATTCATGGCATACTCAGCTCAATCTGGATAGCCCTAGGCAGCCAGCAATTCTCCTGGAAAGAATATCTCAGGCTAGCAAGCAAAGAATTGATTTAAATCTATTCCTAGGACCCATAATGTTGCCAGTCAGGATAAGGAAGCAAAAAGTCAGGCTTGTGGCCAAGACTGTGAAAAATGGGTACATCATTAACTATTCTAACTTGTAGTAAAATCCAGCATCCAGATATTTTTGCCTCATATTGAATACTCAGATATTGAATACTTGACTTTTTTTCCCCTAAGTGCTAAAATATAAAACTTTAAATTGCAAAATGCTGTAATTGACATGCAAGCAAAACTAATTTGAGATATGCAGTGTATCTGCATGAGGACAATGAACTGTTATCTGAAATTATTTATTACTTTTCAGACACTGAGGCCAGTAGGAATGAAGAGTGAGGATCCTTAGTGCTAAATCCTGACTCCAAACCACTGGCTTGAGGGGTGCTGCCCATTGACAATGGTCCTTGGCCTCTTCTGATCAGTGCCAGGGAATTCAGAAAAAAATTCCTGGCCCAAGTGGACAACATATCAGGGAAAGTTCAGATTGTAAAAAAGAAGTTATTGGTGAAGTTATTTCACCTTCTAAAAGGAATAATTAATTTTGGTTTATCTTACGCATGTAAATGTGCATGGACTCAGGTCTGGAGTCAATGGCTGCCAACAATGAACCCAAGTGAGAAATCTGACAGTTCTGTCTCTATGCCAGCAGAACTTTTTCCTTGCAAATACTGATCTGTCATTTATTTCAGTCACAGCAAATGGGATTCTTGCCTGGAATATGTCCACGTCATATTTGAGCATTGTAAAGTAGGCAACATTAACTTTTCTTTCCTTTTTCTATAATGAACAACATGATAATTATATTACTCTAGAGGTCATCAACGGTGCATCGTTTAATCAACTATAATAGCTGAAGTTTTTTTGAGATTACTTGAGAATGCTTGTGTGAACAATTTAAAAACAGCTTGAAAATTGTGTAGGTGGTAGCTAATGGGAGCAGCTTGAACTCTAAAGACCCAGACTGGTCACAGTGTGGGAAGCAGTTGGGATTGTGGAAGAGGTGGTCTGGAAAACTCATACCAAAAGCATCTGTTCACACCTTTTTTTTCTTGTTGCAAATGAAGCAGGTTGAAGGCAGAAGAAGAACCAGAGTGTCTCAGTGTGGGAGGTGGGGATACAGGCCAGGGAGGAACATGACTGAGCAGGAAGGAATTCCAGATCCTTCTCTCCAACATGTCCATGGCTGTTCTTGGTCTTACCTTAACCTGCTGTATAAAACTTGGATCAAAAATCAGTGGGAAGAGTAAGCTGAGTTTCTCTGTGAATCTTGGAAATGGTCCCTTCACTCTGACAGTCCTGGAAATCTGGTTATCTTCCTTTCTGATTCTCATTTTAACACTTTTTTTTTAATATGTGTTTTTATGTATTCTGTGTTACTGAGTCTCAAGTTTTTACATAATTTCTAAAACTTGGCTTCAGCCCCCTCCAAGTGATCCTAAGGAGGCTATTCCCTACTCCCCACCCTCAACATTGCCATAAGAAATTTATTATTTTCTCTGGATGCTAATTCTGAGCAGTAAGATATACTTACAATCTTTGGAACTTCACCAGGAAGCATAAGAGAACTCTGCAGACTTCTGAGATTTGTCTCAAGTGAAAGGATATAGTTTATCTTCATAAATATTTAAAAAATCATTACTTTATTTCTGCCAAGTTTCAGCCACATTTCCAATGAGCCAGAGTTTCACAGGTGTACTCAGCTTGTAGTTCTGATGGAGTTTGATGTGAAAATTCATAGGGAAGCCCTTTGTTGCTGTGTAGCTTTGGAGACGTGGAAACAGCCCAGAAGGGCTGTGTTTGCCTGGCTGGTGCCCAGCACAGGGAGTGTCAGTGCTCTGCTGCTGCAGGGTGTGGTCTGCCCAATTCAGCAGGGCAGACAGGGCTCGTGGCTTTGCACAGGTGCTGGCACCAAGTGCCTGTCCCACAGAGCTACTCATCAGCTGGCATGCTGTGACCTCGAGGAAGTGAAGGAAGATGGCAGGGGACTCGGAGTAAGGCATGGAAGGAAAATGGGGAATGTGTTCCGTTTAGCTGAAGCTGGGGATTTGTTTTTAGAATAAATTAGGTTTTAGAAGGGGGAAATTGAGCTAAGGTGGTAAATGCCAAGAGCTTTCTTCATTCCATGATTATGTCTTTTTTCCATGGTCAGGATGCCAGTTCTCAAGGAATCTTCACAAAGTATTGCTACTTAGCATGTCCACTGGGGCATCAAATGTATCACACAGAAACAGATGAAAATCCAGCTTTTTTTTTTACTTTTTGACAGATTCAGTATGAAAAGCTCCATTAGTACCATTATCAGCCGCTACACATTTCATACGTTCACACTTGCCAGCTACAGAATGAGAACATCAGTGAATAAGCATTTTTGTTTCCTGGGTGTGCTGATTCCATCTTAAATTTTAGCTCCTTTGGAGTGTGTGAAGGTAGGGAGAAAAAAATTGTGCTTTAATTTAGCTTAATGAAAATAAAATTCCTAATGTCTGTGACTTCAGTGAGGCACAGATGAGCAGGTAAAAATGTTTTCTCTGAGCTTCAGCAGCTGGGAAAATTCATTATTTTTTCAATCTATCAACCAAACCAGGGTTTCCAACATAGACTGGTAGTGACTTTAGGACCAACATAGACTCTTCCAGACTTCTTGATAATAAATTATCAATAATGATAACAATTACAACAATAGCAATAATAAAAATATATCTGATAAGATTAAATCCATAAACAGTTGAAAAAATATTAATGAGCACTGGCCAGTATGCCTTCCCATAAAATGATTAATAACATGCTTTTTGAAGCTTAGTCCTAATAGACTGCCGTGGTTCAAAGCTGTTTAAAAGGCTTACCCTAAATCTAATCTTACCCTTCTCAGGAACCCATCCTTATGCTTGCCAATCTTTAGGAATAAATACTATAGAAGACTTATACAATCCTCAGGCAAGGGACAAAAGGATGTAGCCTTTAATGCTTGTGGGATTATTGTGGGTGGTTAAACCTTGACATTCTCTTATGATTTTGATTAAATAATGCTACAAAATGCAGCAAGACAGTGACCAAGAAACAAATCCACACAAATATATTGATCTTTGTTTATAATAAATTGTCTTTTGAGACAAAACTGTTAAAGCTGTGATTTCTCTGGCTTAGAGTGTTCTACTAGGTAGAAATATTAAACTGTGGGTCTATACATTGACTGTCAGTTTCACATATCATATTAATTCCAGATAACAGTTAATTTCTCTTCTGCAGAAAAAATGATTGCAAACTGCTTATCCCAAATCAGTTTTGCTTGCATGTCAATTTCTGCATTCTGCAAGTCATAAATTTTAGTGCTTAAGGGGGGGAAAAAAGTGAGACAAGTAGGAATAAGATACGTGCTGTGAACCCTCACTTTCACCATTTCATACTTGGGGACAGGGGAATGGACTGCAATGCTGAAAAGCCCCAGGATGCAGTTCTTGGTTTTCTTAAACAATACCAGTTCCTAAGGTTAATGATGATGATAATAATAATAATAATAAATAATAAATAATAATAATAATAATAATAATAATAATAATAAAACCCTAACTGCAAGAGGTGGTGAGCACTTTTAATTTATACTAGAAAATCCATGAGATTTCAGGAAATACGGGAATCGTGAAGAACTGTGCAATTGTGCAAATATTTCTACATCAGGAAAGTAGCAAGCACTGTACCGCTCTGGCTCCTGTCATTGAAATTGTGAATGAAGACATCAGACCCCTTTAGCTTCATTAGCAAAACTACATCTCTTCTGAAGCTAGCCCTTCTGTTGAGTAATTTGACACTTCTTACTCCTTCTGAAGGTATGGATTTTCATTTCTTAACCAAATCAAACAAAAAAAAACTTAACATCTTCAAAGAAGAAACTATTTAAAAAATATCTTGAGCAGTGACTGTGAGCACTCTGTCATTGTCCATCCTTATCACCTGGCATGTGGACTGATGGAGGGTTTCCATAGTTCCCTCCCAGTATACTATTAATCCAGGGTGAGAACAGTCAGACACAATGTCCCTCATGTCAAGTGATTGATAGTGACATTTGTTTACCACGTTACCAAGCCTTTTTAATATTCTGCAATTTGATTTTCTGTGGGTTTTTTGTTGTCCTCCACTCTGATTTAATAATGAATATTTTTATTTATGCTTCTTGATGTTTGTCTTTTGCAGACGGAAACAAGCAATGATGGAGACCTTAAGGGGTTCAGTGGTCTTGAGGAGGGTTAGCCTTAGATATAGAGTATCAGAATGCCACTTTTTTGGGGTGGATTTCAGACATCACCCCATTTACATCTCATTCACCTTGCACAGATGCTGCCCAAGAACAGTCTCTTTTCTATACCAAATGTGATGGAAATGAAGTTTGCCTGTCTTGGAATGCACTGTGATGTAAAAGACTGTATACAGCTGGTAAAGCAGATAAGGTGGCCTGTCTAAATCCATTTAAATGTTACAGTCATCTATGCTATGCATGCTGGAAACAGCAAAAGCCCAGGAATTAGATAAGTCAGTGTATGTAAAAGCACATTGCAAAACTTGTCCTTGGCCCAAGACAGCATGAGACCAACATTTAAAAATTCACTTTACAGTGTGTTGTACCTCCTCTTATCTTTCATATATCTATTTTTCTCCCTTTTATGAATAAAATAAGGAGGGAATCATGGCGTCAATTGTGCCTAAACACAGTGCTGTTTGCTAATCAATAACAGGTTCTACTTTTTCAGTTGGATAATTTATATTAGAAATAAATAATTTTCTTGAATTTTCTCCTGAAAAGATTGCAAAGGAAACTGTCAGGTGCTAAACCAAACATTTTTCTTTAGCAAGAGGCAAAGTAGTCCATAACTACTTACTGTTGGATGGGACTTGGCCAGGTTTGCTTTTATTCTTTCAGAATTTTTTTCCTGCTTAAAAATTTGCTATCTCTCATGTCCAACTATTTTAACATAAAATCACCTTTTTAAATATAAAATATTATAGTCTAGGAAAATCTAGAGCTCTTCATAGGAGGTGTTTCTGTTTCTAGAACATCTAGATTGACTTTGCCCAAAAGAAGCAACACTCAGCATGGTAATTGGATAGAGCCAGCAATGAGTATAGGGCTGAAAAAATGGATTCACAAATATTAAAGTTAGCTTTTGATAAGTGTAGAATAAACTTTACAGAGGCTTGTGAGTGTATGGAGTGGCTATTAAAAAAGTAGTCAAACGTTGACATTAACATATTTGCTAGAATTCCAATTCTTTCTGAAAGATACCTGCTTCAACTCAGGGAATGATGTTCTGGTAGTCTAGATCCTCAGGTTAAGACCCTCCAAAAACAAAACAAAAAACAAAACAAAAGCTAAACCAAAGCAAACCAAACAAAACCACACACACACACACAACCATACTCTCTGGCCCACCCAAAAACCCCCTGAAATCCAAAAGCAAGAACAAAACAAAAAAAAAAAATCAAAGCCAAACAAATAAAAAAGAAATTGCAGTTGGCATTAACAGAAAGGAAAATTTCCTGTTCCCATTAGTGCAAAGACCTCACAAGTCAAGTTGTTCAGATACCAGTAAAAGAAAAACATTGATTGAATAGAGTCTAAAGTTCTGTTGTTTCAGACTTGCTTTCTCACTTTAGGTACAACAGCTTCAAATGCAGAGCCACTGTGTCATCTGGGACAGCGGGGTATCACTGGGGTGCAGTCAGATCCACTGTTAATGTCATAGGCTTGTACTAGGAAGTCACCTGGTTTATGCTGAATTTTGCAAATCCCACTGCAACAATGTAGATTTTTAGTAAATATTTGCAAACTAATAGCAATGGCAATTTTGCCAAATGGAAATTTTTAATCTAGAAAAAATTCTTGAAAAACCTTGAAATTCTACCCACCCCATACATCTGAGAGTTTTGCCACTCACCATGTTGAGAAAAAGTAATTTATTCTTGATTTCTTGAGGCTTAGGGAAATGTAAAAATGTTGGTTTCTTTCCCCCCAAAGAACAGTATCTTATCAGATAATTTACACTTTTTCCTCAAAGCAAGTATCATAAAAGTACCTGTATTATGAAAGGAGCAGGTATCCATGGTGATCAGCAATTTACCATCTTTTGTTCTCAGTTTTCACTTCAAAGAAAGTGAAATAATGACTCACTATTTTGTCTAATGACTAATCTGTTCATAAGACAAGATAAACTGTAAAATTCTTGCTAAATTAGCTGAATTCGTCTCTGTCAAACCAACATCTTCAATGGAATCATGTTATCTATAACATATTTTCATTCTAAACGAAAACAAGGTATTGCAAGATACTATACAAGGAGAGGTAAGTTACTGACATCTTTATTTGTGCTTTTTATGGTTTGTTTTAAATTAAGAAATTAAAAATTAAGAGATCTGCCACGTTTGAATCTCACAATCTGCACAGGATTAAGAAATAGCCACGTGAATATCTGTAGTTTATGCCTTTTAACTGCAGAATGGGTGCAAATTCTGAAGATAACAGAGTTGAACCCTAATTTCAAGTCCACATTAATATTGTTGCCCTATTGGAATTATATTAATGAAAATTATTTTAAACTTTTGGATTTTTTCTTGTGTGAGAACCAGAAGATCTCATTTCCTTAGTATAACTTCTATTTATCATAACTCTTACACACAGTATTAAAAGACAGAGGAGATGTTCAGTGGCTGAAATTTTGATGGCTTTCCTCCATATCATGCAGAGAAATCTGTAGGTTTGATTAGTGAAATAAAGGGAGAAATAAAGAAAACCCTTTCTGCTGTAATGGATTGCATGGGGCTGAAAGAACTTGGCACAAACACTGGAGCCTGCTGAGTTAGAGGATTAGACTGAGGTAGATTGAGGAGGAACTCTGTGTCCTGAACTGTGAGGAGAGGGTAAACTCCACAGGATGTGCTGAGTGGATTCGTGTGAGTTGTTCACTTGTCTGCCTCTCCTTCTAAACAGATTTGTCCTCTAATTCCTAGCCAGGAACTGCAGCTGGAGCTCGTGGCTATGGCCATGGCTGAGGACAGGCTGCCAGGCTGAATGGGTCCCTGGCCAGACCCAAACCCAGCTGCTCTTACAGCCCTTGTTCCTTAAATACCCAGCTATGCAGATGAACACCTCTTCAGCAAAACAAAGGAAATGAGGTATGCTTCCCAATTATAGAGCCCTATTAAAATATTTTATTCATTAATCATAGATTGATGTTTAACTGTGGGGTCGTAGGATGAAGGTCTAAAAAAGATGATGGAGGTTGTGAAGTTTATGTATTTTCAAGGAAAGCAAACCTTCTATCTTTTACATTTTCTCACACTTTATTATACAACTAAAAATAAGATAGAAATTAGATAGAAAATAAGATAGAGATAAAATTTGAGTAAAAGAAAGTATTTCTTCTGCAACTTTGAAGAATTCTAAAAAGGGGAATCTAGAATAGGTCATTTTATTATTATTACAAATAAAAAGAAATCCATATTGATACACTTAATGAGAAATTGTCGGTTTTCCTTTAGTGGATGTAGAGGAAATAAAGATATGGCTATACTTTTTGCTATTTTATTCTTCCAAAACTACCGAAGATGTCGCAAGTGAAACAGAGAAATTTTCAATAGCAATTAAAAAATTCTTTTTATTTGATTTATTAATCCAGAATTCAAAGAAATTTTTCTGTAAGCTGAAAATGAAAATGTGAGGAGCAAATACAGCTCTTCTTGATGAAGCCTAGACACAGGACTGTGTTTTTGACTCCTATTAGTCTTGCAGTCTTGCAGGCTGACCATTCCAAATAAATCAGCCTCCTAAGTACAAAAGGTAAAACTTGCTGGCAAGCAAAGACTATTAAGTCTGTACTGTCTGGCTTGTAACTCTGAATGCAATGCCTGTTTTTAGATAAATGGGGCTATTGGAACTTGACACGTTTGTTACCACTCAGAGACATATTTTTCTAGCAAAACATATTGGCAAATAAAGCCCTTTTAAATTTCTTTTTGAGTCAAATGAATGCTTTTCTACTTCAAAAAGAAAGAATAAAAGGTAAAGATTAGCAAAAGTCCAGACACAAGCCTTTTAGTGTATAATCTTTCTGTCTGCATTTAGATTACATTTTTTTTCCAGCCTTTTGTTATAGGATATTTTAGTGTGTTTTTGATTAAAAGTAATTTGCTTCCATTCTCATTCTACCTGTGCAGAAAATGAATGGTCCTCTGAATCTTTTCATATACTCTACAGCACAGTATTTTGCAGATTTTCTAATTTTCTTACAATAGGTCTCAAACAGCTTCTCGTGGAGAAGTTGTGATGGTGGAGATGCTCAAATAGGCAGCTGGGTATGGACGATTCTTCAGAATTTGACTTTTTTTCTCAAAGTGATATTCTCTAGTATCACTACAAGTTATTTTCCAAAATATCATTTGTCAAAGTTGTGTTTCTTGGCATTACTTATAGCTGGTTTTTACTCAGAGCATGTGAAAAGCAAGGAAAGCAAAGCTTTGCTTGTACGTTTTTTGTAGTACCCATAGGGGTTCCACAGGCTCTAAGCTGCCAACAGCACTATGGAGCCACATGGGCAAACAAACCCCTCTCACCCATGAGCCACAGAGAACAATTGCCCAGCAATAAATTGTGAATGGTAAATATTTAAAATGGAAACCTGGTAAACAGAAAGGAGAATGCTCCATGTTTAAAAATAAAGGTCATCTTTTCATTTCAGGCTATTATACTGTACTAGAACTTAAGCCAAGAGCACTTTATACAAGATGTCATCATTTCAGTTTGGTTTGCTCTTTTCCAGACATGCAAAATGTCCTGAGTCCAGCAGCAGCACCCAGAGTGGGATTGCTGGAGGAAATTTTTCTTCCACACCGTTACCAGCACACTGACGCAAGTGATGCTGAAGCCCACTCTAGACTGCTTGGCCAACACTTTTTAAACAGTGTACTCATCCTTCCTCTCTCTCTCTTCATGGCCTCAAAGGGAAATAAAAAAAGGGTCCTAAT
Organism: Cinnycerthia olivascens; assembly: GCA_035048155.1. Taxonomy (NCBI): domain Eukaryota; kingdom Metazoa; phylum Chordata; class Aves; order Passeriformes; family Certhiidae; genus Cinnycerthia; species Cinnycerthia olivascens. The sequence goes on along the minus strand of JAWWMU010000106.1, from coordinate 111,857,686 downwards.
AAAGTCACTTAAAGAAGTCACTTAAAGACTTTCCCCCAAAGTATGTTGACAAAGAAAATAAGTTGTTTATCTTGTTTGATACTTCAGGGAAGACTATTGGGATGTCTAAAGTGAATGAATGGTATATTTTTATCCTCAGGCCTCAGAACCAAAATAATATAATATTGACTGATTTTTAAAACAACAGCTTGCCAGATCTAGCCTTCCTATTGTTGAAACAAAGTACTGTTTTGTTATATGATTAAAAATTAAGAACACTTGCCAGAAAAGAATATTAGTTTATCATATCAAATGCCAGAGTTTTGGAGTGAGGAATTGTTCTGAGCCCTGTGAGGTGACCAGTAGCAGGTGTTTGTTAGCAGGAAGATGCTGAATTTTTCCTTCAACTTCATTAGATTAGTGTTTACTTCTAGGGAGTATCCTATCTGTATCTGGGTGAAAGTAGTACCCAAGTACTCATACAGGAGTAGAAGTGTGGGAACACAAGACTCGCCTCCGACTGTACTGGAGGCTCAGGGACCTGGGCAGGGGTCTCAGAGACCCTGGCACACAGCCCAAAACACCTGTGGTTTGGATTTT
>JAWWMU010000106.1:111841847-111857007 GCA_035048155.1 Cinnycerthia olivascens | reverse complement strand
ACGTAACTTTTAGTATAAAAGATAAACACCGCCTCTGAGGGGGGAGAAGGCCTTCGACTGTCTTGCTGGAAGGAGCTTGGCAGGTCAGAAAGAAAATATTTTACATAAGACCAAATAAACAACCATGAAAATGAGACCTGAAGAATTTCTGCTCTTTTCTTCCATCTCGGGCATGGAAAAGGACTTTACTCGCTCGGGGAATTTCTGCAAAATAACAGAGAACCTGACATAGAAGAGCCTGGCAGTCTGGGTTTTCTACAAACAGCCATCTTCACTCATGGAGACTCCAGGCAGAATCAGTAAGTCTGGCTGCCTTGGTAGGACCTACAGCCAGAGTTGTGTATCCTCATACATAGAACCAGTCAATAAACCAGTGCTGGTGTTTATAACCTGGGATAGTTTATTGACATCTTCCTGGATGGCCTGAATGCTCAGTGAGTATCCATCACCAAAGTGGGAGTTCCTCTGAATGTTGACATTATTTTTCTCAAGGGATCACATGAGCTGTTCAGGATAAAATACCTGCATGTGGCAAGAATATAACGTCACAATTTACTCAGATACATATTGCTACACTTATGTATCTTTCTATTCCATTTATTTTTCAGCTATAAACCTTTATATTTACATTTTTTCTTTGCATCAAAAATGAAATTTAAAAGGACTTCCTGTGAAACAGAACACCTCAGTGTAGGTGGGGCTTTCATGGACATTCTGCCCTTGCTGTGGAACAGTTCCGATAAACAATTTTTTCAATATGACTGCCAGGAACAGGTTGTACTATGTTGTTTGAAGAAAAAGTAAATTCTTTAATTAGAAACCAAAGTAGTTCATGGGATGAATTTAAAGGTTCTGGTGAAAAATGTCATTGGGTGCTGTGCTGAAATGTACAGCACTGCCCTCAGCTAACCTGAAAGTTACTGTGAAGTGTTCATCTCAGCACTCAGAGCCCAGGCACCAAACCATCATTTGGTTAATATCACCAGAGCCCCCATCCCTCACAGCCCACTGTAAGGATGCACAGCACAGCCACATCTCCTGCTCCATGGGTCAATAAAGTTACTGCCTACAGGCAGTGATTTACCCAGTTGTTATCCTTCAGTAATTCAAAAGATTCAGTCATGTTTTCAGATGCAAACAGATTTGTCGCCAGAGTTTGGTATTGTTTTCTAAACTCTGTTTTCCTCCAAAGTATAAGCTCAACTCAGCTTTAAATATTTACTCTTAAAGCCTTTTTCCCTTTTAGGACTGGACTGTCACTGGGGAGAGGCTTGCACAGTTTTGAAACAGCAACACGATATAAATTGCATAAATTGAGCCAGTGGCTTGAAAGAAGTGTTGGTGAATAATGCAGCATATTTTCATCAGTATTTTGAAAGTTCTGGAGTGTTTCTTATACTGAAACAAGAAATAGAACTAAATACATAATTTTCATGAGCCTCAACTATTTTGAGTGTAGTGGCATTAGATAACTCATTAATTAGATAGATTAATTAATTACATGACCCATTAACCAATTACTTTAATTGGGAAATAACTTTTGTTTTTTATATGTCAATATTAAAATCACAGAATAAAGATTACAAGGTATCTAATGGGACAAATGCTGGAATAACTTTCTCATTATTTCAATTTAATAATTTTTTCCCAATTTAGTCAAAATTAAAATACAATAAATCTGTATAACCCATGCTAATGTAATTTTCATTTTCATTTTCAATGTTGTGTCTATCTTTGTATCTACTATATTCATAAATAACACAATAAATACTTTGAGACTGCATATTACTGATGATCTTTTGATCTAGGTTGTAGATACAATATAGCTTTATTGTCCATTCCTTTAAAATCTGAAATTTTGAATGTGTGTTAATTTGCATGTTTGCTAGACATATATTCCGAATTTCTTGGGATTTGATTTCTATGCCTGGACATCAGGAGCCAAGGAATAATTCTCACTGGTCTATGCTGCACCATTGGTTGTACACTAGTCTGCAAAATCAGTGTCACATCAAAAAGCTCTGTTGCTACAAGTCAAAGAATTACCTCACCATGTTAAAACTCAGGGAGGTTAGTGGTGGCATCTCAGGACCTTTGTCTAATTCTGGGTTTCACAATCTGCTGGAGTTCACAAAATGCCATGGCAAATAGCATAATCTCTCTGGAGTCAAACAGCCAACAATTGAAAAGCTTATTTCAACTCACATCTCTCTTGTTGGTAGCTGCCCAATTGTGTGCATATGATCCCACCAGGGAACAAAAGAGGAAACATGCATTTACCATCTGTGCCCTCTGGCTCTTTTCTCTTGATTTTTGTTAAAAACTTTCTCAACTGTTATGACAGGTTTAGCAACAGCAGAGCAGAGTGCCCTGAAGGATTTTTGAAGCTGGGACATCAGGAATGTCAGTCTCTTCAGTCACCATTTTCAGCAACGAAAATTTCTGATGTGTGTAAGAAAAATATTTTGTCAATGAGAGAGGTCTCGGTCATTGGAGCAGGTGACCAGTGAGAGACTGTACAACCCTGATCCATTGGGATGCTCAAATTTGGTTGCACATGGCCCTGAGCGACTTGATACAAATTGTAAGTTTGATTTTGTTATCCCTGTGTCCAATGGTGAGTTCTAGTGAAATCCTCATTTTTCTTTAAAGAGATGATCAACTTCTGCATTGAAACTCTCACAGTTCTGCAGCAAGTTTAGAAGAATATAATAAATTATTGAGGAGCTTTGTAGAAAATTATATGCTCCATTTAGGTGCCTTTAGCATTTACATGATACATTTAGAAATATTTAAGTTTTTGATGTATCCCAGTTTTCATAGCTCCCACAGTAGAGAAGTAAATGGTGGTAAATTGTCCTGTCATATTTTTCAGAAAACCATAATATAAGATCCAACTTCTTTATAAATGCAGTCTGGAAAATTCTGGGGCTCCACAAGTACAGAGTTAATTCCTGTGCCTAATAACTGGGTCAGAATTCTGTGGGACATCAGAATATTAAGTCTGCCTGCTCTGAAATTCATGCGGTCTGGTTCACCTTCTGTTTTCCTCTGCATTGTTTTAATCACAGTGAAAATTCACCTACCTGTATGGCAGCACAAAATCAAAACCTGAATTTAAAACCTGAATTTAAAAACCAGACAACTTTTTGATCTTATGTACTGATTCTTACTCCCACTACGCTATTCAAGCATATAACTCACCCTTCTTATAGTAACAATTGAGAATCTTCATTATACTGGCAGTATTTTGTTTATAGAAAAATTATAGTGTGCAGACAGAATCCAGAACATAACTGAAAATATGTATAAAGCATATATATATATATGTATGTGTGTGTGTGTATATATATACAAAGTATGCTATAAAATATAGGGTTCTCACAACTTCTCAAAATCCAAAGGTTTCTTGGTTGGTTGGTTTTTTGTTGGATTTTTTTTTTTTTTTAGTTTTTGTTTGTTGATTTGGCTTCTTTTGTTTCCCCATCCTGCCCACCCTGAGCTAATTAACTGAATTCTGAATTCTAAGACAAGTACATTGAAATCTACAGAGGACAGCTAATGCTTGATAAATACAATGCATTAATCTGGAGAATGTGAGAGCTGCAAACACACAGACAAAATGATAATGGCAAATAGACTTGGCCATCTCTTGTGGCTCAAGATGGAATATGTAAAGACTTAACAGATAGTTAAAAGTTGCTAATTACTTTTCTTTAGTTTTGACTGTAACTTTGAAGCAAAGTACATCCCTGGAGTCTTTACAAAGTTCTTTAGCTTCCAAAAAGGTCACTGGAGAGGCCATAAGAAGAATTTTGTATCTACATTATAATAATCATTGATGAAAACCTTGAATTAAGATCATTAACAGCAAAAATAGCATAATTGCCTTTGAATAATCTTTTTTTGCTAGAGGGTAATAACTTTGGTTTTATGCAGTTTCCTTACAGATCAAAATTCCATAAAGCAGAGAGAGCTCCATGACAAAAACAAGCATGACTGCAGCTCTCACCTATTGTTTGGGGAGCCACTGTAGAATGGAAAAAATAATTTGCTTCGATGCTTTGGCCAAGGGATAATTACCATAAAAAAAAATTAAAATTGAAAATGTAGGAATGTATTGAGGAGAAAAGTACAAGTCTTGTGACCTGTCATGTTTTTAAATAGCTGGTCTTATAATTCAACCACTTAAACTGCAGGAGCCACAGCAACAATGCCAGTATACCAATAGCATTGAATCCATAGAGGCAGAATAATGAGGCCAAGCTTTATTATGTTGATAAAAAATGGTTTCTGAGTTCTGTTCCTGGTCCTGGGAGAGAAATTCTCTGCATCTGAACAAATTGCAAAACTGTTCATTATTGATTGTGCCCCTCTCTTTTTTATTTCCCCCACATAGGAGTGAGCTTTTAATTTTCCTGTTGTGTAATCCAGCTGTTCAGGCAATCAGTCATGGGTCTGAACCTCAGAGTAGGAACATACCCAGGGAGAAGGATTAATTCCAGGACAAGTAGGGATAATGGTACTTTTGAAGGCTAATCAAATACTTTTGAAAGGAGGGAGTTCAGACGAGGGAGAAATGGAAAAGAAACCTGGAATACACAAAACGCTCTCTCTAATCTTTATGAAGTGAGGTTTTGAGGGCTTCTCCTAGGAGTGTGACCAGAAGAAATGGTTAAAAAAGAGACTCAGCATAAAAGAAACCATTGAATTTTGTGACTGTATACAGGTAAAGAAACAGATAAGGACATATATATAATCATGAGAAATGGATATGCAGAAGGATGTAGAGATAGACAACCTTTTTGTAGAAAATGTGATGTATTTCAGCACTTTGGACAACGCTCTTTACCTTTTCTGTCCTTCACTGATTTTTAATGTACTTTGTTACTAACAGAGAAACAACCAATCCATACTTTTTCTGGTTTCCTAAATATTTTACATTTCTTCCACATTTCATTATCTTTCTTTTTCTTTAGGGAATCCATCTTTCATTTACAATATATATTCTCCTCTAGAAAACAAATAAAAAAAAAGCATTTTCCATTGGAAGGAAGAACGTGGTTGTCCAGTTGGCTCCTGTTATTACTATGAAGTCACTACACCTTTTGGGAACTCTGAAAATGCACAAAACCCTTTGAAATAAGCTTAAATGAGAGAAGCCTTGCATTAATTTTGATACGAAAGGTAAATATTACTCTTTAATTTTTTTAGCATATATTTATTTTGATTAGTAAACTGTATCAAAGATTCTGAGCTAGTAAACATTCTGTCTCTGATCCTAGAATAGTTAAGATCTTGAGCAAATACAGGAAAGCTTGAATGGTGTCACAGGTAAATATTGACAGAATAATATAAACTGCTTGTGAAAAGTGGCATAATGCTGTAATCAACAGAAAGCTGAGAGGTGGTTAAGAGGCCTGCTTGATGGAAAACAAATGTTCATAAATTCTAATGGGAAGACTCATCTGCTCATAGATTAAATTCCCTCTCAATATCAGAATACAACATTTTATATCTGAAGGACAACATTTATTTTATACTTTGAAGCACAGCATCAAGTTTAAAGGTTTGAGTTTAAGCAATGTGTAGTGTAGTCAGATTAATCTTGAAGGAAATAATTTTCAGCTACAACTGTGTGGGAGATATAGATATCTACAGGACAGACGGAGAGATACTGCAGTTTGTCATTCTTAGATGAAGGAATGTGTTCAAATATTTTATTCTAATTGTATTTTTATGCTTGCTACAGCAGATCACTTCTAAAGGCATTATCTATAATTTGTCAGTCTAGCACAGCTTGCTTTTACTGAGAAAAGTAGAGAAGGCATGAAGAAAGCTGTGATATCCTTTAATATTTGTTGAATAAAGTGCCAGAAGGAATATTTAACATTTTTCCATGTGTCTGTTTAAAAATACAAAATCATTTTGCTAGACATTGATTTCCAGAGGAATTAAGAAGCTTATTTAAAGAATAGGAGATTGGTTACTGAAAGTAGAATGAGATGTGAAAATAAGAACCTAATAGGATAAAAATATACACGACTTGAAGTTTTGCATGGAATGTCTGTGCCAGGCTGTCTCTGATTACGTGATAACAAAATTCTGGCTTACAGGTAAAAAGCAGATAATTTTTTTAATTTCAGACACCTATTTTCCGACCATTGGACTCTCAGTTGCATATCTAATTTTTTTTGTCTCCTAAGACTGTTGTGAAGTTTTCAAATGCCTATTGCAGCTGTGGCACACTAAAGTGATTCCATATTGATCACAAACTTTGAAATGTGGATCAAGTGTTTGAATACACTTGGTCCCAAATATTGATCACATGGCTTTTTTTTTTCCAGAGGTGGTGAGATGACATCTATTACAACTGCTGCTGATGTGAGAACTGAATTTCAGAAGTGGGCTTTGAAGAAAACTTAGAGAAATCTTTTTTTTTATATGCAGTATTTTTGTAAAACTTCATCTAGAACACATTTCTCCTAGCAAATCGTAAGGCCTCCAGCTTCTCTGGTTTTTAAAGGCAAGTAAACAATTATTAAGCTTCCTTTCCTAAAATCTACAAGATGGATGGGATTTCTTCATGAAAGGAGTGCCTTTCAAGTGGAAAACTGTGTTGTGTGTACACATATCAGGTCATACACATCTCATTGCTCCCTTTCTTGAATAATGAGTAAGCATTATTGGGACCCCTGCTTGTGAAGGATAACTACCTCTATTTTGCTCTACTGCCTTGGTAGCTTGGTTACTCCTTAGATACTGACTTGCTAGAAATGGTTTGTCTGGAAATTCAGTTTGGTTTGGCTACAGCTCAGAAAAAAAACTTCAGCATTCATTAAGGTTATAAATGATGAAGTTTTGATTTTACAAATTTCTGAATACTGTCTTATTAGATGGAAGTTCCATTTTTCCAGTATAAAATAGTTCATATCATCTTGTAGGTAATTTCAGCTTACAGTCTCACTGCTTCCTAGATAGATGAGATTAATTACTCTGTGAAGCTTTTCTCAGGAAACAGGCAGAAAATAATTTATTGAATTGCCTTTTAGTGATGCTTTTTAAATGTGTTATTCAATTTCTTCTTTCTCTGTGCATGGCAAATTCTAGTATAGTTTTTCATAAATCTATCTGTAGGGTATAAAGAGCACCTTTTTAAAAAATTATTTTTGTCTTTTTTTTTCTTTTTAAGTGATTAAATGTTCTGCCATATTTGAGGGATTTTCTTTATCATTGTTAATATGAATATTTCAACAAATAAAGTGGTTGTTGTCTTTTATAACACTTCATACAACAGTTTTTAACTTCAATTAGGCATATCAACTCAAAAGTACAAAGATTTCATGAGTTTTAAGTAGCATCTTAAACCTTAAGGTTTTAGGTGCTATTTAAAACTTAAGGTTCTAGTTTTTATACACATGCTATAAAAACTATCCATTAAATTCAGCATATAATTACAGATATGCACAACGGAGGTCTGAGGCCTGATTAAACTGATGTTGAATATTTAATTGCTTAGATTTTAACATTTGGACTGTCAATTAAATTACATTAATTACATTGCTTAAAATATTTTCCCCAGCTATTGTGAGTGCTAAAGTCATAAAACCTGTTAGATAGCAACCATTATCTGCAGAACAGGCTAATAGAGTATCAGTAGCAGCATTTGACACAAAAGTTAAATCTGCTTCAGGACTCCAAGAAGGAAAACTGTTGTATGCAGCAACAGCTTATCAGGCACTTCCAAACATCACGGTGTTTACTTAGAAGCTGATAAATGTGGCACTTCAGCTCTCCCTTCTGCAAGGCGTCCACCTTATTCTCCTCATCTTCCCTGCTTGGTACACCTTCATTCAACTACAAAATAAAATTCCTGCAGGCTTGATCCCAAAATGAGCCACTCTGAATTAATACCCATGATTTAAATGAAGGTCCTGAACATTTTGGTATTAAGAGTGAATGTCATGATGGAAGATTTGGTTCAATAATTACAACCTGTTGAAGTCAGTAGGATTTCTGACAGAGCAAAATCCTACTGAGCATTATGCAAATGAGCCCAAATCATTATACAGTTATTAAATGGCTGTGTGCACCAGGAAGGAAGAAAAACTGTTGGTGACTATAAATGCTTATAATTAAAACTGATGGAAAGAAATGGAGCAAAGGGCAATCTAGGCTGAATTCTAGAAAAAACACTTAATGGTAAGATCTAGCAAACTGTGTAAGAGTTCACTGACTAATGGAAGTAATTTTCAGTTATTACACTGAACTGGACAAAGAACTGAAATATGTTCTAGGAACTTTTTCTGACATAGTGAACTGAATAGTGACTTTTCCCAATATGTGAATAATTATTTTCTCCAAAAATCTTGTTAGCCAGGCTGTAGGTTTGGTGAGTAGCTTCCATTCTGCTTGAAGATTTTGTATTCTGAGTTGCAGGTGAGGGAAACGTGTAACTTTTAAATATAATTCTGGTTGTGTGACAGGTACAAATTTCCCAGTTGCCTTTGGAGAACAAAAACAAGGAGAGTTCAGCACTTTTGGGAGAAATCTAGACTGAAACATTTCATGCAGAATTGAGAAATAGGAGAATGACTACAGGCTAGACAAAATTGTATTTAATTCTTTAATGGTCCTCACAATCACAAAATGGGTGAGGTCAGAAGAGACCTCTAGAGAGCATCTGATCCAATCTCTGACTCAAGCAGGGTGACCTAGACCTAGGGCTATGTCCAGGGATGGAATCTCCAAAAATTCCCTGATCAACCTGTGATTCTCCTTGGTTATTCTCACAGTCAAAAAGTGTTTTTTGTTGTTCAGAAGAAGCCTCCCAGGTTTCAGTTTGTGTCCATTGCCTCTAGACCCATCACTAGGAAGGCAAATTACCTGGTTACTAGCCAACATAAGTTTTTGGCTTTTGGATGCTGTTTACTAAAATGGCCAAAACCTAACCACACTATTTCTTTTTCCCTTTATCTAATTCCAACTCCAGTTGCCAGCAGAACTCCTTAAAAAGGAGTGTAGCTGTGTTTTCAAACTGTAACCATCTGATTTGTGAGAAGTGAGAAAATGTAGATTGTACATGCATTTCATATCATCTCTGTGAGGTGATGCGGTGCAGCTTGAGAAGGATTCTGAAAAAGCTGAATTTGTAGGCCTGGAGTCCAAGTTGTCCAATCATGCATTGTTCAGTCCTAAAGAAGCTGCAAAATACAATTCACCCCTCCTTAAAAAATAGACTGGTAATACCTGTACCTTCTGCTTTTATGATTAATGCTTAAATTGAAAGCATCCACCATTCCTGTCCTAGATAAAAAAGAACAAGAGAATAAGTGATAAAAAAGAAAAAGAGAATAAGAAATCTGCTATTATCCCAAGAAAATTCATCTTAGAAGAAGGTTTCATATGACACTGTTATTAGTATAGACCTGGCAACAGCTTGTCTTAGGTTTTTATGAGTGTTTTTGCAAAAGATTCAGAACAACCAGTTCAGTCCAGTACCTACATGTTTGTATTCACATGCAAGAGGCCTTACATGCATATTTTACCATAACTATCAAGAGAAAAATTAATCACCACACAAATACCCTGAGAGTATATACTAAGCAGTAATTTCATAGTATTTTATATATAAAAATAAATAGTTATTTGTGAATAAATATGCAGAAACAATTCCCTATAAGTTGATTTACTATTCATAACAAATAAAGGACTTGACAACAATTCAAATACAGAATAATAAAGAATAACTTCAGTGAAACATGATTTTTAGCTTAAGGTGATATAAAATATTGGAACATGACTTTGGTACCTAACATATAGTTGCTAAGATTTAATGTTGCTGAACAGCTTGCTTGGATGCCTTTCCAATGATTTGTAAATCCTTGATGATTTCACAGTGATTAACTCTACCATATGCTTTTTTCAAAGGCCAATTTTGCCAGGCCATCAGTTTATATGCAGATTAAACTGGCAAGTGTGACCAAACTTTTAGAATCAAGTAAAGTAAATGTTAATTGCTTGTAACCACTTTCAGTTTTCTTATTGCAATTGGAAAGCTACAAAATAAAGATGATAGATAGGTAATAAATGAAATTCCCATTTGGGATGACAGCTGGAGTAGCAGGAAATTCTCCTGTTGTCACAGGCTATAGCTACCAGTTATTTTGCATATAAATCATTTCCCTCATCTCTGGTTGGCAGGATTTCTTGGCACCACCAATATTTACAGTGGCTGATTCTCTAAGGGAAGGCTGAGAAATATTTTCCTTTCTCACTGCTTATGAATTACTTCTGTTTGGTACCTGAAAGAAGGCAGGTTTTTAAGTACACAGTAGAGGTTTTGGGCCCTGGAAATGGACATAAATAGGCAGGTATGAATAAATACACCATGAGATTAAGTCCATTGGTTAGAACACAGAAATAACACCAGGATCATGGGTTTCATTGCTGTATGAATTTATCACTTAGGAGTAGGACTTGAAGCAGGTCCATTCCATCTCAAATATTCTGTGATTTAACTAGCAAGGAAGGTGGTTAGAGAAATCCTCCTTCTGCAGCACTCCATTGTACAATGAGAGGATAATAAATGTTGCTTCTCTGGCCACAGACAATGAAGTGAAACAGAATAGATACTGGTTTGTAGGAAAACGTGAGGTGTCTACCATAGCAGGCTTCAAATCAGGGTCAGGAATTCAGTACTCAAAAAATGCACTTTATTACTATCGTCTGTAGCTCAATTAAAAAGTACACACATAATCACATAAATAAATAAATAAATAAATAAATGCATGTAACATAAACTTGCAATTTATAAATTGGTTGGTGGATAGTTTCCTGCTTTTGTCCTGAGGTCTCAATCTCTCTCTGCCAGGAGGGAAAGAACATTTTGCTCTCAGAAAACTGATGAACTGCTAATATCTGGTTATAGATGACTTCACTTAGACAATAATGTTTTATTAATTTATGGGTATTTGAGGAAGTTTTTCTGAGGAAAAAGTTAAATTCAAAATCTTGACTGATTTCTGCTCTCAGAAATCTTGATGCTATGGAAAGGGACAAGTCTGAAAAAAATGCAAGGAGAGATTTAGGCTTAGAATTTACCTATGTCCTTGGATTGCAGAACCCTTCTAGTGTGTCAGACCCAAGGTTTATGTTAGAGCAGACACACAGCTGGGCTTGTGGTTAGATGACAAGGGAGATAACTGCTAGGTGACAAGAAGGGACCTTACACTGATACTGATAAAAGCTTGCAGCTTGTTTTATTTCTGTGAACCTATCCATTAAATCTTTGTAACTTTGTTATCTAATTCTAGATGTGGAAATGAATTACTAACACTTGCTTCTCCTATATTCTCTGCAAACACTAAAGCATGTAGATAACTACTCACTAAAACTTCTAAGAATCTTAAGGGAGAACAGGGCCGTGTTCTTGTTTCGAGGTGCTAAAATATCCTGTATTTGTTATACAACTTCTCTGTGATGGGAATACTTTCATATGAAGAGACTCTACAGTGACTCCCTGGTGATGGGAGAAGTCACCAGAAATTCAAGGGTTTACAGTATGTTTGTGGATAGCTTCCTGATTTTTTAGACTGGAGACACCTAGAAGAGATACTGAAAGCAATACTGGTTTACATTAGTCGATCCTGGCACTAATTTTTATGTTCCAGGAAAAAGTTTCTATGCTGAACAGATAAAGCACATTCAGAATTAGAGGAAGAAAAAATTCTATTCTCCTTAACCATAGTTAAAAATGTTAGCAGGATCCTGAAAAAGCACAACTGGTATTCAGTGGATGAAGTTTTTTGTAGGGGAGAGGTGGGAAGTTCAAAGACTAAAATAGATATCATAGCTTAGAGGGGTCAAAGATTTAAATTAGGGGAGCAAATGAACACAGAATAAGAAAGAGGAAATGATGATGATAATTTAATGGATAGCAAGGAAATGGAAATATTACCTATAATTAAACACTTGTCGGGGGAGATAGAAAATTAAGAAAGGCTGAAGGGAGGAAATAAGTGATTTACTAATCAAGTCATCTAGGGGAAATCAATAAATGCATCAAGGTGGTACATCCTAGAAAGAAGAAATTGCACCATCATGAATGTAAATGAATCAATGAGAAAGAAGACTATGCATGAATATTGAGAGTCTAAATAAACAGTAGGTAAATTATATCTCATTTAAGGGGCAGGTGTAGGAGTACTTGGAAATATTGCCCATACGGATCATTTGAGACAATATACACTTCCCATGATAGCGGTAAACAAAATCCATTAAGGAATGAAATGGACATAGGGATGAACATTTCTCAAATTTTAAACCAGATTAAATAATAAAATTAGAATAAGTTAGATGTCAGACCACATTTAGAGGTACATATCTTAAAGATGTGATTAATGTGGTTAAAAGTTGTAACCTTTGTTCTATCTTAAGAAAATATGCTGTAAAGTGTGAGAATTTGCCACACCTCAAGAACCTTTAAAGGACAGCCTTTTTTACTTTTAAAGGTATTTTTTTCTTCGAGACTAATCCTAGAAAAAAAAATAGGTTTAGTAGACTGAAAGAGATTATGAATAAGTAACAAAAATAGAATAAAATGAATAAAATATGTCACCAATTCTTGATTTGTTGGACTACAGAAGCTTTATTGGGGTGACCAGAAGGTAGAGAAGTAAGGTCATTAACTCTGAAGAAACCTTTATTGTAGGAAGGAATTGACCAACAGAGAAGGAAGGTTTCCCAAAGCTTTTTTGTGGAGACAATATAGAAGAAAACATGAAGGATGTGGGAAACTGACTTGTTGACCTCAAGATTTCCATTTTACTTATGATATCTGTCAAGGAAAATGGAAAAGTTCTAAATCCTTTGAAAGTTTTTTCCTCCTCACTATATACTTTGCATACACATGTACACAAAGAGAAGACATGATACTTGGAAATACAGTAACAAGGAGTAAAAGAGGAAATAGAAAGAAAATGGCAATAAAGAAGAAAAATATATGTAACAAAATGCTAAGGCTCATGGACATAGGAAGGAAATAGCTAAATTATATTTCATCAGTTTCATAATGTTAGCCCTTGTGTTAGAAAAATATGTTTTAATGAATATTAAATATTAAATAATGCCTTTATTTTCAGTTGTCATCTTCAGAAGAAGGGTTGGAAAATTCACTTTGCTCTCCCTCTCTCTCTCTCTGCCCTGCACAAGAGAGGTAACCCAAAAGCACAAGCTAATGTTTACTGTGTGCTTTTAAAGGGATACCTGGAAGAAAATCTTCCATTCACACTGAGACCCACTTTGGTGGAAAATGAGTCATGAATATAGAGCCTAGTGTAGCCCACACTAGATTTAGCATCTGCTTGGTGTTGCAAATTAATCTCAAACTAATCAGTCAGTGTCTTGAAAAAGTGGATGTGTCTGAAATAAAATTGATTGTAGACTAAATAACAGGAAGTCGTTTAGAGAGCCAAACACAAATTGTTAGATGAAAGGTACCTAGTTTCATGCCAACCCTATAAAGATAAGACAGGAGAGATTGCTACAAAAAAGAAGAGAAATTTTTATTCATTTTAACATTAACCCTAAAAACATTTGGTGATCTGGAGGTATAGGTATGAACAAGCCTCCTTGTGATTTCTGATACCATGGCATGGCAGGTGGGTCTTGATATAGAAGTTAAAATCACATCTTCTTACTGCAAAACATGGAGATAATCTTCAAACCAGAAGCATGAATCTAGGTCTTCTCTATTTTGCAAGCTCCAAATGGCTGTGATAGGGAGGCAGCTCTGGAAACAAAAGTCCAGCCCCCATTTCAAAGCCAGGCCAGCCAGGGCAGGATGCTCAGTGCTAAAGGTGGATCCCTAAACCCAGAGATTCTAAAGAATGTTCAATTTCTTTCTTCAAAGTTCCACAGTTGGAGAAAGAGCAGTGATGTGTTTTAAGAGAAACAACATATCATGTAACCACTTTATGTGTGTGCTGGGAATCTGGGAGGCATAACAGTAAACAAGCAGGGGAGGTAAACAGACATTTTTTGGATTAATTCTCCAGCAAATATGTTACAGCTTGAGGCAGACTGTTCTAGACAGAACCCCTCTGGGAGAGAAAAGATCCCTTTGTGGCTCTCCAGCTTGTTTCAATATGCTAATTACTTGTTCAGCAATGTTCTTGGTGGGTAATTCTGCACGCACAGCAGAGAGGTATCTGCTGAACTTAGGAGGTAGAACCCCTCCCCCAATTCCAGCTTATTTTTATGGAATCAGAGATTTTCCAGGGTGAGATAGCAGCTGGATGGAGGTTTATGGAGTTATTTTGGATTCAGGGAGAAAGTTAAGTCACTCCCTCTCACTTTCAGTGAATTTTTAATGTGAACTGGTTGCTGACATACAGTTAGGTAGACAGCAACATAATCATCTGTAAAGTTGTTCTTTCCTGCCCTTTAAAAGGAAATTGTATATAGCGGATGAACTAAATTTGTAATTAGAATGACCTGTTAATTGCCACAGTGCAGCTTGCCACTCCAGCTGATTTGCATGTGATTTGCTCAGAGAATCTTCTGACATTTTCTAAAGGCCCTGAGAAAAGTGTGGCTGAGCACCCAGCTGACCTCCCAGCTGCACTGGGTAAACCACAGGTTGCCTGAGTGATGTGTGGTCCCACATCTCAGTGCACAGTTTAAATTCCTGCTCAATTAGATTGGCCCCTGGTGAAGGTGAATGAAAGCAGAGCCACCAACTAGGGAAGCAAGGTAGAAGCACATGCTCCCACTTCTTGTCTCACTACAAACATATTTCCTCAGGGAAGGGACTGAGAGGATAGTTGTCATTTCTGAGTCACTGAAGGAGATCTTGAATCACATATATGTGTGCAGAATAAGAACAAGAATCAACCAGTAAAAATTTTATCTGTCTCTCTTAAAAGTAAAGGGATATTAGTAGTGAAGGAAGGAATGTGTCGGAGTCTATGTTGTTTCTGCTGTTATTCCCGGTGCTATAAAAGTTCTTTTTCCTTTGCCAGAGAGATGAAAGAGAAGGCAGAAACTCTTCATGTCTCGTGTTCAAGGTTGTTTATTCAAGTTTATCTAAAACATTCTTTCTCTGCCCTGCCGAGGTCTTTCTAGCAGGACGGTCAAAGGCATTCTCCCCCCTCAGAGG
>JAWWMU010000106.1:111831154-111841747 GCA_035048155.1 Cinnycerthia olivascens | reverse complement strand
TGAGCCTCCAGGGCAGTCAGAGACAAGCCCTGGTTCCCACAGAATGGAGTCTTCCTGTCAGTGTATCAGGTCTGAAAGATTCAGAAGTGTGAGTCCTTTCCTGCTGTTTTCTAGAAAGGGTCTTCCCTCTGTTAGGGAAGAGGATGTGATGACCTGCAGACTCCTGCAGACCAAAGTGATAGGTGACAATCACACTGAGGTCAGAGTGAAAGATCAAGGTGAGATTTGTTCAAACCCCTGGGTGTAGACTGGGATAAGAAAGTGAATGGTGCCTTTAGTTGTGTACTACCCTCTCAGGGTGGAGGTGAGGTAAGATAAAGAGCTGATTGATATGATTGTCCTGAAATCTCAATGTTAGTGGGAGAAAATACATAAAATATTCCTCTTGTCAGGTATTCCTCCTTACTCAAAGTAGAAGAGTATGTAAATTAAATGGAATATATATATTTTTTCTACTATATATATTTTTTTTTCCTACTTTTCTACTTTTCTGTTATAGGCTGAAAAGAATGGAAATTGTAGAGCAGCAGCCAAATGGAAAACAAGGAAATAGCACAAGGAATGGTTTTATCTGCAAAGAGGAGAAATTTAGATTAGATGTTTGAAAGAAATTCTTTATGGTGAGGGTGGTGAAACACTGGCACAGGCTGCTCAGAGAAGCTGTGGATGGCTCAGCCCTGGAAGTGTTCAAGGCCAGGCTGGATGGGGCTTTAGCAACCTGCTCTAACTGCTCATAGCAGTGATTGTTAAAGTCCCTTCCAACCCAAACCTTTCACTACCAGGATTTTATGAAATGTTTTGATTCAGGCTGAAAACAAGTTTCAACACAATTTGGGAGGAGGAAGAAAGGAAAAGAAAATAATTGTGTTTGGATAAATTTTTGTTTGGTTTAGATATATTTGATAGAATATACTGTCTTTTTAACTTGAGAATTTGAAATTAAATTTTGGAAAGATTTTTCAATTCAGAAAACAACTTCCAAATGCACTTTCAAATAGCCTTTTCAGAAAAGCAGAATTCTGGTTTAATGAAAAAGAGTGCTGTTTCAACTCTTGGTTTTCTTCCACAAGAAGAAGAGTAAAATCAAGGATAAACTTTATTCAAAAGCAGCCAAAAAAACCTGTTATTTAGACACAGGTTAATATCCCAAGTCTCTCTTGCTCTCAAATGCTGCATTCTGAACGAGAGGAAACATCTTATTTCACTGCTATAATTATTTTAATGATAGACTTCCACACTAAGTCTTTTTAGAAACATGATTTTTTAAAATTACTCATATCTCCATCAAATAACTGCTATTGTAATGTAGCATATGTTTTGTTTGAAATCCTAATTATGCCAGATATTTATGGAAGTTCAATTTCCTGTTTTATTGGTCTATTTCTTACACACATACATGACATTTATCAGAGCATAGCAGGACTGCGCAAAATAAAAGGGCTGGGTACTGGTTAATATGGAAGGCTATCATTAGTGAAAATTAAATTAATTGTATTGTGCAGTATGTGCAGTTGGTCTTTTATGAAAATGCTAGAACAAAACAGCAGGATTTCTTGAGAAGGGAAAAATCCTGTAAACAAGACATCAAATACTTCAGCAGGAAGCATTAAATTTCTGAAAACTAGAGAAGAATCAACCATAATTTCTAACCTAATGGGGAGGTTAGAATCACAGTCTCTAAAATACTGTCTGTGCTTTCAGTTCACATCAATGACTTTGTTTAGTCTTCTTAGCCCATTGTTGGTAAATTCAGGAAGTCTTTAGAGTAACGTGTTTCAGACCACAGAAAGATTCTTCAGACTCTGGTCAACTGGATAAGACAGGATCATATTTAAACACAAGGTCCATATTTGCCATTTACTTCATTCTGCATGAGAAATTTTTGGAATTTTTTTAACCATTTTTTGTTTTTTAAATGATAAAGAAAAAAATCTGCCAAGACTAGATTGCAAAAATCTGGCAGGAGTTGTCCTTCTCCATCTAAATAAACTTTCAAAATATTCTTTTTTGTGTCTATGTGTATAATTTTTGATTACACATACATTGAATTGATCCATGAACTCTTAGGATTGCTGTGATATCCAGAATGTCCATTAAATAAACAGAGGTTAGTCAAGCTTGCTGTTATCCACCAAAATATCCACAGGCTTTGAAACATATCCCAGTTGGGTTTTTCAGTGTAAGGGCATAGATTTTGTGGATTACATTTGTGCAGTGTCAAAATGGAGCTATTAAAAGTCTTTTTAAGTCACCACAAGACCTTGCAGCCTGTTCTAATTGGGAACCTGAAAGCTGCATACACCATAAATCTCACCTGAGCATTTACAAATTCATTTCTATTTTAAAAATCACCAGAAGGAAAATTACCCCATCTGAACACTTTTCCAAATAGAAGAGAGCCTGAAGCATCTATTAAAATTTCTCATTTTTTGGTGAAACTTTTAATCCAATGTTGATAGGTAATACTTACTAAAATGTGAAAGTGTAAATATCTAGGCTGTATACAGTGAAGCATTTAAATCAAATGGGCATTAAGAAAAATAAAGAACTGCATTACTGCAGTAATTTGTAACTGTTGTTTGCTTGCTTACTAATTTCCTTTTTCTTTATAGGTGAGAATTTACGTAGTTCATAAATTTTATTTTAGTAATTTTTTTCTCAGGTATTTAATCTGGTGGTTCACTGTATTAGTTCCTTAGCTGCAAATTGCACTGCAGATCAATATGGCACAAAACGATATATTTAAATGGAATAAAAAGATGACCAAGAGTTGTTCAAATGGAAAAACAATAAATTAGTTGGAGCAGAAACAGAGAAGGACTCTGAGGAGTGTAAATGATGCAGATAGAAGACAGGGGGATCTGTAAAACAAACCTTCTGACTTGCATCTATGGAGTGAACTTGGAGTAAGAGCACTATCCAAGGCACACTGCTTAACATGATGAAAAGTAGGACAGCTGGCCAAGGGCTTAGATTTCGTGTTGGGACTGATATTTCAAAGAAAGAAAATAAGAGCCTTTTATAGAAACAGCCAAACCACTGACAAAATCTTGTTAGAAAGCTTTAAATCCTACAGAATTCAACAAAATTGTTTGATTTTTTTTTTCCCACAAGTGACTAAACTGGAATGAGAGAAACAAAACTTCTAAAAGTAAAAGGAAAAATATTTCTTTCCTGGAACTGATTATCGCCAAAAGAGGTGTAACATAGAATATCTCTAAAAGTTTTTGAAGATGATTAGGTCTCTGGTGTTTGTGGCGTTGCTTTTAAAACTGTTTGGAGGCTGATCTACCAGTGACTAACAAAAAAGTGGAGATGGGATGCTGTGCCACATGGTTTTCAGTGATATCACAGCTAAAATAAGAAAAAAACCACAAAACCTGACAAATCTTGTATCTTTTTTTTATGGGTCTTTCTAGTGAAAAAATTGTTCAAACTAAATAATTCAATTCCCACAATATCTGTTTCCTTCTGCTTTCCTGAGATTTTGTTGTTCAGGATCAAGAGACCTTTTTTTTTTTTTTCTCAAGCCACTGTTCGTAAAAAATTAAGAGGTGATTTGAGATATTTAGGTTTAAATCAGGCTTAAAAAGTTGCATTTATGCATTTGCTATTATTTCTAATACTGTGCTTCATATGGTAACAAACCTTTAAAAATGTGGTAGGCAGCACTATGCTCGTCTTAGCAGGATTGGCTTAGACAACATCCAAAGCACCTAACATGAAGATAAGTCAGAACTTCTGACATTTTCTTTGACTTTAGTAGGTACTAAAGAAGGATTAGTTAAGAGACACTTATTATATCCTCATATAATGACCCTTAATTTTAAAGTTAAAGCAATGCTGTAATGTCTCAGGTCTATAAATGTGTATTAAATGGTGGCTATGACTTTGTCATTGGCAGGGAGCACACATAGTGTGTCTAAGTGCTCTCTGTAAATTACCAGCCGACCTGCCTATAGGTGGCATCTGAGTGAAGCAGGTGAGTAATAAATATCTTGTAAGGCTCAGAATTGAAACTGGTCTGTGAGAAAGGAACTGCTGGGGCATTTTCAACATTTTCATGAGAACAGTAGGATGGAGTAACATTACTTAAATAATATCAATTCAGACCCAGTGGGACCATTCCTTGTGGCAGAATGTCCAAGGAATTGGACAAGGACAAGAGTGTGCACACTCTTCTGCACAGAAGAATGGAACCCTCATCAAATCTTTGGTATTTTTTTCTCCATTTCTTCCCATTGTTACTCTGATATTTTTTCAGTATCTCTTATCCTATTTTGAATTGCATTAAGCTTTTGTTTTCACTACCATTTGTGACAGCGAATGACAGCACACAGGACATTTGCTTAGTCTGCAAAAATTGCTGTTTCTGCTGTGAAATGTAGATTTGGTGCTTCTGGTTTCATGCACTGGGCAGGGACTCACCTCGGTATTTCAGGCTTATCTAGCTTTCTTTGGGTGTGTTCAAAAACTCAGTGTATATGGTTTTATAACTACCCCACATAACAGGCAAAGTCTGTGCATCTATACTGCCTTGGACAACTAACTTGATGTGCATCCCTACTTTGCCCCCTCTAGAGGGATTTTGTTTACAAAGCGTTTGCAAGAAAGAGACAAGATTTAGCCCCGAAACACTGCATGTGCTTAGGTGCATTGGATCCATGCCTAGCTCAAATAATAAAAGGCTTGTCTTGGAAAATGCTAATGGACAAGGAACATTAAAGAAGGCAACAGTCACACAAAGGTAATTTTCATGGTACTCTTCTATTGCATTTCCATGCCAACATAAAGGTAATTTTATAAAAAATTTCAGTTACGTTGAAGCATAATTTCATTTTGAAATTACATCCTCATTTGATTTTAATTTATGAAAATACAAATGCATTTACATTCAGTTTCCTTCATTATCTTTTGTGTAGATCAGAAAAGCTGACTTGCCATTCCTTGTTTTTTGGGGCTGACTCTCTCCTCATGCTCATGGTGATACCACTACACTTATTCACAGATATACTAGTACATTACCAGATGGATGAAAACAGATGGGCTGGTTTTATTTCTTCTTCTTTTCCTCCCTTAGTCTCTAAATAAGGCTAAATTCCTTGCACCCAGTAAATTGCCCTTACTTTTGTGTGGAAGAAAATAATCTAATATTTCATAAAGTAATTATTTAGTCATAATTAGCAATTCATGCCTGATAATTTAAAAATATTCAGAAGGATGTTCATACAAAATTGTGCAAAATCCATAAGTCAATACAATCTCTCCACTGAACTGTAAGAAATCATTCATATGAAAATTCCTTTATTATTAACCTTTTATTTAATCTTCGGGTTTATATTATCACTGATGCATTTCAGAAATTTAAATGAGTGCTTAATTTTATTAATTCCTCTTAACAATATTGTTAAAAAGGTAGGTTGTACAAAACTCTGTGAAACCTAGAAATTTTGTTGCCTTTAAATTCAGGTTTGTGCCTATGAAAGTTTTCTTGGTTCTCACTTTATTCTTCAGAGAGAAAATAAAATCAATTACTCCTTCATCTAAGACATTTCATGCACTAGTGAAAAGCTAACCAGGTATATACAGTTTCAGATATTTTAGCTGTCTGTTTCACAGGAAGCACCATATTCTAAAGAGGAATTTGACTGATTTCCTGCTCCAGCCAGCCCAGACAACTGGTGTGATGTGTTTGGTACAGGGAAGATGTGGGCAGAGCTGCAGGGAAAGCAGCCACTGACACAGGCTGCCTCTGCCGTGGGGAAACACAGTTCAGCTGTGACCTCGGCTAAGATCTGCCTAAAGGAACAACTACACATGCAAAAAGAAGCTTTTAGTAAGGAGGCTGAAGGTAAACTTTTTATTTTATTTTTATTTTGATTTGTTTCAGTTTAAGCAGCAGCATGTTTGCAACAAGCAGCAAAGTCTTGCAAAAGAATATGTAGAAAGGGTTTGTAGCTAGAGAAAAATTCCATCTCCCACCCACAGCAAGTAGTAAAACACAAATCCTTCGGGGAAGATTTACAGAATCATAGAACCATTGAATGGTTTGGGTTGGAAAGGACCTTTAGATGTAATCTAGTTCAACCCTGCTGCAATGAGTGAGGACATCAACTAGATGAGGTTGCTCAAAGCCTGTCCAACCTGACCTTGAAGTCTACATTTGTTACCTCTAACGTGCTCTCTTTGGGAGAAGCACAGAGAACATGACTTGGAACTGGCAGGCATTTGTTGCAGTCCTTCCTTGCAGGCAGCTGGACACGTCTGGACAGTCTGCACCTGTAAACTGAGGATCTTGTCCCTTTTTGGGTGTCAGAAGGTACTGAGAGGAAGCAAAGAGGGCACATTTGCTGTGGTATGTAGTGTTCCTCTCCAGGGAGGTTTCGGATCATCTGAAGCTGTGACTGGAAGGTCAGTTCTGCTGAGAAGCAATTTAGAAAGTCTTGAAATGAAACTGAGCATACTCAGTCCTTGCTGAACAAGCTTTGTATGTAATAATAATAATAATAATAATAATAATAATAATAATAATAATAAAGCTCCCTACAATAAATTCTTTGCTAACATTTTATCCTCTTCTTCCTTTGGAGAAACTCACAAGGCATCAAATATGTCTTAATGATGGTCTTAATGATGGGCCTTGGGATGATGATACTATGAATGAGACTAGGTTATAAATGAACACTCTTATGCAGTATGGACCTACCCATCAAAAATGGAATAATGGCTTTTGATCCTTCCACTTGCCAATGGTGCATTTGAATTTCATTTTAAAAGTGTGGAATTTTTTGGCAGAGTCAAGAGACATGGTCTGTGACTGCTCTTTGAGCTTTCCAAGTGTGGGATGGGTGTTGAATGAGGCATCAACACTATCATGAATTCAGCTTTCCCTGAGCCTTGTAAAACATGCCCATGTGAAACCTGTCCAAATTTCATAGCAGATATCTTAGAAAGATATGATACCATCAACATGCATAGAAGTAAGATTTTGTAAGTAATAGTAATTAAGAGAGAAAAAAAGTTATGTTTTTCCAATTTTGGATGGAAAATAGCATGAACTGCAGGAAGGATTGTCACATAAAAACACATGTTACAACCTAAAATTGTGCATAGGTATAAGGAAAGAGACAGTAAATACAGGAATTTTATTTTAAGGCCAAATAAGAAATAGAAACCTCCTAGCCATTTCATGACAGGACAGCATCTGGTTAGGCTGCAGGAGACAATGAGTCTACTTCAGAAATGAATGGGATGATAGAAGTTCTGGTTAGGTGGAATTTTAATAGCACTTGGAATATTTGTTGCAATGCTATTGCACTATTGCAGCCCTGTGTTTTCAGAAATATTCAGATTTATCTTTCAAAAAGGTCTCTAGGGATAAAATAGATCTTGATTCCTCTGACATATCAAGTCAATCTATTCCTACCAATATTAAAATCCTTAAAATCATTCTATGGGGAAAGCTCTTTTAGACAGAAGCATTGCAAGAAAAATTCTCAAGGGCACACAAATGTGCAACTCTGCCTTCATGTGTTTTCTCAAATGCATTTAAGAGTGTCCTCATTCCAGCCACGACAGAATTAATTTTTGTAGCAGCCAGGGGAGGACATGCCTGGGACACAAAGATTATTCTGTACCACTTCATGTCATTTTCCAGGATGGGGGAAGGGTTCCCTTCCGGGTACTGTAGTGTTGTGGAGGGGGTGGGTCGGGTATTATGGAGATTTTTGTGAGAATCATTTGCCTCTTTCTTGTACCCTCAGTCATTAGTAATGTTACCATTACTTCATTTTCTTATCTCATTGTTGCTTCCAGTAAATTGTTCTTATCTCAACCCCTGATCTTTGTGCCTCCAGTTCCCCTCTCCAGCCCATTTCAGGGAGACAGGGAGGGGGAATGGTGCCAAGTGCAGCACTTGTTTTGGAGAGTCTCAGTGGAAGCACTAAACTGGGGAGTACCATTCCCATTGCCAAACCAAAACATCATTATTTGAAAATTAACCCTGTCTTGGCTGGAACCAGGACAAAGAGCTATTCCAACCATAAAGTTCTACATAAAGCTCCTGCTTTATGCAAATGTAGCTGTGATAGTGCCAGCTCTATTGAACTTGTAGTGGAGTTAGACTCTAGTGTTTTTAAAATACTAAAAAAATCCCTTATTCTTAATCTTCCTGGGCATAATTGTCAGGTATTCCTCTTTGTAACTGTTAACTTTATTTGCAGTTCATTGTTACCAGTTTAATTTTATTGCCTCCATTTCCCATGTGCTATGTATTGGAGTTTCGTTTTCGCACAGTTTTCTTTTCAATTCAACAAGTACCGAGTTTTAATTAAAAGGGCTTTCTTCTTTGGAACATGCTAAAATATTTTAAAATAATTCCCCCTTTTTAAGTCACACTTATAAAATTTTATATTCCTCCACTTCAGTCTTGTATATACTTCCATGTTAAAGTAAAAAAAAAAAAAAAAATCTTGATTTGTGTCTTATCTTTCTAAATTAATAATTAACCATCTTTCCATTTTTTACTGACCATACTAGAAATCAGTTTTCAACTTCCAGAACCAACAGCAGCATGTCAACATTTGGGTATTGGACTAACAGCAAGTAGTCATTAATTTTGTCATGAAAATATACAGGACAATGTAAATAATTTTTTAGAAATGCAAAATATAAATCGGAGGGCGAATTAAAGGAATAATGCACCTGTCTACAACTGTTAATAGAATTGCTAATCTGTTGCTTGCTCAGAAAATTAAAACCAGATCTGATTGATTGCATCATTTTCATCCCCACAATTTTCAATGACAGACAAAAAATTACAGGGAAGCAAAGCCTACAACAATCCTAACTTGCTCTAGTGCATATAATTTATATCTCTATCCACACTCAATTAAACAATATGGTTTGAGGCTCATCTAATTTCCTTGTCCTAACACACAAACACCCACCACTGAAGATAATGGGTTTTATATTATTTTACAGAGCTATTCTAAGTTAAATTAACAGGAACGTTTTATTCAGCACTTGCAGTGGATAGTCTCTTGCCAACCTCAAGGGCATTGCAGCTTGGTTCACACAGAGAGTGTGTCTGGTTAAACACATCCATGCATTGACATGTGCTTGACCCATCTCATGAACACAAATAAAGTGGCTGAACTGTATCATATGGCCAGAGCTCCAAGAAGCTTGAGTTAGTGTCAACATTACCTTTCTCACTATTTTCAATCTGCAGAATGAAATTAAAACTGGAGTATTTGGAAAAACATGCTTATTATTAACCTTTGGAAACTTATGGATAGAGTGCTGGTAAAGCTAAGGTTGAAATCATGACAGTTTCTTTAGGGTCTAGAGAACAATTCTTGTTGTTTAGCCTGGAGAAGCAAAGGCTCAGGAGTGATCTCATTACTCTACAATCACCTGAAAGGAGATGGTAGTGACATGGGTGTCAGTCTACCCTGCCATGACTCATGTGAAAGGATGACAGGAAACAGCCTCAAATTGTCCCGAGGGAGGTTCAGATTACATATTAGAAAGAAAAACAATCACTGAAAGAGTCATCAGGCATTGGAATAAATCATCCAGGGTGGTGCTGGATTCTCCATCTCTGCAGGTATCTGTGTGTGGCACTTGGGGATACGGTTTTGGGGTACTTATGGTGGTGCTGGTTGACAGCTGGATTAGATGATCTTGAAGGTCTCTTTCAAACTTGATGTGATCTTTCAACCTTCTGTGATTCTGGAGTTCTTGCCTTGCTGTACTCGCTCCAGCATGGAGATGTAGTTTAATTCCCAATTTTACCTTGTGAAACATTTGATATTTACTTTTTTGGTAATTTTTAGGAGTGTTACCTCAATAAGACATCTAATTTTAATGTTCACTTGTTCAGTAGGAGCATTATTGTGAGACTTCTTGTATTCTCCTGTATCATTTCCCATCAAAGATTAAGTGGAAAAAATGTAACAGAATCCCTTACTGAAAATAAAATTGACTTAAGCAAGCTTAGTCTGAAGTCTTAAGTTACTAACACATAGCACTATACATCTAACAGCAGGCAAGTATATTTTGGCCTTCTGGAAATAACAGAAATACAATTTGCTATGTATTCCTAGTCTTCTTCAAAAATTGCACAGTCATCAAAAGTCACAGGAAATGTGATTGCATTAAATGTGTTCAAAGAGTATTTTTTCTCACTAACCACAAATAGGAAAAAAACTTTCACAAATACCCAAGATACCATCCCAAGAAGATAGAGGCCAGTTCTTCATAATGGAAGAGGGGGAGTATGAGAGAGCACAGGCACAGTATGAAACAAGAAAGCTGCTGCCTGGATATGCAGAAGAACTTATCCCCATGAGGACATTGGCATGGATCTGGTAAAGTGTCATGGGTTGCAGAGTAAAATATAATCAGGGGTGTGTTATTCTATTACCATCTGTTGGAACTGGGATGGGGGTACTGATGTAATCTGCTGCTGATAAGCCAGCTGATAAGAAACCATCAAGAGCAGTTTCCTTATCTCCTCCACGACCCATCCTCCCTCCAGGGATAGGTCTTCTGCTAATGGGCCATTGAGTCCACTGATAAACTTCCATC
>JAWWMU010000106.1:111809320-111831054 GCA_035048155.1 Cinnycerthia olivascens | reverse complement strand
CCCAGAGGAAGAACAGGCCCATCCATCACCACTGGACCTTCAGCAGAGGGTTGCACCTTTTCTCCAGGATCACTGCTTCAACAGAGCCACAACTGCTACTCCTGGAGGGCTGCAGCCACCATTGCAACTGGACTGCTACCAACATCCTGACCAACAGGGTGTCAGGTTGTATTCTGACTCTGTCAGTGATTTTTGTTTTCCTTATTACATGCATTTTGTTTCCTTTTTGTTTTATTTTCCCTTTTCCTAATAAATTGCATTTGTGACTTGGAGTGTCTCACTGGTTTTGTTTCTCAAACCAGAACATAAAGCATACCCTGTTCAGCTCCACCACATGCAGTACTAACACAAACACACACTTACTTTGCATAGGGTTTATAGGCATTAAACCAGGATCGCTAAAATTTCAAGCTGTCCTTTGGAGGGTTTCAGTTCTTCCAGAAGAATTCTGAAAGATTTATAAGAAAAGTAGTTCAAACCCAGAAACACCTTAATGATGCTTTAGATAGCTAAAGCAGATGGAAGAGCCTATGTGTGAACATTTTATTTAGGCATTTGTAAAGGCATCAAAAAAATCCCTACTTTATTGCTCTATACTGATTGTCTAACAAGAAGAGGGAGAATTTCACTCCTCTTCTGTACGATATCTGCTAATTTCTTTGCTTAATAGTCTCTCCTCTTCATTAACAATAACAATAAGGTTTCATATGGAAAAAAAAATCATGGGAGAAGTATTTCAGTTTCATTTCCCTTAAGAAATTACACAAATCTTGCATTGTACTAACCCAAAATGTTGTCTGAATTTTGTATTTTAACAATATTAATCAATATATCTAGGTCACCTGTTGTTGTATTTCATGAAAATTATTGTTCATTCACACTCAACTTAACTCAGCTTGCCAAGTATCTAACACAGCTCCTCAGTGTAGCATGACCTTTTCCTTCTGGGTGATCTAGGGGAGGATTTGATGTGGAATAAAAGTAAAAGTAATTAATTTTGGAATTTTCTGCAGGATAGGATTTCTGTTTTTCAGTTCCCTATAAACCCAGTCATTGTCTCCTCCATAATTCTCCCTGGTCTTGTTCTGAGGGGGTGAGTAATGTGATCAAGTTGCACAGACAGATCTCAAGGGATGAAAAGTACTAGTGGAGAAAATTAGCAACCTAAAACCATTTTAACCAGGTTCCCAAGCAGAAGAATTGAAGCTGTGTTTCAAACAGGAATTTCCATGTCTTGTACATTCCCGACGCCAAATTGTGCCAAACCTCCAAGTAGAGTTACCAGCATATTAAGTTATTTCTTACAATAAAAGAATAGGCTGCTTCCAGCCCCAATCCCTGTTTCTGTCCCACTGTCTTATTAAGATATTGTGATCAACTGGAATGGGAAATTCATGTCTGAAAGTTAAACCAGTATTGCAAATAGGCTATTTTTAACTTGTCCCTGTTCCTTGCCTATCAAACAGCTCCACAAACAATCATAGTGATGCAAATGAAGAAATGAACTGGAGCGATAGCTGACATGACTGTTCAAAGAAATGAAATTATAAACTCATGATTTTCCTTCGTCATGATGAGCTGGGTATAAGTGCTTGTGGCTCTTCTCTCCCCTTATAAAATTATCCCTTGACAGCTGTGAACTGTGAACTAATTTTAATGAAATACCAACTCTGAAATTTAAAGATGTTAAGGTTCATACTGCATATTGCTTTGTCACTGATCATTCTAGCAGAAGCAGCCAGCTAATGGGATCCTCTCCTGATTCTGCATTTCCATTTCAAATATTTGGAAACCAAATGTACATAAAATGCACAACAAAATTACCAAAAAATTCTTAAGTTCCTGTTACTCCATTTCTTTCCAGATTTTATGGATGTGTCTGTTACTGAAAAACTGGAACTATGACTTTCCTAAATATATATATGGTGACATGGATATTAATATTGGTTCATGCTGTCTTCTTCCTTGAGCATATTTTTGTGCAAAGATTAATATTGAGTAGATATTGTCCTATCTTTACTTTTCAGAACTATATAACTCCTAACAGCATTCTTTTCTCTTACTTAAAATTTTTCTTTGGTTTATTCTCCTCAGCTTTTCTGCACGTTTCATTTTTCCTGCTGTTTGATATGATTACTGAATTGTCTTGAAGACTGAAAATCTCAAAACAGCAGCAATCCTCTGGAACCAAGTCAAAGATAGACAAACAATCTAAGATGGTTTCTTTCTGCTTACATTAACATGCAGCTCTAAGGTCCTCTCAAGCCAGTACATGACACATTCACTGAACACTTTCACCAGAAACTGAGAAAGCATGTGAATATCTTGCTAAAATCACGTAGCATATTCTTCTGTTATGAAGATGTTTCTATTAAATAATGTAAATGCTGCTACTTAAAGGGATCTTTAAATACTTCCACTGTGAAAATTAGTTCTACTTGTAAATGGATAAAATAGAGTTTTCTTTTCAGTAGTCTTTTGTAACTCAAAAAGTAATTCAAATGACTTTTTGTTCTAAAATTTAAATTTAGGTAAATGGTCAGGTTTTTAACTCTTTTAGAACAAATGCATGCAGAAGTAGGACAACCGATTTTTATTTGGTTTTGATTGACTAATTAGTTTTGAGAGCAAGAGATCTGCTTTGCTCATATGAATGAATGTGACCATAAATCAGTATTTAGTGATGACTTGTGAAAGTAGCTCATATTCAGTTTATATTTCAGCCACAATTGTACAGAATAATGTTGTCTTTTGCACATTTGTCACTCTTGTTTGTGCTCCTTGCTGCAAACTCTATGTTGCTGCAGGATATTCCCCTTATTTCTCAAAAATTATCTTCAATTTAAGTGTTGGTTTTGTTTTGTTTTTAAAGAATGGATTTGAAAATACTCTTTTAGAGCATTTCTTTAAGCCTGGGATTTCAAGGAGTATAATTACAGTTTTTAGTAATTTATCTTTAATAAATAGAGATATTTAAATTAATATCTCTAAGTATATCTTCTAATAAATCCCTTAAGAAATTTGGAAGAAGTTATGCAAATAATTTTATCAATTAGTTAGACCCATCAAAGAAAGATTTTTTAAAATTAATTTTCCCCCATTAATTTTTGTCTGTATCCCGTCTGATTCCCATTATGTAAATGGGAAGACAAAATTTTTTTAGACAACTACTTCTCAGATATCTCTTATTTTGACATCTCTAAATCAACTTGAGCATGACTTTCCATACTGAGAAATAATTTTTCACTGAGTTGAACTTAATTCACCTTTACTAGCAGCAGGGTGAATTTCTGGAGGGGAGGAAAAACATACTTTTAAATAGATTTTGTACTCAGGGATGGAAAAATGAAGATAAGTTGTCACAGTTACAGTACAACTTTTTCATTTCTCATGATGTGTCTGCTTTTGAACCTGCAGGCTAGCTTTAGGTGCTTTCATGCAGGCATCAATTTGGAAAGAATTAGCTATGGGCTCAAATGAATTTATTGGCCTGATACCACTAGGAAGAATTTCTACTGAATTTGCTCTAGCACAAAAACTGTTGCTGTTTCTCATCAAAATTTTAGGTGTTTCAGTAACTTGAGCGAATTTTTCAACCTTCACACATTTTGCCAAGTCAAAACTATGGATCTAATCAGTGGAAGTGTCTTCCCTTTGTATGTGCACATTACATTTTTTGGTTTTCTGTTACCATGGTCTCATCTCCTGCAGAAAGTCAGCTTTTTCTCACTGACACAGCTCCAAGGTGCTGCTGTTTGAATGGAAGATTATTCAGGTTCCCAAACACTTGTTGCTATATCAACCCAGCTGATGGCACAGCCTTGTTTCTGAGCAGTTGGCTTGATCCATATTGAGGTTTTACAAGCTAAACCACAAACACACGGCTTGGTTCAAATAAAGGTTTTACAAGACAATCTACAGCTTCTGAAATCTGCCTTAACACGTTTGCTGAACTAAAACTCTTTAAGTTTTCATTTAAATAGTGCAATTTCTATTCTCATGAAAAGTAAGCTATATTTATGAAATTTAGTTGACCAAATATAACTGTTGTGTAACAAAGCCTCCTACTGTCATTGATCTTCATTATCTGTCAAGGCACTGAAATTAAAATTAGAGAATTTTCATACATATAATCTGGAGAAAAATCTGATTTGCTCTTGCAAAATTCTCTGCTCTTTTATCACCCAGGGAATTATTTGATAAAGTCTCAGTACAAAAATGAGATAGTATTTCAGAATCTCAATTAGAGCTGACTTCCTTAAAAAAATATAATTTTTAAAAAAATTTTATTTCTTAATTAACTAGTGTGCTTTATTACCTCTATGGAATAATGGATGTGCAGTCCCAAATAAGTCAGGAGTAGATGTTTGGCTCTGGCTGACTAGGAATTAGCCCTGCAGAAAACAGCCTGGATGATGGTAGACAATAATTTAGGTGAGGTTGCTGTGCTCCCCTGCAGTGATGGTGTGGCTGCAATAGCAAGAACACATGAACAAATCAAGGGAAGTGATTATTCCTTTCTAGTCAGTATTTGCAAGGGTTAAGTCTGTCCTCTTCTGTGTCCTCCTCCTCCCCAGTACAAAAGAGAGTGTAAGACACCAGAAAAAGTCCAGCAGAAAGGTTCTAGCTAGGGTGCAGTAGTTTAGCATATGAGGAGACACCAAAGAAAGTGGCTTATTTCAGGTTGGAGAAGAGAAGACTAAAAGTCTAACAAATCTTCAGCTACACAAATGCAGGCTATGGAAGACTCTCAGTCCAGCTTCTCTATAGTGCATAGAATGACAGGCAGTACCCTCAAGCAGTAGCAAGGGAAACTGTGACAGGTACAAGGAAAAACAAAAAACAAAAATGAGAGTAGTTAAGCACTGGAGTATGTTAACCAAAGACGTGAAATCTCCATCCTTGCAGATATCTAAAAAGATGACTGGACAAGCCAAGAAATCCCTTCTGGAATAAAATATTCTGTGATTATAAGGTCAAATTAAGCAGGGAGGATATCTCTTCTTTCCCAAGAAAGTAATAAATGGCTACATTTAATCATTTTGATAAGGTCAGCAAAAGCAATAAATGCCTCCCTAGAACTGCTGAGAATGGATTAAACACTGCCTCCAGCTAACCCAACATTAGAGCTATCACAATCTGTCTACTCTTTGCCACACATTGTCCAGTGACACAGTTTTGGCAGTGATGATTTATCAGATAAATGTATCAATTGCAGAGCTGAAACTGACTTTGTTTAGTGAAACTTCCCTGAACATCTCTGTCATCTCATCGGCCCTCCACATTTGCTTAAAATTCGTCTGCCTCAGAGATTAAGGAGTTTGTGTATCTTCTATCTTTTTAAAATGATGACACAGGCAGTACTGTACTGCATTATACTGGTATTTATGAATATAGGCCTTCATAAAAATGTAATCTTGACCTAATTGAAATGAGTGGTTAATCCCCACTAACTGTAGTAAGGAATGCATCCCAGTCCCTCTTCGTGGAAATGGTGTATGGGGAAGAGTCTGGAGAGAAATATTCACAATTATTTCCCAAAATAAGGAATGAGTGATGCTTTTCCCAGTCATTTATTCAACAGTAGTAGCTGCAGCAGTTTTATAAATCAGGCTCAGAATGTCTCTCTGAGAATATATGTCATAAAAAATGCCACTGGAGACAGCATTACTGTACCACACATTAGAGGTCAGAAAGCTCTGCTATTTGCCACAAAAATATAGAAATGAAAGGTTGTATGTCCATGCAATAGTAAGTTTCCTATTCTGTCAAAAGATACTTTATGCTTTAAAAAAGTTGCATACAAAATTTTGAGTTTAGTATTATTTTATGCATTATCTATGAAACATTCCTTTTTTCTGTATCTAATTTGTTTCTACCCCTACAACAGCATTATGTCAGGAATGCCCTCAATTTGAATCTTTTCCAAATGATGACACCAACCAGCTGGACTGTATTTTCATTTCCCAGGAATACTTCCTGGCCCAAAGCATGACTCTGTTTAACAGTTTTATCTTTTTTAAGTCTGTGAAATAAAACTTGAGTAAAAGGTAATTATTCCCAGGCAAAAAATACCTGACACATATTATTTGCTATCCAGACAGTCACTGTGGCTGTCTGTAGCCCTGCAGCAACGTAATTTCACCATTTTCAGGTCACTTCTGAACACATGAAGACTTTTGACACTCCTTAAGGGGCCTTCTGTAAGGAGTCCTCAGTAACTTGCAAAATAGTATGTGGCTTGGAAAGATATTTCTGTGTCTGTTTAGTTTCACTTTTCAGAGAGAAAAATCTGGGGCAACATTGGTTTAGCATGTTTCTTTCTGCCTTAAATTTTCCTTGACTGAAAATAATCAGTCGTCTCTTCAGGTTTTTTTCAGCTGCCTTTTTAAATCAGTATTTTTATCAGCATTTACCATTAACCTTACCTGAGTGTGACAGTAAGGAAGCAATTCACACATCATTTTTGGATTATTTGTTGCACTACAGTAAGAACTGCTTGCTGGATATGAGGAGATCTTTGTATTATCAAGACAACCCATACTGCTTTATTGTACTCAATATACTACCACTATCCTGAAACCAATTAAATCATGTGATATGTTAAAAAAGACATACTTTTATTCACTTGTTGATTAAGATTCACTGAAGAACTCCAAGAGAATTCTCTTTGTCATTTGCTCTAGACCATGTATCATAAAAACCTCAGTATTCTTGAAATATATCTTGGGTGTAAACTTGTCACTTTTTAATGAGAGGAAATAGTCTTTTTTAGTTTTCCCTCTACAGTCTAGATCTCCCTCTCCAGAGAGAGTCTGGATCTCATATCAAAACTCTCCAAATTCTTCTGAGACCTGGAAAAGTCTTTGTGATCCGACCTCTGGAGAAGGCTCTCTTCAGTGCCAACTATATGTTTGTAATAAAAATTGTTAACTAGCATGTTCAATTTAACTTTCCAAAACACACTGTATCAATTTACCAAAAGGCATCATCATTTTTAAATTAAGTTCTGGTAGGCCATTTCATCCATCTAAAATGCATCATCTCATTCTCATAGATTTATATAACTTTTCAATTTTTATTGTAAACAGAATATTTATGTCTATCACTTTTTCTTGTTTTCCTTTGAAAGAGAAATATGTTGCCAATTCCTTGGCTTTGCCACACGTTTAACTATTCTGACTGTTTTTATTTTACTCCTTCCGAAGATTCTTATTAAAAAGTGTGTTTTTATTTATTACTACACTGGATTTATTATTGACAGCTGGAATAGCTCAAGGCAAGAAAAATTCATCTGAATGCTTTTCCAGACTGCAGACCTTAGCTGCATTTGAATTCATAGATAAAGCACCTGCTCTAATCTAGTTTTCCAAGTCCATAATGATGAGACTATCAGTGATGCAAAATTTTGTTTTCTTTCCTTACATACACAATGGAACATTTTTTTTTGACCAAAAAAAAGAATCCAAAAGCAGACCTTTTACTATTCATCTGGTTCTCTTAACTCTGGCTGTGAGTTTGATGCAGGAAAAAGAAAATTGGAAATGACAGAATAGTGCCTTAACAGGAGCTAATGTAGACATTTAGAATCTGAAATTTCAGATACTGAATTATTTTTCAGAGCTGGACATCTAGTTTTAAAATGACCACGAGCCAAAGCGCAAGCTCACTTCACCCAGAAGCTGTGATTTTCAGAGATAGTCACAGAGTATAAGAAAAAAATCTTAGGCCTTATCAAGATATGGTAATTAGGAATAAACAGAATGTTTTTTTATTGTCCATACAGTTACTTTTTTTTCCTGTTATCAACCTCTTCTTTCAAGTCTAATATGAAATGAAAGTGCAGTATGGATCCTGTCCTATTGTACAAGTTCAGCTCTTAGCTGTGTCACAAAACCAGTAATTCCATTTATCTTTGAATTAAACATGCCACAACATTCTAAGAAAAGAAATAAAATTAGGACATTAACATTCAAAATACTAAACCAAAAACACATTTAAGCAAAACTGACATTGATAACATTCCCTTTTACATGCAAAATATCTGACACCATAAATAACATCAATGATCATAGTAGATAACCTTAGAGAATGTGTTTCCAATTATCAGTTATCAAAATCTTGTTTGCAACTGCTATCTTTCACTGTCATCTAGTGTACAAAAATACTTTCTGCAAGTGTTTGGTGAGGAAGAAGAATGCAAGAATACACAGAAGAATGAAACATTTATTCTTCCCAACTTAATATAAAAACTTTTGATCAGAAAGTAGTTCCTAAGGTTTACTTCTGTCCGTCTAGTTACCCAGTCCTGAAAAGTCTATATGGCTGAACATGCATGGCCAGCAAGGAAATATGAAATGGAGAGGAAATACAGAGCTTTAAAGACCAAAACCATAACAGAACATAGGGGAGCAGGGATTTCAGGTCTCAGTTGTATCAGTTGTAGTTTTAATGGCTACAAGAAAGTAAAATCAAAATATATCTATCAATTTGAACAAAAGAAATAAGTATTTAGTGAAGAGAATCATTAGAATATATTGCTAAATAAAACCCCCAATGCCCCCAACAACTAAAAATTTAATTGCCCAAACAAGAACATGCATTAAATATATTTTTTTAATTAGCAATATTACACTGAAATTACTTGATCATCTTTTCAAGGAAATATTTATTAATTTTCAAAATGAAAGATCATATGAAACTATTGTTTCTACCTACATGTTCTTGCCACAGCTGCATGACCAAATTCAGTTTTAATTTCACAACATTCAAATATTGCACAAGTTATTCTGAGTAAAGTGAGGACTATATTTACACACCCAAAGGAAACAGGATTAAAAAATAAACATGAATAACCTGAGACAATGTTACTCTATTTAGTCCTGGTAAAATTAGCTTCAAGGAACCATGGCACCACATACTTAAAATTACTTAACGCAGAGCATTAATATCTATTGTTGAGTGTAAGTTTGGTGCCAACTGTTCATTACTTGTTCACTTCATAAATATTACTCAAAGGGCAAAAGGCAGTATAGTGATTCTAAGTAACCCAAAATTACATAAGGACAAATAATTAATATGAAAAATATTAACAAAAAGGTGATTTTTAAAAATCATATCTAAAAAGGTTGTCTTTGCAACAAAAATGTCAACATAAAAAAACACAAAACAACAAAACTCCACCAATTATTCTTTGAATAATAAAAATGATAATTGAAGAAAAGGTAAAAGTTGCACTAATTCAAAATTTTAAAAAGAATGGATTCATATTCATCTCATCCTTGCAAGGTGGCAGAAATATTATTACAAGTTCAGCTGAAGGAATCCATATTGGTGTCCATAGAACTTAGGATTTAATAAAAAAAAAAAAAAAAGCCATCAAAAAATTTCATTTTAAAATAATAATTTGGCAGTTAGTGGAAGAGTAATGTAAACTCAACATTCTTGATTAAGGTAGATATTGAACTTAAAAGGGTAAGAAAAACAAAGGTTTCAGCCTATTTAATATTACTTTTATTAATTAAGTTTTTCCTGTATTTTCCGTATCTAGAAATAACCAATGACATTGACCAGTTTTCAGTAAGCAAGAAAACATTGTTCCTATTTCTTCACTTAGTAAATAACAAAATTTCATTAGCTCAAGATTCTGAAAGTCTTTAAATTGATTTTGTGTAAGGAAAGCAATTCTTATATAAATTTGAAGTGTCATTTCCTTGCTTTTTGTTTTTTTTTTTTTGCTATGGTTATCTTTGAATTATGAACATGGTAATTTTCAATTGGAACATAACTTGGAATTCATTAATCAATTCAAACAACTTAAATCCTTTGTGAAATTAATATATGTATCAAGTAAAATATCTCTGTAGCAGTACTTGAACATTTGATATCATGCTGCATTGGACCTCTAAATTTCTGCTCGCTGTTTATTACTGCATTGAAAATATTCAAGGATATAACTTTTGGAAATAGTAAAAAAAATTCAGAAAACCTTGCAATCATTTGACAAAAGAAATAGAATAAAGTTAAAATAACTTTCTGAAAACTCTCCCAACCTCACAAAGGATTCTACATATGATATGCTGCATTGGAATTCAGTAGATATTCCAAATATTGTCCTTTAATGAAAAAGAGCAAAAAATAAATCCATCCTCACTAAATGAGAGTTTGGAAAAATACTTAAGAACCAATTAGAGAGAAATAAATAAATTGCACAAGACTGGCATGCAAGTTGCAAAGACCATTGTGCTTTTGAACACATATATTTTCTTGTCTCTTCTGGGATGGCTGTCTTACTCCTAAAAAAACTAAATAAAAGAACTATTTTAAAAATATTTCTTTAAAAAATCCAAATGGAAGTGTGAAAACTTATGAAACCATATATCAAGAGTGGATATTGATCTCAGACGTACTCCACACCACGCATGTTTAAAACAACTTCTATCACTAAACTGAGAGTCCCTAAAACTTGCTTTTGGAGAGATTAAAAATGTATAGACTAGCTGTGACCTCTAGTGTTGTGGCTTCAGTACTGCAAAACACTCTTGCTAGCAATAACCCACAGCATCCATGGAGCATCCAGGCAATTTTAGACTGTATTATTCAGTTACTGGTGCAGCACAGAAGCAGCTCCTTTAAAGAAGAGAATTTTTTTTTTATTTGTTACCTAAAGCTAACAGCAGCAGAAATACGCTGCATTTCTCTAGTTTAAAAAAAAGTAGTTTACTGCTGGGGTTGAAAGTGTCTATATCTGATGATACAGTGGATAACATTCTGTACTCCTCTTTGCACTTATTTCAAGAACAAGGATGATGTATCAGGTGAGATGCCACTCTGGCTGGCTTAAAAGCCCAGGGCAACCAGGATAAGGGGAGCAGGAGATCGTGAATGAAATTGCAAGACAAAGAGTAAATAAGAAGGCATTATATTTCATACATACATTTTTTGGACCATTTGCAGAGAAGGGATAAAGCAGTGTTGTTTTCTAAGATGAGCTTCATTACTAAGATAAGCCATTACTGTCCCCTTGACAAGCAAATGTCCACGTTGTATATTGGTTTTATTAGCCACATGAGTGAAGAGAAAAAGCCTAGATACACAAATGTTATAAAATGACAAAATGACAGTACTGGGACCTAAACCAATTGCCCATTGAGGCTTGAGAGGAAATGCACTACCTGCCTTTGGTAACATCACAGAATTCTTGACCTTACTCTAATAGCTTGGACCTTGCTTTTAGATTTTTTTTTTTTTTTTGCACTTATTTAAGAAGCAGGATTTTTTTTTTTTCCTCTACTACATGTTGAATAAAAAAGTCTACACCTTCAGTGAAATATGAAAGAAATTTCTTTAGGGATAAATTTCCACAGCAGAATGATTAAAAAGATCATATGAAATTTGCTATGAAATCATTGTGTGGGTTATCTGACAATTGAGGGGTACTTTCCAAATACAGCTGAACTGAAATTACAAAGTGATATCCCGAGGTTTTCCAGAGCTTCCTCTTGTCACCAAGCACTGAAGAGAGTGATGTTTCTGTGTAATTCCACTTTTGGGTATTCTTTACTCTCACTTGTGCCTCACTTTTTTCCTTCTTAATATTTCCTTCTTTTTTTTCTCTTTAGCAACAATGTTAAACACACTGCTGAGTTGTTCCTTACAGTAAGAGTTTTCATGTGCTATTTATCATTTTGATTTTGTTCAAATGTCTCCATTTTACTGCTACTTTCTATATCAACGTTGGTTTTTTCAGAGTACACCCGTGCAATACTCTAGCCAATCTTAATCTGCGACTTGAGATTATTTTTATCACAGACTTTCAGAAATGTAATCCTGTAGTCAGACCTGCCACAGGTTGGACTCTGCTAGCTGTAAATAGCAGCACTGTGGTGCCACAGCTGCAAGAGCACAGGGCTCAGGCTGGGTTGGCCCATTGTGGATTTGCCCTTCGCTGGCTCTGCAGCCTTGCCTGAGGCACAGGATGTTTCCTACAGTTCTGTAAAGCAGGTTCCCCTCTGCTTCGATGGTCTGAGACCTCACAGGAAGCACAGGCACTGTGAGATCATCCTTAGATTAGCTGCCTGCAGTAAAATCACAAAACACCCCCCTTGATACTAAAATATGCTTCATAAAAAAGTTAATAGACACAATGACCTTAAGGCTGTGTGGGGAAAAAAAAAAAAAAAAAAGGCTTTTTGAGATGGTAGTCTGGAGAATTCCTGAATTGCAGATAATTGCATAAAATCCATGAATTTCTATATGGCATTGAAGAGCATAGTGCAAACCCACATTTAGGCAGGCTCAGATTAAAAGAAGTATTTGGGACAGACCAAGGTTTCACCTCCTCTTCATCCTAAGCAAACTCATAAATTGAGTTAGCAAGTAGAGAAATAATAAACAAATTTTTTTATGACAGTTTCTCCAGCACTGTCTTTAAAAAATAACCTAACAACTAAGCTGGAAAAAACCCACAAATTTCTTCTTTAGATAAATCTAGAATAACTGAGTCTTTGTGACTGTTCAGTGACCAGCAAGAGTTTTTATTTTATATTCAAAACAGATGTATTTTGTTAAGATTAAGGGAGATATGTAAACTTGGCAATTACTTTTGACTAACTTTTCAGAGATTAAAGTACTGAGAATAATTAATTGAAAACACACATACAAATTAAAAGGTAGATGAAAATTTAGTATCTTAAAAAGGATAAAAAATCCCAGATTTCACAATCTAGAGAGAGCTACTGCTAAGAGCTTTTCCAGATTCACCACTTATATAAAAATACCGTTCAAAATTAAACAACAGCAGTAACAAAACTAATCATTATTATGTAACAAAATTGAGGAAAAGAGAAACTGATAGGAGTAATGTGATCTTGAAGCTATGAAACATGGTCCATAGCCGGTCAAGGCAGGGGTCAGTTGCTCTTTTTTTCCCCAGAGTCCTAGAACTAAACATTGAGCCTATAACAAAGTGCTGAAACTATTATTGACATGAGAATTATCTGCTGCTAATTAAGAAAGTGACTGGACAGAGATGAAATCCAAGTAAGTTGAGCTAACTTGGGGTTTTATGCTGTGGTCCTCTGAAGTTAGTATTAATAAATATGTGAAACTCAGGGAAAGTTCAGAAGACTGGAAGTATTGATGTTAAGTCAATGTTCAAAAAGGGCAAATAGATAAAACTGCTTAGTCTACAATCTGATGTCTATAACACACTTTTTCTTTATGATGCCAATGGTTAATACAGATAGAAGGATTAAGAACAGTAAATGTTGCTCTGAAAGGTTTTGTGAAAATGGACTCCAACAAATAAATTTTAATTGACTGTAATTATGTATTTGAATAAAACACATACTGCTTACTGAAGTAAATTTCTTCCTTGTTAAATCAGAAACAATGCTAAGCTTTATGTACAAATCTGATTCTGTACCTAAAGTGTGAAAAAAAAAAAAACAAAAGAAAATCAAAACCTCAAACCTCTCTTCAAGGAAGCAGGAATATTGTGCCAGGAGCAGGGATTTTGGGCATCTCTAGGTGAAACCACAAGCCAGCCAATATAGCAGCATTCAGCCTGGAAATGTACATCACCAGACCCTCCAGTGAGCCAGACTTGGCATTACAGTTTTGACACAATTTCTCTTTCTTTCCTGTGTTCAAAAAATTAGGCAGATATTGATCTCTATTACCTCTAACTGGCTTATTTCAGTAGAAGAGAGTAATTTGTAATTACTAGAGATTTGCATGTATCAATTTCTATTTGGTTGTCCTTCATACACCGGCATAAAAATGTACTAAATGAGATCACTTTAGAAATATATTTTAGAAAGATATTAATTTAAGAGCCTTGGTATTTCTAATAGCCTACCATAATCTCCCTCTAGCTAAAGAATTCCCCGTCTACACAGATTTGAACAATCTATACATGCTTTTAAAATGCATAGGAAACATAAATGATGCAATCAAACCAGCAGCCATCTGAGCTGCTGCATTGGAAGCTCAAGTGAAGAGCAGATTCCAAAGCTCTGAAAGAGGACTCTACCAGCACCCACGCCTGAGCTCATCAATGAATATAAAAAAGCTCCTAAGAATGAGTAATGAATGCAAGTGCACTCAGAATAGTCAGTTTTCTTTTTTTTTTTTTTGTAAAGGATTTAAAACCTAGTTTAAACTAGTCTACTCCTACAGTATTTTTTAAAATAATGTTGCTAGGTATTTAGGAATATTTGAAAGGTATAGTCTCTTCTGGAAATGCAAAGAATCGCCATTTCAAAGTACTTAGTTCATCATTTCAGTTTAGTCTGTTAATTGAGGTCAGTGACTAATTCTTTGAATTGAGACCCTGTGAGCTGTAAAAAAAAGGAAGATGGCTTTGTTTCACTTCCATTCAGAAATAAAAGTGAAAGAAAAGGGACTGAATACTATAAGTTACCAGAAAAAAGAACAAATAGTCTTCAATATGTTAATAGATGATATTTTTAGTTAGCAATTCACCTTTATGTAAATAAAAAGTGGGTTTTATTTATTTGGTTTAAGGCTCTTTGAAGTTTATTTAAATATATTAATAAAATACATTAAACAAAACATTTCAGTATAATGAATTTCTAGTTTGTATTACTAGAAAGGCTGGGAAGGAGAGAGAAATTTAGATGCTTATTTTAAAAAGGCTATTATTACTTATTAACAAAATGTATAAACCCCAAATATCTAAATTAGTGACTCAGACTAAGTATAACCATATTTTTCTAGTCTCTAAAAATAGACTGCACATTAAACGCTAAATATAGAAGGAGTGGACATAGTCTAGAAGCATTTGAGTTTAACTCTCTGGAGTGCCTGATGAGGAACATTTCCAGGCCAGCTGCTGTGATGCTGGCTGGCTTGTGGCCTGTGGTTTCAGCTGGAGATGCCTAAAATCCCTGCTCCTGGCACAGCACTGCCATTTGGACCTGGATTCCCACATGGTTCTACAGGTTATAGTGAGACACAAACCCAAAGGCATGCAGGGCTAAGGCAGAAGCTGAAGCTTGTATCCCTTGGTTTACAGATTCTGTCTTTATGGTTACCAAGCCAGGAGAGCGAGTGATGCAAATGATGAAAGGATCAGAGTATGTCATCTGTGAAAGATCACTAGAATGCTATTTTGTAAATGGGGACAGTACATATTTTTTCATGACTGTAAAAAAACCAAAACATCAGGTTTCTAGCAGTACAGGCCAAACAAATTCCTGGTATAATTTCTTCAACTGAAATATCTGCATACATAATTAATTTTTTGTTAGCAGAAATTAAAGTTAAATTTTAAAAGTACAATTTTATATGTGAACAAGGAGACCTGCATGGATTAACAAGGGTCTCCTGGACAGAAACAGAAAAGGGAAGCCTACGGAGGGTGGAAGAGAGGTAACCTGGAAGGAATACTAGCAAATTGTCCCAGCAACCAAGGATCAGGTTAGGACAACTAAAGCCCTGAAAGAACTAAACTAGCCTAGGGATCTCAAGGACAACAACAAAAGCTTCTATAGGTACATAAGTAATAAAAGGAAGACATGGGAAAATGTGGGTCCTCTCCAGAAGGGAACGAGGGAGCTGGTTACCCAGGATATGGAGAAGGTTGAGGTACTCAATGACTTTTTTTGCCTCAGTCTTCACTGGCAAGTGCTCCAGCCCCACCACCTGAGTTGCAGAAGGCAAAGACAGGGACTGGAAGAATGAAGAACAGCCAGCTGTAGCAGAAGACCAGGTTTGAGACCATCTAAGGAACCTGAAGGTACACAAGTCCATAGGACCTGGTAAGTTGTATCCATAAGTCTTGAGGGAACTAGCACAGAAAGTGGCTGAGCTACTTCCCATCATATATGAGACGTCATGGCAGTCCAGTAAAGCTCCCACTGACTGGAAAAGAGGGAGCAAATCCCTTTAAAAGGGGAAAATGGAATATAGGCCTATGAATAATACCAATTTGCTTGCTAGTGTCTCTCCAAGTCCAGTCCTTAGTAAAGCTGTAAGATATAAGAAAGAAGTTTTTTACAATGAAGATTTTAAAATTATGGACTAGTCTTCCTGAGAGGCGGTGGATGCCCCATCCCTAGAAATATTCAAGGCCAGGTTGGATGGAACTCTGAGTAACCTGGTCAGGTTGAAGGTATCCCTACCCAAGGCAGGAGGATTGGAAGCAGGTGATTTTCCCTTCCAATCCAAACCATTCTATGATTCCATGAACATGACTTCAGTGCTTTAATATAAAAAACAAAGCTGATAGACAGTAAAGAATGGGAATTCTATTCTCAGTAACACTAAATATTCAGTAATGCTTACACAGCTATAACTTTCTATAAATATTACTAACAATATTAGTGTTGTTCTATGTAGTCTGCACTGTAATGCTTGTTTGACCTTGTTGTACTCATTATCACCTGAGTGCTGTGGAGAAGTGGTATTGGAATGTCCCTTACACAAATAGAGCCTCTTAAATGAAAATGCACAGCAAGGGATTTTTACAGGATTGTTCAGGCTGTGTGTTTTCCCTTGAGAGCTTCTGTCCTTGACCACTTCTGAGGGCATGTCCATTCTGACTTTGAATCTGAGATTTAAATTCCCTTTGCATATTTCTGCACAGGACCAAGAACTGATCTCATGACCCAGATGTTAAATTGAACCTAACTATTCCCTTCCTGCAAGGAGCTCTGGCAGCAAACAAGAAAAATCACTTATGAATTCTAAACTTGTGTAGTCAGAACTTCTGAAACATTGGGAAGCCACACAACGTTAAAATCACTGGTTAGGAATGATCCATAACGAGGTCAGAGGGAGTGGCATGCTTTCAAAATGGCATCAGCTGTTCTTGAGTCACTGAGCATTCAAAAACAAATTAGTGATTGCTTATGGACCAGTCAGTGCTCTGGAAAAGAAGCAAGAGATGCGATAGGACTTGTTTGCCATGGACTGCCAGGCTACACTAAAGGACAACAGAAGTTCTTGAAGTCTCTCTCAAAACACACAGGAGCACTTGTGTAGTTGGAGACTGGTGTTCACTTTGCATACTCCAGGTCAGAACACTACTTTGTCCTTTAAAAAATACTGGTTTCTGAAGTGGTTGTTTAGTTGGAGGAAGACTTAAATTGAAAACAAATATTTGTTGAAGATTACTTTGCAAGATGCCACAAAGCATCAATAGAGAAGGAAGGAACTTGGGTTTAAAGTATCAGCCTGACCTAGCAGAGGAATGAATATAGCTGTTTCCAGTATTTGAAAGAGGTGAAAGAAAAACCAACCAAACAAAAAACCCAACAAACCAAAAATCAAGGGAAATTGATGCAGATAGCAATGTATTTGATTTTGATTGGGGCAGAGTTAATTTTCCTCTTAGTATCTGGTACAGTGCTGTGGGTTTTTTTTATTTAGTGTGAGAACAATG
This sequence comes from Cinnycerthia olivascens, assembly GCA_035048155.1. NCBI lineage: Eukaryota > Metazoa > Chordata > Aves > Passeriformes > Certhiidae > Cinnycerthia > Cinnycerthia olivascens. Next base: position 111,813,644 of record JAWWMU010000106.1, on the reverse strand, counting down.
TTGATAACACATTGATTGCTTAGCTGTTGCTAAGCAGGGCTTATCCCGTGTCAAGGACTTTCCAGTTTCCCATGCTCTGGCAGTGAGCAGGTGCACAAGAAGCCAGGAGGGAGAATGGCTGGGACAGCTGACCTGAACTGGTCAAAGGGATGTTCCATGTAATAGAATGCCATGCTCAGTATATAAATTGGGGGCAGTTGAGGCTGGGAGGGGCTCAAGGTAGAGCTAGGCATCTGTCAGTAGGTGGTGAGCAACTGATTTAGGCATCACTTGTCTGTTTCAGGTCTTATTTCTCTCTCTTTTTGTTGTCTCTATTATTATTATTATTACTGTTATTATTATTATTTTACTTTTTTGGAATATTAAACTGTTTCTATCTCAACCCATGTGTTTTACAATTACTTCCTGCTCCTCCTCCACATCTCAGTGATGGGAAGAGCTGTGTGAGCAAGCAGCTTTGTGGTACTTGGTGGCTGGCTGGGGTTAAACCAAGCCACAGCAGTAAGGGAAGCAGAAGTACACAGGGAAAATTTCTGGCAAGCAGAGCTAAAGAAAATAGGAAGATGTGGGTTTTGAAGTACATTTGGAACTAAATAAATACTGACAGCATTGCTGACTGTTACTGGCATACAGATAACAATTGTACAGAAAAACTCACCAGACCTCACTGATGCTGTGGGGCGTGCTCCTTGTCCATGGAAGTGCCCCTTGCTGCCAGTCTTGGCTCCCAGTTTGCCTTCCCTTAGAGAGCAGCCTGCTCTTTTTGCTCTCTGACTGCAGCTGCATAAATATGTTGTTTAAGAGACACATTCTTTGGTATGCTAAATTTAGCACCCAAAATTAAAAGCACACAGTGAAAAATCCCTTCAACCTTCTTGGTTATTTTACAGAATGTGAAAAAATATATAGGTGGATCCTAAACAGTATCTTGAAAGAATAATAACATTTTGTACAGCACTTTGAAAATGTGAAGAATTCTCAGGAACCCTGATTGAATGCTTTCTTTTTGTATACCCTAGAGTAAAATCTTCTTCATAAAATGCTGCTTTTTTATGATAGAAGTGCTAGATATAATGTTAAATTTTAGGTTTTGTTCAGACAGGCTCATGAAAAAACCCTGTAATTAGTTGTTTGGCATGAAGTGGCTCTGGAACACTTTTGGGAGGAAGCAGCATAATGAAATGTTACAAGAACAAGCCAGAACAACCTGCTCTGCTAGCAGCTCTTTGCTTACTCCCCAGAACTGAAGTTCCTGCTTCAGTCCTGCCTGAGCTGCCTCTCAAATCATTCAACAGTTGTCCCACACGTGCTGCAAAAACCAGAACCATGCTTAAGTGCCTGAAGCCTCATTTTATGCCACTGTTGAATGCCTGACTGGCAGAGGTGCTTTGCCAGAAAGTTACAAGCCCTGCCGGCATTGCTTCTTCAGCGTTTGAAGAGATGCTGCTGCTTCTCTTGCTGATGTCTAAGCTTCTCAAACTTCAGGAGGCCACTGTCAGTAGTTTCTCCTCAAGAGAATTTTAATGAGAATTATTTGTGCTTCAGGCTTACCAAACGTCAAAGTTTTGTTTTGTTTTTTTCACTTCTGATAATAGCATGTATGCCCCTTGTTCTTTCAAGTTTTATCTGGATATCATTACTTTCATACTGAAGGTTAATCCTTCATCAAAATCAAAAAATTTATGAAGATGGCCATTTTAGGATATGCAAAAAACAGAAGTCAACATCTGTAGAACTAAAATAACACAGCTTTGATATAATCAGTGTTATATTACAGAAAGCTGCCTTGAATTGCTTTGATAGAAACTTGTATTATACTTCCCATTACATTACATCTGTTTGAGCACATTTGTCTTCCCAGCTCTGTTTATTGTTGAAGTCTGAAGTGCCAAAGGTGTCTTACAGAATTTGGACACATCTCCCAACAAGCTGCAGAGTTGGGGAGTAGTTGTTTATGGGGTACCACAAGGTGGCAACTGGGGGCTTTCTTTAAAAGGCCAAGAAATTCCTGTCTGGACAGGCAGGGACTATTCAACATAGATTTTAACATGTCAAGCAGGCAGGAAGCCCTCCAGCATAGCAGAGGTGGCTTCTACGAGTTTACTGTGAAAACCATAAGCCTGGTCCAGCTTGTGAGAAGTACATTAAGATGCTGGAAGGCTGCAATTAAGTCACCCCAAAGCCTTTTCTTTTCTGGGATGAACAAAGCAAATTCTCTCATCTTTTCCTTACATGAGAGATCTTCCTTTCCTCTACTCAACCTGGTGGCCTCCTCTGGACTCTTTCCAGCATGTTGATGTCTTTCCTGTGCTTGGGACCATGACATGCTTGCACTCTTTATTGCAATCTTCCTCTTACGTGCAGAGAATACTTTTTATCTGAATATACCCTAGCTACAAAATTATGCCTTGCCATGACCTGCTGCCTGTGGTGTACTTTAGGGAAGGAGAGGTGAAGGTAGGCAGCAGAGAAAGGACAATCCAGCTGTATGGCGTTCTTGATGTCCTTGATGCCATTGTGATCCTCCTGAATCTCCGAGTCAAAAAAGCCTCTTGCTCGTATTCCTCTCAAATTCACTCTTCTCTGATTTACGTGGAAATGTCCTCATCCCAAAAAAAAGTTCTATAGGCTAAGCCTCTAAAGAAACCTGTAATAAAACAGAAACTGAAAGTGACGTGAGTGAGGTTTACTTTTGTTTTCTCAGACAGGAATAAGAGGTCAGTTCCCCCCCCTACAGCTCACAGGCTGCTTTATGTCAAAAACTCTCTGAGGGCCCATCTCTGGGGGATGGGAGTCTGGCCTGGACAGTGAGAGCACCCAGGGTCACTCTCACTTGCTGGCACAGGGATGAATTGAACATTTGCTAAATTCTGCCTAGCAACTGGAAATGCAAACAGCCATCATCCTAAATGCTGAAATAATAGTCAATGCCTATGGCAGGAAAGAGAATATAGTGACGGAGAGCCCTTGATTCTCATGCTATGAATTCTTCTCTTTTTATTTCTTTCCAGTTTATCCTTGCTAGCAGGTCGCAACATTTAGTCTTAAAAAAATTCCCGTGTGTTTGGGAAATAGATGCATCCTTTGGCTGGACTGGCCATGGTGATCTCACTTTCTTTAAGTGACAGGTGATAGCTAGAAGTTTGGTAGAAACTGGTGTCCCTGTAGCTCTAAGTTACATTTCATAGCAAAAGTGTTTGATAAATTTCTCTAGTAGAAGCTGACATTTTTCTGGTTGTGCAGAGTGTAAGAAAGTTTTACAAGTCATATAAAAACATTTTTTTTTTAAGATTTCTTTTTATAATTCCAAATGTCAATGAAGCGCGCAAGTTATTTCAGTATAGTTCTTTACAATAAAACTCAAAATATACTGGACAGATATCTAAACCTCTCTGTAGATTTCCTAAACTTTGTAACTCTTGTCATCTCAGATTAAAATTAAATTGAATAAACCTTCTGCTTGGGTAAGGCCAAGGGCCTCGCTTCCAAAGGCCAATCATGTCCTGCGCTGTATCCGAAGCAGCGTGGCCGGCAGGGCCAGGGAGGGGGTTCTGCCCCTCTGCTCGGCTCTGAGCCCACTGGAAGGACATGGATGTGTTGAAGCGAGTCCAGAGGAGGATGAGAGGGACGGAGCACCACTCCTGTGAGGAAAGGCTGGAAGAATTGGGATTGTTCAGCCTGGAGAAGTCTTCGGGGTGACCTTACTGTGGCCTTCCAGTATCTCAAGGGAACTTGGAGGAAACACGAGGCAAGACTATTCACAAAGGCATGCAGGGGAAAGCGTGAATGTGTTTAAATTGAAAAAGAGTAGGTTTAGGTTAGATACAAGGAAAAAATTCTTTAGTGTGACGGTGGTGAAGAAATGGAACTGGCTGCCCAGAGGTAAGGTGGGAAGATCCTGAGCACGTCCCTGGATGTATTCAGGGCCAGAGCGGATCGAGCTCTGAGCAGCCCGGTCTAGCGGACAGTGTCGGTGCCGTGGGCCGAAGGGGCGGACCCAGAGGGGTTCGGGCCTCGTTCCCTCCCGGGCCCTCAGGCCGGACCCAGCGGGGTTCGGGGTTCGGGCCCCGTTCCCTCCCGGGCCCTCGAGAGGCCGGACCCAGCGGGGTGCGGGGTTCGGGGTTCGGGCCCCGTTCCCTCCCGGGCCCTCGAGAGGCCGGACCCAGCGGGGTTCGGGGTTTGGGGTTCGGGCCCCGTTCCCTCCCGGGCCCCTCCCGGGCCCTCGCGCTGCCGCCGCTTCCGCCGCGCGGGCCCTCCCGCGGGCCGCCCCCTCCCGGCAGCCCTCGCGCCGGAAGCGGCTGACGACAACAACAAACACCGGCGG
>JAWWMU010000106.1:111775854-111809163 GCA_035048155.1 Cinnycerthia olivascens | reverse complement strand
CTCTTCCGATCTCGCCGCCACCGCCGCAGGATGAGCGGCGCTGCCCGCGCGGGATCCGCGGGTGAGTGCCGAGCGCTGCCTGGGGACGTGCAGGCTGCCCTCGCCGCCCCGCTCAGCCCCTCCCAGCCGCGGGGAAGGCGGGGACTCCGGTACCGGGAAGGCGGCCTTGGCGAGGGGCGGCGGTCCCGGCGCTGGGCGCAAGGCTGTACCCGTGGGGCGGGCGACAAAGGACTGGGAGGCGGCGGAGCGGGGGTCGAGGCGGAGCGGGATCCTGCGGCCGGAGCCGGCCCCGGGGCGGCGGAGTGACCCCGGGGCGGCAGCCGGGGGGGGGCGGTGGCTGGCAGCCCTCAGAGAGAAGCAGCGCCGGGCGGGCCGGGGAGCTCCCTGTCCGCCCAGGGCTCCGCTGCCAGGGCGAGGGATCCGCGGTGAAGTTACTACAAGGAATGACTCAGCCTGGAAGCGACTCCGTGCTCGCCGGCGGCGGCGGTCGGGCGAGCGTGGTGCACAAGCCTTGTGTGTTTACAAACGTTGTTCTGCCTCTCCCTCGGTTGTTTACTTGGTCCTGCTCCCGAGGAGACATGTGCCCTGTAATGCATTTTCCTTTCAGTTTTTCCTTGCGGCTCTTTAGTAGACTTTCAGGCTGTTCTGTGGATCAGTGCTTGCTGTTCTTTTTCGCTGACCCCCAAAAGTACTGGCTGCCAGTGATCCAGAGGTAGAAATACTGATATAAATGCTGGGAGAATTAAACGAGCTAACCTTTGTAATGCTCGTGTTTCTTACTTAACATCATCTGGACGTGAAATAAAAAGTCATGTCTGGTCCTGAGAAGCCCAGAAATGTTAGGTTAGACCTCATATAACCGTAGCTTTTTTTCTCTTGTGTAATTTGTTTTTGTCTGAAGTAATTACATGGTATGTTTTGGCCAGGAGCCATTTCTTGTGGTTTATATTTTAAGCTTTCACCTTTTTTTCTTTATGGGAAAGAATGAGGAGGTTGAGGTTTGGGTTTTTTTCCTTATATCCACATATACGTGTGTCAGAAGTAGTTTGTGCTGTTGGGTTTACGGTTCTGGAGGTGTGTGTTTAACTGTATGGTAAAAGGTACCTCAGCAATGCTGGAGAAATAACAAGAATGGAAAAACATGTTTCAGACAGTTGAATTTTATACAGCTGAGAAGTACTGTGAGGAATAACACTATAAATAGAATCAGAATTACAGAATGGCCTAGGTTAGAAGGCACCTTAAAGATCATCTAGTTCCAACCTCCCTGCCATGGGCAGGGTCACCTTCCACTAGACCTGGTTGCTCAAAACCCCATCCAACCTGTCCCGGAACACTTCCAGGGGTGAGACATCCACAGCTTCTCTGGGCAACGTGTTCTAGTGTCTCACCGTCTTCACAGTAAGGAATTTTTTCCTTATATCCAATCTAAACTTATGCTCTTTCAATTTAAAGCTATTGCTCCTTGTCTTCTGCCATACATATCCTTCTAAAAAGTTCTTCATACGTCATGGAAGTACCACATAATAATAATAATGAAAACATGCACTATGATGGTATATTTAAGTTGCAAATTTTAAGGATATTTAGTATATAGCGCCTTGGGAAATTTCTAAAAGCTGAAGCACATAATGAAATCACTTTACTCTTATCTCGTGGTCTAATACAAACTTCTGTGCCAAGAAGCAAATACTAACAAGAAAGAATTTAGATATTTTAACATCATTAAGTTTAGATTAAAGTGTGCAGAGGATATATTTGTACTTACTCTGAATGCTGCCTGGAACTCAAAATGGCTTTTTTTTTTTTTTTATTGAAAGTAATAAAGAAAATTACTTGCTGAAGAACACATGGTAAGGGACTTCAGTTGTGCTAGTTTTAGAGCTGGAAATACAAACAGGATCTTTTGGGATAGTGGATTATTGTAAGACAGACCTGACTGTGCTTTGGAAGTACGATATTGTTGTCCACTCTGTGCAAGTAGCTGTGTGTTTTGTAGATTGTAAAAAATCTGTCTTAGCCACAGTTGTGTTGCTCTAGGCTTGTGCTCAGCACAGATTTGGGTTAGTAGTTGCTGAGATGGTGTTCAAGGGGCTGTCTCTCTGCCCATGTCAGGTTACTATAGTTATAATTAGAAGTGTGTGCAGCAGACTTGTGCTCTGGCTGGAGAAGAGGGCAAGGGTTATTTTGAGGTCTTTTGTGGTGTCTGTTTGAAAAACGGTGTGTCCCTGCATGTTGTCTGAACACAGCTGTTACACAGCCTTGCAGAAATTAAGGTGGAAAACATAATTTCTAAACTGAACTTCAGTTATTTTGGTTACATAGGGGGCTGAGTGTATGTTGGGGATAAGAGACTAGCACATGTTGATTTCTTTTTGATAAGAGTAGCAGTTACAGTGGAATCACTGGAAAGAATTTTTCTGTGTGTTATCAGCATGTCCTTAAATCATTATTTGCTTTTAAACTAGCAGTTACTTTCTTTGAAAGACTGGCTTAGGGTGATGTGAGGGTCTTGAGACAGACTTAAATTGTACAGGATGGGTTCATTAGCGTGTTGAGGTAGTGAAAACAAGTTAAAATGAAGAACTCTAGTGTGTGTACCCAGTTGTTACACGAACCACTTCAGTCATTTGCATAGTGCCCAAGCAGTCACATGTCTCCTTCTGCATTTGCAGTATTGCTCAAGAAAGTTGTGCTCCCGATTTTTGGTCCACAGCTCAGTGAAATTATATGAACGGTTTCTGAAGATGAGGAGAGGACAAAAAATATAATACATCATTACTTTTAAGGACCCTATTAATGGTTAACATTCTAATGCAAAGTTGTTAATCAGTATTACTGAGTAGCAAACACTTGATTACACGATGCCAACTTACATAATAATATTGTATTATACTGCAGGATGTGATTTCATGCCATGATACCAAACAGGCAAAAAAAAAAAAATCATTACTATGTAAATTACTAATCCAATTGCAAAAATTAGTGTCTGTTTTCTAGATGGTTTGCCAGACCAATGATTTTGATGTACAAGTTGAAAGATCCTCACATGAATTGTGTGTTGTAAAATCTTATAGCATGATTAATGGTGATAAAGAAACTTCTACAATTATTTTTGTGAGCTAATTAACATTCTGTGGTTACTGAGACAGTCAGTTGTCTATTTATGAGTTAATTCGTAGTGGAGATCCACTCTTTATTTAGTTTTAATTTAAATTTTAGTTTTTTTAATGTAGTCCAGTTGAAAGGCAAGTTGGAAGACATCATAGCCATGTACCAGCTCTTTTCTATCTTGTCTATTTGTAAGCTGGGTTAGAAGTGGATATGCTTTGTGTTTTCCAGTAGGATTCAAGCATAACTGTTGTAAGTAATACATGAATAATATTTCAATACTAGTTACTGGAAGTTGTCAATAGAAACATCAAAACAAATCTTTTGATACCACATTTACAGTCATAGATTAAGACAGGGCTGGTCAGGAGAAGCATCAGGGCTGTCAGGGCAATTCTTGCTTTTCTTCTGTCCATCTCCAGGAGTGTATTTTCCTTTTGTTGTTCAGGTTTGCAGTCCATGGTTCAGCAGGGTTCTGAGTTCGAGCTACTAGCTCAAGCAACAGCTCAGTGTAGCTTTTTACGTCCATCCAAGATGTTGACTGTTTCTTTTGGAAACAGATTTTGCAGCTTGGCCTGCTGTCTTTATCGCATCAAGGTGGAATGATTATGGTGTGCTATATATAAAGCTCTAGTAGTTAGTGCATCTAAGCAAGTAAGCTGTGGTAGAATGTGGTGGACTGTTTTCTATGAATTTGTACAAATAAGTACAAAAAAGGCTTGTTTGAGTGCTGTATGAATTTGTTTCTGACCTGTGTTAATTACTTGTTAATGGAAAGTAAAATGTAAAATTGCTTTGTTGACGAGTTGAGTTCCTAAAGTCCTGCATCTGTCTTGCTGTGTAATGCTATAGGATCAATGAAAAGAATGGTGTGTGAATATTTGAGAGCAGCTCTGCCTAAATAATGTTCTAATGGGTTTTTAACTGACTTCAGAACATGGATTTATTTTCTATTTATAAGATAGTTCATGTCTTCTTACCTCTTAAGACTTTCTTTTAAAGCAGTATTTTTGCTTTTTCAGGAGAGTAGGAAAGCTGTGGTGGCGATAGTGAAATAGCGTGTTCAGTATTTCAATTGCATGTTGCTTTTATTTGGAGGGATTAGGTGGAATTAGTATCTGTATGATACATCAATCTTCATTAGTTTTCTTGAAGATGTGTTTGACAAGCCAGTATGCTGTTTTCATTTTGAACAGATTGAAAATGATACGTATTTTAGTGGTAGAATGCAGTATTGAAGAACTAATTATAGGGAGAGTTTTACTTCATAGAGTCAAAAAATCATACCACCCTTAGCAAAGCAAAAGCATAAATTCTGAAAGAATTGCACTTTGCTGAGGTCTGATTTTTGAATGTTTAAGGTAGCTGTTTCTAAGTGCCCAAATTCTATTTTGATTTAGTTCTATGACTGAACATGTTATGCTCTTTTGTGTTGTTGTTATAGCTGTAGTACTTTTCCCTCTTTATCATTTGAATGGTATTTTTTTCCCTATATTGCCAGGACTTTGAATGTCAGGTTTATCTCTCAAACTTTATTTTGAGCTTGTTGATGCCAAATAGCTGTGCTGATGCATCAAAAGTGTGAAAATTTGACCCTTATTTATTGTAGTTGGCTTAGGATAAACAGTTCATACTGACAAAATGGGGCTTTTATTTATACAGTTTTTCTTCCATCCTCCACAGTGTGTATTTTTATTAAATTCAGATGAAGTGAACATTCTTACATAAGAATATATTGTGTAACAGGACTAGAAACTGTCTTCTAATGCATTGTGCTTATGTTGTATTGTAAGTGTTCTACTAGTAAGTTCAAGCTGTCTTCTCTATTTAAAAATATTCTTTACAAGTACTTGTGTTGTCTACTGATTGAAAGAGACTTGATTCTCACCCAGTGAATGGTTTGAAAATATGACTCAAAATTCTCAGTTCTGTCTGAATGAAGAGGGGGGAGGGGTAGTGTAAAGTAAACTTTCCTTTTTATATGAAAGGCTTGGTGGTAAAATACCTATACATTTCAAAAAGCAAATGACAAGTGACAGTGTTTTCACATGTCTCTAAATGGCTCTAAACAGCACAACCAGGGTTCAATAAGGCAGGAATATAGTTGTAATACCTCAGTCATTGTAAATTGTGTTTTTCTTTGGGTTTCTTTGGTGGTCGTATAGTTCTTAAGTTGGTAAAACTGCATAAAAAAAATTATTGGTAAACATTTTTAACTGTTGTATGCTACCAAAGATTTATATTCCAGAAAGGTAAAGAAGGGGAGATGAAAATTAGCAAACACCTTCTTGAGATTAGAGACAATTTTAAATTCTGCAAACTATCCTGCATATTTTCTAATTTCTCAGCACATTACTGTTATCTTCTTTTGCACTGTTGCCAGTAGAGATCTGAAGATGGTTTGTAAATATGTGATATCCAAGAAGAGTTAATAACTGATCTGAGACAAATCTAGACATTTCTGAATATGTATTCCAAGGGAGATTGGGGGTTATATCAGCTCTGCATCTTGCTGATGGTCATTTACTTTCAGATACCACTGAAAATGAAAGAAGATGGATAGGAGGAGGTTGGTAGGTGACATGCGAGTTATAAGTAACTTAAAAAAGAGAAATTTGGTAAATTGTTTCTTTAGGTCATGAAAGTTTAAATACTAATTTTATAATTAATATAGGATAAGAAGAATTTGAAACAAGTTTGAAAGTTGCAAATCAATTAAACAGTTTAACAAGATGGTAGTGGATTTCCTTATTACTAGAAAACTGTGATGGTTTTTTAAAAATTTGATTGCTTATGAATAGAAATTAAGGAAGAACCTGTGACTTTTATGTGGGCAGTCAGACTAAATCACATGGATCTTTACTAGCCTTACATTTCATTATTGTCAATCTTTGACTTTCTTTTCCATCTGTAGTGTTTTCATTCCTGTGAAGTAAACGCCATTTAATCTGTTTTATGTTCTGGCCAAGATTTTTCTCTTTTCCACATTAAAAAGAAATAAAAAAATTGTAGGATTGAGATGTTTTATCTGAAGAAGGAAAGAACAGGGTAAATGGCCTGCTAGACTATATTTTGAGAAACTCTGTCCTTGCTTGCATCTGTAGTAATTGCAAATTCTTAAATTCTCTTAGCCTGCTTTTTAAGAAGGTACTGATTTAGGTTTTTTTACTTTATTTCCAAGAAGTGATCGATTAGTAACTGAGGATGGCATGGTCAGTTAGAAATGTGAATGGTGCCTTCTGAAAATTTTCACTTGTCTTCTTGAATGATTATTCTGGTGGTGGGTATCCTCTGTATCTCATGGCCTCTTTCCAGCCTTGAAGTGTAGTTTGTGGAGTTATGTAATGAGCCAGATCATGGAACCAATTAGAGCTATCAGTATCCTGGAGAAGTATGCTGTTTCCAACTTATTACAGCAAAGTCAGCCAGTTTATTCCATAGAAATATGGGTAGTTGCACCACTGAAACTTGGTGCAGGGGAAGGAGCAGAAGAAGAACTGGCTGAGGAAAGGGATTCATAAGTTTGGTGCTCTTTCTGCTACCAGAGTTTATTTTCTTGGTTGATCAGAGAAAGTGTTAGTGGAAGAAGCATTGGTGCCAACTTGTCTGATTTGGGTATAAGAAAGAATGGAATTTTTGTTGTCTGTTTCTTGCAGAATTGTTTGTGAACACTGGAAGATTTTGCATGCTATTTATTTTAAAGAGTATGTACCTACAGGAAGAGCCTTCCCACCACCATGGAGTCAGTCAGTAACTTGAATAAAACCACCTGAAACTCCATGTACCCGAGAGTACCAATCTTTTCAAAGAGAATCTATTAATCTCTGTAATTCGAGGGAGGCTTGTACTCCACAAATGCTTTGAAATGGCAAAATTATACATTAAAAAAAGAAAATTCTGACAAAACTTTCAGTTAACTTTGTCAAAGACTAAGATGCAGACAACTGTGGAAAGACTTGTTTCCATCAATTAAAAATAAAAAAAGGAAAGAAAGAAAAGGGATACTTCTACAGGCTGTGGGCTGTTTCCTAGCAATAAAATTGTCAGAAATCCTAGGTTTGTTTTCTGGCTTGTAGCTGTTAACTGAGGCACAGAAGTTTCACTTTCTATCATGTAAGAGATGGGAGGTCTTGAAAAATGGGGTAAAATTGTATTTACTATTGGAAGAGGAGAACTTTTATGTGATCTGGTATATGGACTGTGTTTTGGCAGCTCCTCAAATCAGTGGAAACAGCAGTGTAAATGGATGCTAACCATCAGATTTGAAGCTTTATAATCATGTCCATATGGGATCATGACACAGTGCCTGATAATGTGCTTGTTGCCTTATGAACATGTTTGAAACTATTGCGTTGCTGGAATAGAGTGTAAGTTTTGTCTGAACTTGTGAGAAGCTGCATTGTTTTGGGCCACACCCATTGCAAAGCCGCTCTTTATTGCACAGTGTTTTCTTGCCTGCCCAGATTGCTTTTGATCTGCTCTTTCACTCTTGATGTTGCTGAGGACCTCTGAAAGCATTGCAGCATTTACTTAGCTGAATGAGGAGCTTCTGTGTAATTCAGAGTTGTAGGAGAAACTCTGAGTGTGATGGCCATATGTAACTGAAGTATTAGGTTAGTAATATGTAAAATTATTCATCTTAAAGGAGGGGAAGGGTGGAAGAAGCCTCTTAGACCATGAAATACTGAATTACTGACTTTTGAAATTCCTCTCTAGTGAATTGGGAAGTCGGGGTTTAGAAATGTGTCCTGGTTGCTCTGCAGGATTGCAGCTTGGTTCTTGGGTTGAGTGGAAAAGACTTGCTTTGCTGACCAGCAGCTGAGTTTGAGAGCTGTTAGGAACACAGTGACTGTTGGGGATGCTGTAATTAAGTAACCGCCTCTGTGCCTGATACACATCTCAACGTATAAATAGAGCTCCAGATGGCACCTTACAGATGTCAGGGATTGACAGCCTTTCTTTAAGACTGCAGTGTGCCTTGAGCATGAGGTTCATAGGCTTTGATATAAGGTGATAATGGGAGACAGGATCTCCACCTTCAGTAATATATATCTCGGTGATTAAATGTGGTCTTCTTGTTAAATTTATTTTGGAGGAGTAGGAGAATTATTCTCTGCTGCTGGGTCAGGAGGAGCCCTACTACTTACTTGTCACATAGCTTAGGTTTGTTGTTTTTTTTTGTTGTTTTTTTTGGGGGTTTTTTTTTCTTTTTTAGTTTTTGAGTGCCTTTTAAAGCATATTTCCTTTCAACAGTTGGCTATTCAGAAAACAGTATGCATTTTCACTGTATTTTAGAAGCACAGCCATTTCTGTTGCATAAAGCATTTCTAAAGAATGTGTGCCCTCACAATGAGGTCATTCTTTCTATTCTTCTGGTGGTGGTAGTAGTAATGTTCTGCAAAATTTAGATACTTCTGGTTAGATGCATTAGGTTGCAGTATTGTAGAAAGAGCCTTGAAGCCTACTTTCAGAGAAAATCTTACAACTGACATTAAGAAAAGTGTTAGTTGCATTAAATTTAGCTTCAGTTTCTATTTTCATTTATGTGCTATAAAATACTCTACTTCTGGGGTCTGCAAGTTGGATGAAGCAAGAGAGCATTTTTTGAGAAGGGCATTTGAAAAAAAAACAACAAAGGAATGGAGGTAGAAGGCCGGTTTATAGACTAAAACAAAATGAATTGTAAGGAATATTCTGCACTGGTCTTTTACCTTGGTCTGTTACAGAGTTGCTTAAGTCGATATGAAGCAGGAAATCATGCTCTGAAAGGTGAAATCACAGGAACTGTAGCATCTGAGAGGCAAACCTCAAGATTTGCGGTATGGAAATAAAGTACAATTTAATAGTATGCTAATGTGTTCCAAAGTTAACTTCATCTCGAGAGGTAATAAAGGTATATTGGCCTTGAGGGGAGATGTTACCCAGATAAGATAACTTACTGAATGAGGAATACCACTTGAGTCTTTTTAAGCGTGTCACAGACTTGTCAGCCTTTGCCTCAGATGAATTGCCCTTTTGACAGGCAGAAATTCTATAGCCGTGTCCTGTGAGGCTCCTGACCCTGGTAATCGGGGGTGACATTTATGACTCATGTAGGAGACACTGTTACCTGTAGTGCAGCCTCAGCGCTTCTGCACCTAGGGAAGTGAAACTTCTTTATCAGCAGCACACAGGTGGTGATCACACAGAAGTATGTGAGTGTCTAAAGTAGCAATGTGGAAATGCAGGCACTGTGTGAACAGTCTTGCCTTGATCGGGTAATTCAGCTAGTTCTTTCTGCTTTCAGGCTTCAGCCCATTTTGACCTGGAGATACACTCAGGGGGAAAAGACTTTGGGCCTCTTGGTTCTATCTGACCTGGCAGATGGAGCATTAAGTACCACACTTAGCATACAGATGTGGAGCAGCACTTCCCTGGGAACAAAAAGCAAGATACCAAATACTGCTTGTGTGTTGCTGTTGCGGATGGAATTTTACACCACTTGGTTTAAAGGAGAGCCATTACTTTGGCATAGTTCTGTTTAAATTTTATGGTGGTAAAGGAAAATTTATCAGTATCTCTGTTTGCTCAAGTTTAGTTTATAATCCAGATTCTAAAGGAAGCATGGGAAATGAGATGTCAGGAGCATGAGCGTGAACAATTAAGATAATACAGAGGGAACTTAACAACTGAAGTGAAGTGGATTAATGTCTCATTAAACCCAAACAGCATAAATGTTGATTTCTGTCTTTGTCCTGCTCTGAATGCCATGATTCTGTGTTCAAGTTTGTGATGTTGGAAAGAATTGTACCATGAAACAATGGAACAGTCAGTATTGGGTAATTAGAAGCAGGGGGTCTTCATTTAAGAGCAGAAATGGATGGTTAATGTAGCCATAGGATTATATGTAGGGTGCTCTGAAACCTGTGACATTAATTTCCTTTTAGAGATGTAACAATAAGCAAGTTCTGAACTGAGATACATCTCAATACTTGCAAACAGCATGTATTGAAAGTATTGATCAACACTGACTTCAAAAGTAGTTGGTTATTGGAGAGTTTATATTATATAGGAAAAGATTGCAGTAATTGAATTGCAATGTAAATAGAGTGTAGAGCACTGTTACAACCAGCACAATGTGTTCATGACTGGTTTTGGTGTTTTATTAACTAATGTGACAATATACCTATTTTCAATTAATTATGAAAACATTTTATACTTTGTGCCATTCTTACATTTTTGTTATCTCATTTATTTTCTTTTATTTATGCCTACCATATTCGGTCTGATATGGCAGCTGTTACAGGAAAATCTCAAATGTTCAGCTATTTTTTTAATGGCATTACTGATAATTCATGGCAGTTGGTCATACAGACATCTATCCCATAGTGTGAATGATCTAGTTTATATGATAGCATGAATCTAATGCTGCAAGTTACACAGTTTAAACAAATAACCTGGATGGATTAGTCGTTTGTGGTTTTGTTTGATTATATAGGTAGCAGCTCTGTCTTCAGTAGCTGTCAAATTGTGTAGTTGTTGAACCTCTGTTAAAACAAATGAAAATAATTTCAGCAATGTAGCACTAAAAGCCTTGAAACTTGTAACACTATGCAAGAGTTTAAAGCTAAAAATAAATAAATAAAGCTTGATACTCTCCTAATGGCCTGTTGCTGTAATACAAACAGAGGAAGAACAAAATATGTATGAATATGTTCTGTTGAAGTTTGATGGTGTGATTTTCACTCCAAGGTTATGTTAAGAACTTGTGTTACTGCTGGATGATGACAATATTCTGGAATATTGGGAACAAACTTAAAGGCTAATTTTTGGTTTGTAGCTGACCTTGCCTGTAGTAGTCTGCAATAACCTGACTTTTGAAAGAAAAGAAACTTAGGCAGCTGTGGTAGGTTTTCATGCATACCCTCTGTAACTTTGGACACAGTCAGGCAGATGTTGTCCAGAGATGTGAGACTAGGGAGAGCTCTCAAAATTAATTTTCTTCCAGTGTTGTGAATACAGGCAGCTGGAGAGAGGCACTTGACATAGTTCCTGCTGAAGGGAGGAAGTGCTGCAGCACATCTTTGTTGGACATCAGTGAATCTGCAGGAGAGGTTTTTGTTTAAGGCGTGTATTCTCTGGAACCTTGCTTTACATCATTCTCCTTTTTCTGAAAGTGTTTACTGAAATTTGTACAACCTTGAGAGTGGGTGAATTCCGTGCAATTTTGTGAATTCTACCTTTTTTTCTTTTTTTTGGAGTAATCTAGTACAAATTTGTCCATCTGCATTGGTCTAGTTCTTTTCCCCCAACGTTGTTTGATGAATGGGTGAAGAAACAGCGACTGTTGTTTTTTGTCTTAGTGGTTGCAAAGGAATTCTAAGACCAGAGATTATTGTGTTGTGTTCCTAGTTTGTGACAGAATTATTTTAGTAGTTTCATGTTAATGTGCATTACTTTGAATTTTGCATAATACTTTGCATTGCTTTAAAGCAAGTGCTCAAGTGCAGCTACTGACTGCTGATAACTAAATGGGAGGAGGACACTTCAGTTACAATTTTTTTAATGGTAGCACTTAAGCACACTGGTTATTTCCTTTTTATTGTACCTTTGCTTCTGATAAAATGTCATGTGCATTTTGCATAGCAGTGAAGAGAGAGTGGACAAAAGGGAGGAAGATAATTCTTCTGTTCCATGATCATAAAATAATTTTTTCCTTTATTAAGGTTTTCAGGTGTGGGATGGAGCTTTTTTGATTTATCTATAGTAGCATAGGTTGTATAAAATGGTTTATATGTTCTGATGGTTTTCAGGCTTCAGCAAGCCTATTTTTAGTAATGGATTATCACCCTTTATAGTGCCTGATCATCTTCTCAGAAAGCTTGCTAGAGCATTAACATGATAGAAATAATGTTTGTTTGCAGTTTGGAGTTTGTGCACTTGCTTCACTGCCCCGAGCCCAACAACTCATCCACATATTCTTTGCCAAGACTCCTTCTCCTTTGGCACTGAACACAGTTAAAATGAACTAGGGTAGCCTAAAAAGGTCACCTTTGCTGATCTGGCTCATACTGGTTGTTGTAGTTTCCATTATAGTTTAAAAAGCAGTTCTGGGAGAGGAAGCCCCTGGCAAAGATGCAGTAACAAGCAGCTGGGAGTGGTAACATCTTCAGTTGATTTATTTATTTATTTATTTTTATTTTTTTATTTTTTTTTTTTTAAATCTAACACATGTTTTGGAAGTAGGTGAATGGCTTAGTAAAATAGGTTACCTTTCAGGTAAGGAAGGTGATTCCTGAAGGAATCTATGGGAGACAGCTGCTGGGTAAGACTGTGCATTCAACAGCAGTAGCATGTATACCTTTTAATGCTGGATTTTTTTAGATAAATTGCATTGTTAAGATTTCTCTATTGCTCTCAGCATCACTGTATCAGCATTCTGCACCAGTTCTGAAAAATGATTTCAGTTAATGAAAAAGCAAGCACTTCTTTATAGTGAACTAAATTTCTCTCCTTGTAAACACTCAAAAGTATGATTAGCAGTTATTTTAAACAAAAATGATGAGCAGAAGTATTCAGATGTGTAGCAGATCTGGGCAGACTTGTGACTGGATAGCATTGTTAATTAATAAAACCCCAAACAACTACCACATAATTATTCTTCTGGCATTACCATACACTGATTTCTGTATTAGATGCAATTACGATCATAAAATCTTGACATTTTCATAGTAATTGCCTTCTGAATCTTTTCTTTGCAGATCTTCTTTGGCTTTGAACAGCCATGCTACTCTGTTGCCAAAAATCAAGTCAAGCGAATGTGTGCTGTTACTCTCCTCTTGAATTTGAAGAAGGTGGTAGCTCTGTATAATGCCTGAAGGTAATTCTTTCTTTGTCTGATGTTAAAAAGTTAGAGGCTAGAGACTCCTGATGTATGGCAGATGCTATCATAAATATTGTTGATCTTAATAATGTTTCTTCTTTCTATGTTTTCGTTAGGTTTAGTGTTGTGGTATGGATGGTTGATTAAAATTTTGCTTTGTGTGTGTGTCTTGGACACATTCCCTCTTAAATATTGCTTTAACTTGGGTAGTAATGTTCATATAAAAACTAGGTACTATACAAGCCTTTTACTAAGCTCAGATGGAAAACAGTTTATTTTTGGTTTTGTTTTTTTGTTTGTTTTTTTTGGGTTTTTTTTGCTATGTGGTCTGTGGTGCTTGCTTGAAATATTGTATTATTTAATGCTTGTTTCTAATTCTACCTGGATCACACTCAGGAATAACCTTTGTGATAAGAAGGTTGTATTCATGAGGCTGATCAATTCTGAAACATGGCCAAAAGAATTTATTAATAAAATAAGAAACTTTTAGCTTGTCTTGGTGTTCAGCAATTTTTACTTATCTGGTAACTTAATTTATAGAGTATATTCTTCTTTTTCTGATTCAAAATGAAGCTGATGCCACCGAGTACAGTAGAGTTCAGGTATAAGGACAACAAAACTCTCTTCAGATCAAATTATTTAACCAGTCCTTTTTTATTTGATGTGCTTCTGTTTCTGAAGCCTTTTTGTGAAAATGCAGGTTTAAATAGGACTATAATTAATGCCTGAAAAATGTGCAGATAGCTGCTGTCTTGTAAGCAAACTCATATGACTTTCTGGAATAAATATTCTGCTAAAACCTTTCCCCCCTCCTCATATTAATGGCATATTTGTTATTTTCCTCTGTGGTTTATCAGTTTTTCTGTGTGTTGGCAAAGATATAAATGCAAATTTAGACTAATTTTCAAGTAATATGATTACCTATGTGGATCCTGTATGTGTGTCCTATTAATATTTTGAGGAAAAAGTGATGACTTGTATTACTTGTGTAGTAATTTAATCCAAAAAGTCGTTTTTATAATGGTATAAAAATACTGCTTAGTGGCCAAAATTTAGAGCTTAACTTCTTGTAATTCCTTCCACATAAAAATCTCGGGTTGTTAGTGACTGCAGTGCTTGTGTTTCTGCAGCAGCTTTGGTAGTGTGGTGGAAATTACTCATAAGCTTCCTAGCTCCTCAGGAGAAAAGGCTTAGAAGTATGAAGTGCTTGAGTGGTAGAATCTCATATTAAATCTCAGTGTTTAATGAGGCAGGTTAAAGTTTTTCATCTGTCACATTCACTGGAACAACACATGCTTAGAGTTACTTATCCAGGTTCTTGTAGGGCCCAGGACTGAAAATGTGTGTTGACCTGCACATTGTTTGTATACTTCATGTTTGCTATCAGTAACAAAGCTACAGTTTTAGCTAATGCTGGTAACAGAAGAAATTGTTTGGATTTTTTTTTTTTTGGCCAGTCCTTCAGTTTCTGAGGGAAAAAGTATGGATAGGGA
The DNA here is from genome assembly GCA_035048155.1 of Cinnycerthia olivascens. NCBI lineage: Eukaryota > Metazoa > Chordata > Aves > Passeriformes > Certhiidae > Cinnycerthia > Cinnycerthia olivascens. Next base: position 111,794,697 of record JAWWMU010000106.1, on the reverse strand, counting down.
ATAGCAGTGAGCAGATAGACTTAGTAGCTGTAAGTTGAGGAATTATTACATTGTGCTGCTCTTTGTAAAATCTAGAAAGGAGGTCTGGAAATTACCATCTGGGGCTTTAAAAATGTGTTTCATAATTGAGAAAAGCCAAGTAATGATCTGGGATGATGGCTTCTGCAATTGGAAGTCAAATTTCGTTATTTTTTTCCTAATCTAGTTTCTTTAATTCTTCTCAGTGTATATTCTCATTTGTTCTCCTAACTGTCTGTATATGCAGAAACTTAACCTTGCCCATGTTTCTGGCTGGAGGAGCAACATCTGTCTTTGGTAATGGATAAAGAATGGTGGAATGTGAGCACTCATATATTCACACACTATATATCTGAAAGTGTTTTTGAAAGCATGTGTCTGTCTTTTTCATAACTCCTGTGAAACTAACACTTGACATTTTTGTTTCAGTTTCTAAATGATTTTAGCAGTGGAAGTTATAAACTTCAGAGACCTAAAGAAATCATCATGAAGCTATATGTATTTTTGGTCAACACTGGAACTACCCTTACATTTGATACTGAACTTGCTGTACAAAAGTAAGAGAGTAAATTAATTGTGTATTGTTTGTTTTAAATTAAAAAGTGTGTATACTTTTATATACTAAGTATTTGACAGATGAAGATTAGGGTTTTTTTGAGTATGTCATTGTAGTTTTCCTCTAGGTTTTCTGATATTTGAGTGAATGTTGGTGTTTTTCTTCTTCTTTGAAATTTTTTTTGTGTTTAGCTTTTTCAATGCCTTGCCAGGTGATTATGTGTGTGAGTCTATGAAAGAGTAGAGAGGTTATTTACTTTCTGAGACAGTGGCAGAGGCTGACCTGCTCTTCACTGAGTGTGGTAGTATGTTTGGTGCTCTTTGAAAAAACTGTCAGAGTTACTTCTGATCTTTTGTGCTTTTTTTTTTTAAATAGTATTTTTATTTGGGATTTCTCTATTAAAAGGCTTATTTTTTACTATCTGGCGTCATAGGGGGAGTTCTGCAGGTTGTTCTTTCTCTTGTCAGTATACTTATCCTGAAGAAAATGTGTGCTCTGGAATGTTTTTAGATTGGATGCTATTGAATTGGCATGATGGTTTTTGTCTCGTGGCTAGATGGGTAAAAGTTGGTTCTGTGCTGTGTTGTAAGGCTCCAAACTCTTTTTTATGATTTCATATGTGAACCATAAACTTCTGAATGCCCAACTGCCTGAAGCATGGTCAGTATTAGAGGATCACGGTTAAGTCCCGAGAAATTTATGATTTGGTTTTTTGTTTGTTTTTTTTTACTGCATACTAAAAGCATCTTGCAAATGTACAAATGCTTTATAGAGAGGTTTGTATTGTATCCTTTTTCGTTGTTCTCATGTGCAAGACAACTTGGGAGTAATGAGAGCCAAGTTCACCTCCTGTCTTCGTATTCAGTCAGTGATGAATGTATTGCAAGTCATTGGGCAAGAAAGATTTCTGCCATGGATGTTTTTTTTTTTCTAATTCATTGTTTCCTTTCTCCTGAATTCCTATTTGTAATTTTCTGAAAAAAATACTGTCTAGACTGTTTTTGTGTGCTCTTCTCTAAAGCCAACTGACAGTCAGGCTATTAGTGAGCATGAAATAGTATTTCAGCCATTCTGTTTCTGCTCTGCCCACACCCCTGTAAGCTGTCTGATACATTTAGACATTACATTTCTAAATCATGGTGAGCGAGGTCCAGCATCTAAGCTGCCATGCCAAGGCTCTTAATAATTTATTATGGGCTCACTCTTTGCTCAGTTGAAATGTTCTTTGAGAAAGCTTTCCAACAGCTGAACCACACAAAATCAAAGACTCTTCAGTTGAACAGTGTAACTGCTTATTCTGTATATCTGTATGCATAGACTTGCTCTTTCTAGTAAGACTGACTTTCTTGGGTTCTTTGCCTGTCTCCTTGTACATGGACAGGCCAAGTTATCTTCCTAAAGACCAGGGAGGTGATAGGTGGTGAATGGTTACTGTAACACAGCTAGCAAGTACAAGCTTGTGCTCGTGAGAGGTTTGTAATGAATTTGATGTCATGCTGAATCATGATTGTTTTAAATAACAGATCTTTATGATCTTTTTTATGTAACAGCTACACTGTTATGTTTCCTGCCCGTTATATCAAAACTATTGATGCTTATATTATTCACTTCATACTCTGAAGCATTTTTATACCTTTGAGCAGGTGCTGCCACAGTGGTTACATTAGCTGGGGTCAGTAACTGTATCAGATTAATAAATTCTTGTTTACTTTGCTGTTTACAAGTGTCTTAATGACAAAGTCTAGAACTGTCTAAAATATGTAGTAGTAATGTTAAGGTGTCATCAGCTGGAGTTAAATGTGTGAGGCTGATGAATTAAAATCAGAAATGGTCTATTGATATGATCTTTCTATGTTAAAGTCTGTGATGTTTGCATTAATTTGTCATCGATTGTTTAATTTCCTGTTATTATTAAGTGCTTTATGGTACTTCATGTACAGTAAATCAGTCAGAATTTATTAGGTGGAATTGTGGTAATGTTATGAATAATGAAGTGTTGATAGTCTTGACTTCTAGGGCTTTAGCAAATCAGCTGTTTGGTCATAAAGTATAAATTTAAGGAACACAATATGACTTCTGCAGTTGTTATCCTGAATGTTTGGTGTGACCTAATCCAGAATTTCAGCATGCTAGAACAGGTCTTAGAAAAAAATATTGCTGGTGACTTATCAGCAACACAGGCAGTTTTCTTTTAGCTGATAGCTTATTAACTGGATATTCAGAAAGCAACACATCAAAGCACTTAGAAAACTTAGAAATATGTCATTATGTAGAATAAAAATATTTCTTTAAAAAATGTTCCACTTTGACACAGACAAGTCACCTGTGTCTCTTACAGATTAGAGGCATAAGTAACCTGATAGCATCATCTTCTCTTCCTGCTGTTTGTTTTTTTTTTCCAGTGTGGCTGATCTGAAACATGCAATTCAAACAAAGTATAAGATTGCCATTCAGCACCAAGTACTGGTTGTCAATGGAGGAGAGTGTATGGCACCAGACAGAAGAGTGTGTAGTTACAGTGCTGGAACAGTAAGTGCATGCTGCATTCTTAGTCTAAACTTTCATTTATAGGGGAAAAAGAAGATTACTAAGGGATTTTTAAGTATTTTTCCATAGTCTGTTGTTCGCTGGATTTCTTTGGTGTTTATGCATTCAGCTTCTAAGTGTAGATTTTAATTTCTTCTTGAGACAAGTTACCCACATAAGGAAATAATTGATGATTCAACAGTAAGCCGCCTTTACTCAGTGTTTGATTTCATTTCCTTTTTGAGTATAGGACACCAACCCAATTTTTTTATTCAACAAAGAAATGATCTTGTGTGAGCGTCCACCAGCTATCCCCAAAACCACGTTTTCAGCAGAGAATGAGATGGAATTGAAGGTAGAAGAATCTCTTATGATGCCTGCAGTGTTTCATACAGTAGCATCACGAACACAGCTTGCTGTGGTGAGTAGATTGTTACTGGATTTGCACACCAAAGGAAAATATGTCAGAGGGAAAGCTTGATGTAAAATATTAAATAGTTTCTTCAAAAGACAGTAAGAATGGTGTATTAGAGATGATGTACTCTTCAGAGCCTTTGTCTCAGAGTTTCAAGGTAAGTTTTGAGATGTGCATGCTTCTTCAGCATGTTCAGAGCTTCTTTCATAGCTGTAGTGTAAGACAGCTTTTGGATGTGTATGTTTGCAATATTTGCAAAACAAAAGCAATCAGGTTGCTTTGGACCATGTCTTAATGTACTGCCTTATTTTCAGTGTCCTCAGTGTGCCTCACCCTGAAATGAGAAAAGTAACATTGGAAGCTTTGTTAACTCAAGTAGAAAATTAACACTGTAATTTTTAAAAGCATCTTGCCAAGCTTCTGTTCCATGTTTTATGTCTAAGCAGCTGGTGAGGAATTAATAAAACTAAGCTTTTTTTTTCCCAAATTTCAGGTTGCTTATTATTGAGTACTGCCTTTTACTTAGATATTGCATATATTTACTTGCAAACTGGTCAGAAGTCCAATTTGATTGTTTGTATTGTTTTGATAGGGAAAAGTCACTCTCTGCAACATGGTCAGTAAGATACCAAGTGTGCGTGCAGTAAAAACCAGCTGCATACTCAAGACACAGTGCCTTCAGAAACTGGACTGATTATGTTTCTGTATTAAAAACTGATCTCATTTTCTTTACAAATTTTACATTTAAATGGATTTTATATTTTTCCATATCTCTAAAGCTTCCAGTGGCTGCCAGCAGAAGAATAGTTGTGTGGAACACTTTACACAAAATGAATAGCGATGTGTTTTTTGTCTTGGTAATAAAATTGCTTTGTTTCACTGAAAACTTTAATGCAGTTGAGAAGAACATTTAGCACTTGAAGTGCCTGGGATTTAATACTGTACAGCAGAATTTAGAGGCAAGTGTTAACTGTGGCATGTAGAACAGGGATTTTGGTTTCCCCCGTGGCATCCTGACCTGTCAGGAGGGGGAAAGTTCTCCAGAATAATGTGAAATAATGTGACCTTGACATACTGTCTGGTTTAAGGCAAGGATTGAGTCCAGTAGACTTCTTCTCTCTCCCCCACCTGTTGACAGTTAGAGCTGACTTTGTAAATAGGACCTTGAGTTATTAGGTATCTGTGAGTCATATGACTGTCACAGAGAAGAGTGGATATCAATGTGAATTCAGCTGAGGAGTAGGAGGCTTTCAGTTGTGCTCTGTGAAGAGTGTGAGGGTTCTGGTTTTACCAGCTGAAACTGAAAGTGCTTTAAAACCATTTTTTGTGAAGTGTTAAGAGGAGGTTATAAAAGTAAGCAGGACTGATAGCCTTCTAAATACTTAACTTTGATTTGACATGAAGGGGAGGCTGTAGTAATTGCTACAGTCTTTGTGTTTTCTTGTGGGTAATGGAAATGAAAGTTGATGATACTCAGTCTTGTATTTCTCATTGTTGTTTTATCTGGTTTCTCTATTCTGTGCCCTGTTTTCCACTCTTAGATTCTTAATTTGGCTCTCAGTTTGACAAAATTACTATACAACGATGTAACATATTTAGTCCCTCTGGAGTAAGGTTTTTTTATTCCAAGGTTTTAGAAAAAATACTCGTATTTAGACTTGAAAAGAATTGTTGGTGCTTCCTAATCTTCCCCCTTTGATTCTGAAGATTGTATTAATATGCAGTGCATGCAAGTTTATTGCAGTATTTATGCCTTTATATATATTATTTAGATCTTTACTGCCTCATTCTGGTGACAGGTCTATAATACTAGCAGTATTTAGCTGTAGACTGAAAAGTTTATATAGGGAGAGTGATCATGAGTTGATTTGCAGGGAGAAAATAAATCTTTTCATACTTAGTGTCACCTATTACTAGTGTTAAAGGATTGGGGGAAGGAGGGGTGGGGGGAGGAGTTGTCTTTAAACATGGATCCAAGTAGAATGGAGGTGTTATTTTTAGCCTGCAGATTTATTTTCAGGAAGATTATTCTTCCCCACTTTTGACAGTTCTTCTCTGCTTATAAAATGGATATAGTGATGATATTTGTTTTCTCATGAAAAACTTGGAAATTTATTTAAAGATTAAATAGGTAGTAATATTCTTAAATCTGATTCACCCTTACATCCACAGTTAATTTTATCCAAGATTTTAAATGTTCTAGAACCATAGGCTCTATGTTAGACTGTGAAAATGAATTGAGTATTTCTCTGGGAAGTCAAGGGACTGACAAATCTGTCATGTGTGACAGCAGATTAGTAAACAGTCTGTTGTGATTTTTAGATGTACCAAGGTGTGGAAACTGTATAAAGAAATATTGCAGTATTGTACTGAAGTAGTTTTTCATGATGCCTGCTTGAAGAATATTGAACAGTAATTCAGAAGAAACTGAGGGAGTACTAGGAATGTGGTTAGAGCATTAATCTTCTCCAAGGTTCACCATAAGCCTCTTGCCTGGGAGGAAGAAGGAACATGGGATATTAATCCTTCTCAAAATTGATTAAGATCTGGAGAGAGCTAGAAAGGCTCTGAACCTCTGTGGTTGTGTGATTGATGCATCCAAAGCCACACTGAGAGTACTGGATGGGAGAATTCCTGCAAAATAGACATGAAAAATCCAATCTTTATCTTTTTATTAATTCTAGAGAAATAATAACCTGCTTTACCAGAAAAGCAGAATGGCAGTACTTGGAGAGGTTTTTGCCTGTTGTAATAATTTAGATTAGAGCATTTTAGTTAATTTTTACTACTAATAGGGGTGCTGTTGTGTGATAATGTAGTATGCAATAGGAAGATAAAGGTTGCATTCTAAATTTTTGCTCATGAAAAAGTCTTAACCTGTTTTTGTCAACAACAAGAAGCAGTAGTGTGTAAATATTAAGAGAAAGGGAGAATATTTGATAGCTACTTGTTTCTATTTAATTTAGTATCTGCTCTGCCCAGAGGCTATAGGATATGATCTTTAAAAATCAGACTTGTTATGAAGTTACAAACATACAGTGATAAAAGTACTTCTAGATTCTCCTTTAACAAGTATTTTTATGAATCCATGCTATTATGGCCTCTTCATCATTTTTTCAATGTCTATAATAGACCATTATTGACTTGAATTATGCTTTTGCTTTCTGCTTTTTTCTTTTCCCCACAATCTGTTGTTACTTCTCAGGTATAATTAGAAGTTGTATCTTAGTTCATAGTGGAGATCCTGGCATTCTTATGGCCTGTTGCACATTTGGCCTGTAGGATACAAGTATATGTAAAAGCAGCCTTTTTCACCCCCCTCCCCAATTAACACTAATTTCTTTGAGTTACATGTAGATTTTTTTTTAGATTTCATAGCTCCTAACCAAAAGTCATTCCTGTGAGGAACTTATCTTGCATTTAGTTTTCCATGGTACTGTGATTGTCATATTGAGATACGTCCATTTAATGTTTCTTTCTGTTTTCATGATTTTAACATCTATTACAGATTTTCTTAAGTTTCTGTTCACTGTCCATGATCTCATTATGTACAATTCACAGCATAAAGATTAGATAGCTTTTAAGAAGCTACATCTGTTCCCTTTACTCATTCCCTTACCATTTAAACTGCAGTTCTTGCCACAGGTTTTGTCATTTGCAATATGATGTCTTTATTTATATATATTTTTTTAAAAAGCTCAGTTAAATCAGCTTTCTAAAGCTGTTTCCATTTTATGTCTTGGCATTCTGGTTTCTCCTGGGCTAAAAACTTACATTTAAGACATCTCTGCCTTAAGGGTTCCAGGTTGCCTTTTTTACAGCTAGCTTAGTCTCCCACCTTTCTTGTAGTTGAGCAGTTCTTGCCCTGAGCTGCAATATGTGGACAGTGAGGTCCACACAGTGTTTGCAAAAAGTTACGTGCAAGCCAGCTGAGAAAACAAGCTGTTCTCTACACAGTATGTTGTGCAATAGGCTGTGTTGTGTCAGTCTTGTGGTCTTTTAACACCAGTGCTTAAAATAATTTCTGGTAGCTTAGCCTTTAGGAGAGGTTTGTTTTTTTGTTTTTTTTTTTTCTTTTTTTTAGTGATCTAACTGAAGTTCCCATGTCATTTGTCCGAGAAGGATATTGAACTTTTTGTGAGTGGGTATGTTTCACATTTCATGGGATGCTGCTGCTGTCATGATCAACTGTCAGTTCCTGTCAGTTCTTCTTTGAGAAGTGGAAATGAGGATGAGAAACTGTGTGGTCATTTCATTTGTTTGTGTAAAACCGCAGCTCTAGTCATAGCACAGAGTCATAGATCATTATCATTCCCAGTTTAGTTTTAAACACTTCACATGTTTAAGCCAAGAAGTATAGTCATGCTTCCTGAAAGCTGTGCATCTACTATTTAGAGAAATGCTCTTTTCTACTAGGAAGTTGCTTTGAGACTCTCTGGAAAGAACTACTTTAAAATGTTAATGTTCTTTAAGGTGTGTAGTGTTTGAAGTAATTGCGTGGCTAAATTATTCATCTAGTAGTCAGACACACTTCTGGCTTCTCCTAAGAAGGCCAGATTTCTCTGTAACTCATATTAGTGATCAGTCTCAATCTTTTAAAGTAATTGAGCAGAGTGAGGTAAAATGGGTTTTAGGTTATCCTAAGGTATAATGAATGATTTACTCTAAGGTAGTTCTTTCTAAATGCTACTCTAGCATATTTTTTTGACCTTTGTAAACAAAAGTTTAGATGAAGCTCTTAAAAAATTGATCAGAAGGAAAAGAGTTGGGTGACTTGGAATCAGGCTGGTGAAAGTTAACACTTACTTTGTACCATGGTTTGTCTCCCTGACTGGTGGCTTATGTCACTTCTCAGTGTGTTTTGTGATGGTAAATTCTGTCACTCAACTTGTCCAATCCTGTTTATAATATCAGAGAGAGCTAGTGAAAGCAGTGCTAAAGAAAGTAATTAATCTGTGACTTACAAAATAACTTCTTCTCTGCTATGCTGGTGAAGTAAATACTTTCTGAGTAGGAAATAAGTCATGAACTGTGTGGATGAATGTCCAAAGGATGCAGTCACCAAAAATAACCAATATTAAAGGAAAATGGAATAATCAGCTGTTTATTGAAAGGAGAGAAGGTGCCATGAAATATCAGTGTCCCTTACAGTGAAGTTTACTGTTCAAATTATAGGTTTTATAAATTGAAATCTTGAAGTGTATCTTCATCTAGTAAGTTCACTGATGTTATAGCTATGTATAGGTTAGAGATAATGGTCTTGGTTACTAATTTTGGTAAACAAGGTAACAGTTCCTTGTTGTGAAAGCATTTATCTGCTGTTACAGTGTATGAGTTTGTGGAATTTTACTTTCAAGGATCATTTTTATTGGTCTGAGGTTGATTTTTATGGTGACTGAAACCTGTAAGGAGTCCCTTTTACAGAATTTCAGACACATGACAATAGAGGACTTTGATGACTTATCTCCTTCCACCACAGGGTTTTAGAGAATGGAAAGACCCTGCATTTCCTGAGAACTTTTGTTCTTTAGAGGTAAGTCCAAAGATCACTTAAGACAGACGGTCCTTTGTCAGATTTTGCTCATTCACATGAGCAGAATTATGACAATAGGATGCAGGGACAGCCTTGAAATTGTTCTTAAACACTTCACTAGTTAATTTTTACTTTAGATAAAACATACTTTGTTGCTTCTACTGATTTTTGGTTGAAACCTAGAAAACAGAATTCATTATAATCAGAAGAATCACCTAAATTTAAGTTGTGATTCTCAAAGGGAATAATTCAACTAAACACTCTATTACCACACCCAGCCAGAGATTAAATGCATTCCAGGGGCCCCATGGATTTCTTGAAAATTTGGGTGGTGAAGATGTCTTTATTTACTCTTCAACATAAGAGCACGTGGGGATTGGTGCTCATGTTCTGGTAGTGGTGCTCTTTTAGGCCCTCATTCCAGTGGTGCTGTGAGGCAGTTGGTGTTCCAGATATGCTGCTGTAGCCCAGTAGGATGAATGTAGCCCTACAAGGCAACTGAAGTTAACTTTTGTGCTCTGTGAGCCATTGGGTGTCTGCCAGTAAGACTTGAGTGCATCTGTGAATAGTCAATGACAAAAGCAAGCCTGTTGTTAGGCAGGCTTCATTTTCTGTGCTAGAGCTGGCAACCTTACTGAGAAGCATTAAAACATATGTTGGATTGCAGGCCTTTACTACTGTGCCTGATATAATTTCGTTTTTAGACTTTATTCATTTAGCAGACAGCTGCTTAATTCTTTCTTGCATAGAGCCATACAGTTTTATAAAATAAATTGATCTAGATCCTTCTAAAGTAGCCTGAGATCTCTCACAAAAATGTTGTCTATGGAAGTAGACAGCCTGTAGGAAGAACAAGCCACATCACCTGAAGGTTTATTTCAGAAGCAATGGCAAGATAAGAAAGGTACATTTGTGTAGCTTTTAATTTCATAACTTTCAAGAAAATAGTTTGTTACATAGATATTCCAAAGGAAGCAAAACATCTTCTCTGCTTTGTTTTCTTGCTGCGTGCTTTCACATTTTGAAAGCAGGATTGACTAAAACAAAACAAAATATTGGTTTAACACAGTGTTCTTCTTGTATGCACTAGTATCTGCTTAGTATAGTCTAAGGCTGAAACAGTTCTGGCATGTGGACAAAACAGTTGCTTCATGTAGTTTGACCTTCATTACAGCCATCTGTTTGGAACGTCCTTAATTCAGAGTAATATTCTTTGCTTTTTGAATGTAATGTGCTTATTTCATGATATGGCTTAAGAAACCAGCATCAAAAAATGGATGCTGTTGTAATACCTTTCATATGTGCCCTGAAATTTGTCTGTTCATTTGTACAGTCTGATTTGTAGTCTATTAGCATATGGGTAACTTTTAAAACCTGTTGCTTGAAAGAAACTTAGCTAGTGAATTTTGATCTCAGAGTTAGAGACAAAACATTTTTTTCTGAGCTGAGAGACGCAATTTGTCTCAGTGCTTACAATTGGAATGATTAATGAGCAATATTTATGATGCCTTTCATAAGGGGATTTTTATTTCAATGTCCACATCTCCTGTGTATACATTAAGAAGCTGCTGCTCATCTGATAGTGAATACCTGGTTGAATACTTAGATGGCATTGGAGTATTTTTATATAATAGTTCCTTTGGGTGTGTATCTGTTTATATGAGAGATTCTGATACTTATTAGAATGTCCTTCTGTTGCAAGATTTCTGAAAAATTAACAAATATTAATTTACTACTCTGGGAAATACTGTTCGTCCTTGCTTTTCTAGGGGTCAGACTGCTGGAATAGGTTTGGTTAAATTTGAGTAAATTACCACAGGTTGGACTCTCAGATACAAAGTGTCAGTGCTCATTTCAGCTGAGTTGCAAGCGATCTCAATTGTGAGGATTTTTTTTTTTTTTTTTTTTTTTGACTTGTAACTTCTGTTTTGTATTTGAAAGTGTTTTGCTGGGGAAACAAACTTGTTAAAACTAAAGTCTTAAATTGGCAACGCTTAGGTTCTGTAAGGAGTATCAAAAGTGGCATATAATAAATCTTCATAGGGCAGCTCTAACTTGTAACTTTTGACTTCTATTATGAACACAATAAATAGATCTAGCTGAAAAAGCAAACATTGCTCACTAGTTAAGAGTATGTCTCAGGGTGAAAAGTTTGGTCATATGAAGCCTAGTGCATACTTTAATGTGTTAAACATTTGAGCTGTGCTGTGCTAAGTGAGTTTGTCCAAAGGAAAATAGAACTGGCAAAAACCTCTTCTCAGGACATTTAAAGAAACAGCTGAGGCTGGTCTTTACTTTGCCTGTTTGATACTCATTTGGAGGAGCTGCATGAAAAGAGTTAATGATTAGTTTTGATTTTGTAGGTGGCTTAGGTTGTTTTAAACTGTTTGAAACTAATGTGTGTTTTTATATATGCTCTCACTTCTGGAACTGTGGCTTGTAGTGGTTATTTGGAGGAAGGTTGACTTTGAGAGAGAATAATTTTTGTGAGTTGCAAGTAAAATCCTGTACATTTCCAGGATGTACATTAGAATGTAGCAGAGACATTCAGTTGCCTTTTCAGCTTCACATTCTTGGTATACTTTTTGAATATACCTTAGGGTAAAGCAGCCTGTTCTTTTGGTTCTTAATATGGTAACTGAGGAAGCAGTAATTCTGCTCTTTTTATATGCTGTGCAATTTGCCTTTGAATAACTTGTATATGAACTGAATTTAAGACAGTAAAATAATGTTCAAATGTTTGAGTCAATATTGCATTAGCTTATGTACACTTAAATTGTATTGGCAAACTGGGAATAGTCTGGAGAAAATTACTTGCAGATTTCAGCGTAGTCTGTATACCATTCCAGTTGTGTTATTGGTTGATTTTTTTGACTTTAGAAGCAAGAGTTGCTGCAGCAATTAAAATAACCATTCTTTTCAAGCCGGAAATCGTCGTTCTCACATGCACAGGAAGCTACTGAAGTTCAGAAAGCAAGAAGAGAAATACCATCTTTACTACAAAGTGATAGGAATTTTTAATAACAACTTCGGAGTGCGTTGGAGTTGCGTGTATAACTGTTTTGAATATTCATTGTTCATCTGCTGATAGCTTAGCTATCAGTGATTTGAAGGACGGTTGAATTTTGTCACGCTGCTTGAAGCAAGGCTTGGACTTCAGAAGAAGGGAGGATGATCATAACTTTCAAGTTTTGTCAATATGAATTGTTAAATATTTGTTTAAAATGCTGTGCCGTTTTGTGGTTTATTTCAGAATATAAGTGTTGTTGGTCCCTAAATTTTTTTGAGTGTGGATATGTGCTGCTAACTATGTGTTCAGCTGCAAATGCATTTCTGAAATATATGGATGTGTTAGGTTTTTAACACTACTTTCTCACTGTATTTTGTATAACTTGTTTTTCCATGCATAGTTTTGTCACATGTATGATAGTACAGGAGAGTTTTGTTCTGTTCTGGTTGAACAGCATGCTCAACCTGCAAAAAGTGAAAAGACCTTTTTCTTGTAGGTTAGATAAATATCAAAACCTAAAGTAGACGTGTTTGCAGGAAAGTATTTTTCAAAGGGTCTGTTACTGGTAGTGTTTCGAGCTGAAGGATTTATTGTATGACTTCTTTATTACTTTTTGATGTTTTAGTAGGCCCTTTGAGGGAAACAGTCTTTTTCTTAAATTCCTAAACTTAAAATACTTTCTCTTCCTACTAGTTGCAACTTTAGATTTTATTATAATCGGCATTGCTGTTACTACACCTTTATACCAGATCTTTCTGGTAATTGCCATATGTAGATCTCTGTTTTAACTTTGCCAGGTGAGGTGGTCAATTCTCACCCTTTTATGGCACTAAAATTCCTTTGTGTAATCCAGTACTTTAACAGAAAAACTTCCACATTGGTTTGCAGATGCCAAGTTTCAGGGTATGTTTTAGAGTTTTGTGGACACTGTACTGCTTTTCATCATGTTGCATCTGGTTTATTAATCAATGAAAGACTTAAATTATTTGCCCTGCTGTTTCCTCATGCATCTCTTCTTGCACCTCATCCACCTGTGCTTTATGCTGACTGATAGTGCATTTTGTTGTCTGGTTCTGAGCTTTTGCTTGGTTCATCAAAAGTGTTCTCCTTATTGGACCTTTATTGCCAGTTTTTTCTTTCATATTACTAGTACAAGGGTTATTATTCATGTGCGTGTGCCCTGAGTATTTTATATATTCAGCATTTAATTAATTTTTATAAGGTGGTTTTGGAACTACAGTTTTCATCTCTGTTATAAAAATACTTCTCAGTAAATGATACATACTTTTTTAATCATCTAGTTAAGTTCCTTTATTTTTAAATTCTAAAAAAAGTTATTTTTTATTAAGTTTAAGGAGTACAACTTCTTAGCTATCTAAATTTCATCTTTTTGTGTTAGTCTCTTCAGTAAAGGTACAACAATAGCCTGACTTTTATTTTGTTGATTGTTTTTTCAGGAAATGTATGAGGTTGCCAAGAAGCTTTGCTCTTTTTGTGAAGGTCTTGTACATGATGAACATCTTCAGCATCAAGGCTGGGCTGCCATAATGGCCAACTTGGAAGATTGTACATACTCTTACCAAAAGCTGCTTTTCAAGTTTGAAAATGTGTATTCAAGCTATTTGCAGTCCATAGATGATATCAAATTGAAACTTACACAGTAGGTTTGCTATTAAATTCATTATCAGTCTCCAAATTTATTTTAAACTTAACTTTTCTAAGTGTTTTATATCTGGTGCTTATTCTGATTAACCAAACATGTATTTGTTTTATTTTGTGTCATGAAGAACATTCTTTTTGTTCTGTGCTAGTGACTTTTTTTAACTGACATTTTTCCTTGTATTTGTCAGCACAAAGAAACCTGTATTGAATTATGTGGAAGATAAGCTTGTTAATGAACAGCTGCTTAAGAGCTGGAGTCATTCCAAATGTGCACTACAAAAAGCAAGATAACAAATTTAGACATTAATGTTTTTAAATACCTATTTACACACTTGAATTAATTTGGTTTTAATAACTTGAACTGATATTCAGAATTGCAATCTGTGTTGAAAGTATGAAGTCATAACACAAACTTTGAGTGAATTTGTATACCTTTGAAAGGTGTGGGGGGCATGTATGTAAATATATATATATATATAGTGTGTGTGTGTTTGTACTTGTGTCCTGCAAATTCTGGGTGTTACTTCAAAGAAAATCTTTTACATCTCTGCAGCCACCAGAGTATTATGGTATTTCTATGAGTGCTTTGCTTAATTGAATATAAATGGATATTAGATCCTTAAAAAAGTAAACCATAAGTATGTTTTATCTTGAAAAAAATGTTGAACATCATAGCTTTTACCAAATAGAAACTATTCAAACACTGCAGAAGTGGTGAGACAGAGGACACTCAAAGCTCTGATAATAAGTGTTAATATTCATGCATATAGGAAACATAAGTCCCAGTTGTGCACTTAAACAAAGTAAGTGGATGTCTCTCAGTTTATCAAACTGTCCTTCTTTTCATTCAGTATAAGCTTGGAAGTGTAGAAACCATATTCAGCAGTGGAATAGAGCAAAAACTTTGATTTCTTTAGCTGTTTTTCCATGATGTTGTTATTCAGCACAGAAGTTTTAAAGGGTAGTTGCAAAATAATTTTAAAATCTGCTTCAATTCTAAAATAAATAGCAGTTCATATTGTGGGTGATTTTTATCTAAGATTTTGTGTCATGTTGACTTCTAGATACTAATGGGTTTTTTCTTTTCACTTTAAAAAAAAAGCTTGGGTTCTGCTGTTTCTATCATGGCCAAGATACCACTGCTGGAGTGCCTAACAAGACATAGTTACAGAGAGTGTTTAGGAAGACTGGAGTCTTCACCTGAGCATGGAGGAGCAGAAAGTGAAGAAACTGTGGATGGGAAATCTCCTGAATTGGTGCTTTATCCTGATGCTTCTAAAGTGAACAGTAAATCAATGTTAGCGTCATTTTGCAAGTCAGTTGAACATTCAGCTTTGGAAGGCACAGATCCTGAAAATGTAAAAGATGATAAGGAATCTGGTCAAAATGCTACTGTCCAGGACAATGAAATGTCAGTAGAATTGAAAGATGATGATCAGCCTTCCTTCAATGTGTCTTTGTTAGACTGGATAAATGTTCAAGATAGACCTAATGATGTTGAATCCCTGGTCAGAAAATGTTTTGATTCCATGAGCAGGGTAAGTTAATCATTTTTTTAAAGTCAAACTGCATTACATTGAATGCTGCTGCTTTTTTTTCAGGTGCAGGCACTTTTGAAGTGGCTGACTCAACTCTTTTGTAGCTTGTTTCTTGGATAACTTTGTGAAAGAAAGCCAAAGCAGAGTCTGGGGAGGGATAAGGTTGGGGAAAGCATTTTCTGAGTTTGAATGTTAAGAATTTTATCTTTAAGAAGATGTATAATTTTATGAATGCTTGTTATTTTGCTTATTTTTCAAATAGCCTTTTTTTTTTTTTTTTGAAAGCCAAAACCTTCTTGTAGTGTATAAGCAAAGTGACACTATTATTTCTTTGCCTTTTTCATAGAAACTACATTTATAATAAAAATAAAGATTTCCCTGGCCCAAAATTAAGGTTCTTTGAGTTCAAAATAAGCCTTTATTAAATTGAAGAAAAAAATTATATGGTTCATTGGGATAAAATTATGTTCTATATCTCTGCATTCTTCATGGGCTGGTACAGTGGTAATCAGAAGGGCTCAATTGGTCAGTTTGTGTTTGTGCTGCTGGAAGAATACAGCAGTGCTCATTTTGCTTTCAAAATTAGTATTTTAATCAGTGAGCATTATAACCTTTTAAAATTCTTTTGCCAATAATTTTCTTTCTCTCTTTGCTTTCACTATAGCTGATATTTCTTATATTATCTGGCCTTGTTTGCATAGGTATAATATACTATTGCAACACAACATACCTTGAACAAAGAAAACAATTTCTATTGTCTTTGACACTTTATTTCCTCTCTAAGGACTGGCAGGCTGAATCAGTGATATTTAAAATCCATCTGTTGTAGGAAACATGGTGGTGTGGTCAGTTCTGTACATTGACATTTTGATTTGGTCTTAAAATTAATTGGAGAATTTGGCTTAATTTTAAGGGAAAAGATTGGACGTGACAAGTTTTTTTTTCTTTAGCAAAAACAATAATTGATTTTGTGTGTAAAAGACTTCCTATTGGCTGAAGTCTGAGACAGTCCTCTGTCCTGTTTGTTCAGTAGTGCTATAAGGTACTTTCTACCATTTTAAAACAAGAGTAACAGAACTCATTAGATGGACTGTGAGACTATAAATTCAATTTCTACATAATATTAACAGAACACAAATGTAGTATGTTTTAAAAATCAGTATTTGGAGAGATGGACATTAAATAATTACTTCCAAATAAGTGAAATGAAAAAAAATAAGTTATAGAGATCTAAAAGACACAGAAGTGCAAAGAATACTTTGGTTAACTACATACTCTACCTTTTTTGATCAGCTTGCAGCCTTATCTGACATATATCACATGTTTTAGAGGTGCTATGTTGTAATTGTCTTTTCTGCCCTTGTCTTATCTAAGATTAGGCAGAAATCCTTTATTTTGACTATTGCAGTTGTTTTGTAACTGCAGTCAATTTTAATTGGAAAAAATTGTGATTGAACCTGCCAAAGACAGAGTTTCTTTTTGTATTCTTGGCATAAGCAGAATTGGCAGGTAGGGAAATTGCTTCAGTCAGAGTATTCTGGCCACTACCAGAGCAGGTGTGATGGATCAGTCCTGATCCATTTTGGTTCACAAAAAATCCCCAAAGCTTTGAAGTAACGTGTGCCTGATTCTCCTTAGGAAAACATTCATTTACTCTGGTTTGATAACAGCACAGACAGAGGATTGAATCTTTGCTTACCATTTTCTTACCATTGATTTAGATTTAGTTGAAGACAGAAGTGACCTGTAGCTGAAAAGGAAATCCTAAATAAATATCTTGCAACATAATTTTTCTTTTAATATTCATTTGAGGTGAACTTTAATATAAAAAAAATTAGAATAATAGTATAAAATGGCACTAATTTTTAAAAATTGTTTTGCCTGCATTCTGCCCATGCCCTTTCCTTCTTGGAAATATGAACCATACAAATGGTTTGTGATTGCAATTCTTATTTCAAAAACTGAATTCAGGTAAGATTTTTCCAGAAAGCTTAAAGTACCAGAGTATGAGCTTTATACATCTGATACTGGTAGTCTTGACATAACTGGTGTGTTATGACTGCTGAGTTTCTGATGGTTCTAGCCTCTAGATGTGTTTACAAAATGGCACTTCTAATTACAAAAACCTTGGCTGCAATAAAAGCACTGGGTACGTAGGAGCTAAGCAGATGTTTTTGTTAAGTGCTGTTGTAGCCACTTGAATAAGAGGCTAGAAATGGAAGACACTTAAAAGATGAAAAGGGCAGTGTTATCTACCAGTGAAAGTAGAGAGGGATCGTACAAATGCAATTAGGTTAAAGATGGGATGAAACAACTGGATGGAAGTAATAAGTAAGAAAAGGATGAGAGGAATAGCCATTCTCTGTAAAAAGAGATAAAACACCATTAGTGTAAGAAGGTAAAAAGAAAAAAAAAACACCATATTGTTCTTTAGTATTTTGTTTAAGAAACTCTTCTGGGTGCTGCAGTGAACTAATTCAGGATGTCATAGGGAGTAGTCCAGAATACAATGGCATTGAAGATGATCCTGTAAAATCAATCTGATTAAATACTTCTGTTTCTTGAGGATGGACAAGTGACTTGAGAAAGCACCAAGATTCATAAGACATCATATATAAAAAATTAACCTTTGTTTTCAGAGAATTTGGATGTATTTTGCCCCATTGCTAACAACACTAGTTGTTTATTCTAAGGGGTTCTGGGCTAATTACTAGGTTTTGGTACTTTCCCATTAAGTTTTTGGTTGGCTGTTTATTTGTTTGCTTGGAGTTTTTGTTTTGTTTTTGTTGTTTTGGTTTTTTGTTTGTTTGAAGTAAATGGAAGACCTATTCTTTATAGCTGCTTCTTAATTTTTAGTATTTCTCCTCTCCAGATTCTTCTCTCTACCCCCCTAGAAGGTTGTTTCCAGAATGAAAACTTGTGTGTGAAAACTTAGTTAAACAGTAGATTGAGGGGAAAACACACTTTTGCTTATGTTACTGCTGAGTCAAATAAATGGGGTTTTTTTGAGGGTGGGGATTGATTTGTGTGCTCTGTAAGTGGCATAGACCCTGCATGTTGATCCTGTGACAGCCAGTGTGACCTCACAAATAGCGTCCTTTTCACTGGATTCCTTGTGCGAGATGGCATACCATAACCATTTTGGATAAATTTGGGCAAATTTGTTCATCTTCTGCTATCACCTAATGATTTTTATTATAGTCTCAGCAGATACATTTCAGATTTACACTAAACTGACCTTCATAAGAATTAGCAATTACCTATGTTGTTTCTAGAGCTCTTACTTTAATTTACTACTCTTACAGTGAAGCTTGAAGAGTCACCCTTAATATCTGTGGACATTGGTAGACTTTTAATATTTCAAATACTTCTTTTTTTCTGCAGAATGGTGTGTGAAGGAGTATTATGAAATGACTTTTAAAATGTGTTTCTGTTAGGGAAAAAAACCTCAAGCTAAAAGTATAAAATATACTATTTTTTCATGAGATATTTTCCAGTTGCTTAGAAATTATCTGCTTTTTTAAGTACTCAATTAAAATACTCATTTAGTGGGAAAGGACTGATGGTTCTTGTAGCTTTTTCTCA
>JAWWMU010000106.1:111744474-111775754 GCA_035048155.1 Cinnycerthia olivascens | reverse complement strand
TGATGGTCTGGTTGAAATACTTCAGAAAAATTCATACTGTGATATACAATCCACTGACTCAATTTACTCAGAATTCTGAAACACATGATAGATGTAGTCATATGTTAGATTTATAAAAAGAAAAAAAAAGGAAAATACTGAGGTTAGAAAACCTCATTTAGCTAACTTAATTCACCTTTCTCTGTGTCAACTACTACTATTCTTTTTTTAGCTTGATCCAAGGATCATCCAACCCTTTCTGGCAGAATGTCGCCAAACTATCGCCAAACTAGATAATCAGAACATGAAGGCTATTAAAGGTCTTGAGGATAGACTCTATGCATTGGACCAGATGATAGCAAGCTGCAGCAGACTGGTGAATGAACAAAAAGAACTTGCTCAGGTAATAAACAGTTGTGTGTGCAACATTGGAAGATGGTAGGTTTTTGATATGTGTATGCTGTTAAAGTTACAATGAACCGATAGCGTGTCTTTGTGCAAGACAGTTTTAAACATATCACACTGGGGTTGGCCAATAAGGTACTAGTTCATAATAGTTTGACATTTAAATAGTGGCAATTTTTACATCTTGTTGTGTTTTCATATGATTTAAAGCTACAGCTAGAAAATCAGAACTTTAGTTAGAGGTAAGGAATAAGAGTTAAGTAGATTAGTTTTAATTTTGAAGGGAAATATCAAGTCCTTGGTAATTTATCACTCAGTGATACAGGATCAGGGAATAGGTCATTGGTTGATCATCAGTATTGCAGTAAAGAGAAAAAGTTGTATGCCTTCACGAGATGGTGTCATTTTAAATTATAAGAAATTTAGTTAAAGACTATTTTAAATATAAAATATGTGGCTCCTATTTTTAACAATCACTCCAGTATCATATGGAAGTTATTTTATTAAATACAGTTTCTGTAAAGAACTTCAGTTAACTTGATAATTAGGATTGTCCTTTAATGTCTTGTTTGCTACTGAAAGTAAGTAAGAGTCTATTTGGCAATACATGATGATGTTCAGATTTTCACCATGACCTTGGAGTTGGAACTCTGAAAAAGGGCATGAATTTCTAACTCCTGCTTGCAAACTGGTATATTATTAGTAGGAATAAATGAACAATCTTGCCTCCCTATTTTGAGGGGGGTTAGAGGCCCCTTTTGAGGAGGGTAGTGCTGGGCTGAGAGTTGTGTAGGACCATGCTCCCTGTTGCCTCTTTGGTCTGGTATGTGAAGGTGGACAGGACCAGTACTTCTGGCAGTATTGTTTAAAAGTGGAGCCTGTCTCCACATAAATTCAATGAGTAAATTTAAAAGCAAGTTTATGTTAAATCTCTGTTTTGTGGTGTTTATGTTGTAGGCCAGTGCTAAACTCAAGTGAATTTAGTGTGATGGCTAATCTAGTCTTCCCATCCCTATGCTTGGTTGCCCTATATTTTGGGTAGTGGTAGTGCTTTTAGCTATTTTTTCCTTCTTCACTTGGATGAAGAGCCTACCTCAAGTTTACAAATCCCACTTTGGAGTGAGAAGCCTTACAGTCAGCTGGAAAGAGACTTTGTCACCTTGTTTAAATGCTACTGTAAATGTAGAATTTGTACCTTTTCAAGACTTGGCAGAGACTTCAACTTTCAAAGCTTCATCCTTGCCATTTCCTTTTATAAATTCTGTTCCTTTACTAATGATGCAAGGGTGCACTCTGCATGCAAATAAGATTTGTGGCTCTTGATCTTGGCTCTTGAGAAGAGTTAGTTTCATGTGTGAATTTCTTTAGGCAAGAAATATAAATTCTTTAGCCCACAGTAGTACTGAACATGCTCTAAGTTGATGTTAAATTTTGCAAATGCCAGAAGTGAAGAATATGGTTGTTAGCAGAAGTTAGAATGATGATTGTTCCCCTCCATCCTAGTACTTACGTTTCTGCTGCTTTAAGTTTTGTGATCTTTCACTGGTGTTAGTTAGTTAGTTGTGTAAAGTTCTATTAGGGTTGTTTTGGTAACTATTTGGGAGTGAAATATGGAACAAGATTGATTTGGACTGGACTACAGAATGGAAAGGAAGCAACTTCTGATACTTGCTTTCTTCATGTGTCATTCTGTTATACTTTGCAATGGTTACAGTAAGTTTGTTAAAATTCTTACATTCTTAGAGAAGATGTATCACTTTCACACTTTTTGATTGTCACAAAGCTTGTGTAACAAATGTCTCTCTTCTTTTAGGGATTTTTGGCTAATCAGAAGAGAGCTGAGAACTTGAAAGATCCTTCTGTGCTGCCTGATTTGTGTTTGAGTCATGCAAATCAGCTGATGATTATGTTAACTAATCACAGAAAACTGTTAGATATTAAACAGAAATGTACCACTGCCAAACAGGAGCTTGCAAATAATCTGCAAGTCAGACTGAAGTAAGTTACAACTTTACAACTTGATATTACTCCCACTTGCAGCAAGGCTGTTTAAGGAATGTGTGTCTTAAGAAAATCATTACTATGAAAAAATCAAGAGTGTGGATCTTGTGGTGTCTCTGTTTGTATATAATCCTGATTGCTTGATGTTGATTTGTTTGTATTGTTGTTTCACTTTTGCTTCAATTCTGTCAATAAAAGCAATTTTATATGTTTTTTATTACTTGTGGGACATGCCTCCACCTTAAGTCTTCTCTGGTGGCGAAGTTGCTCTAAAGTTTCTCCTCAAGCACACTAGTTGATCACGTTCTCAGTTATCCTGTGTTTTAATTATATTTATGTCTTTGCTTGAAACTTATCTACTGGCTGTGTGATTAAGGGAATTGCAGATGTGGTTACAAGATGTGAGAATTTGTTACAGAGGCTGATGCTTGTAGTGCATGAGTACCTTGTGTGAACTTCCCAAGCATAGTTTTGTCCTTATTTCTTTGACAGCATTCCAGCCTTTAATACGTCTTGCTGAAGCTTTTCAATAAGGATTTTTAAGACGTACAAAAAAAAAGCAGTAATTTTTTTGCTTAGAATGTATCAGCTTGTTTTAATTCTGCTGGAGAAAGTTGCATTATTACTGCTCCTAAGGTTATGTTTGCCAAGAACTTGCCAAAAACACTGTCTTAACTCAAATGGTGGTAGATGTTCATTTTTTTCCAGTGATATGGATATTTTATTATGAGAAATTAATAGAAAGCTGCAAGGTGACTACTGAATGCTAAATAGCTTGGTATTTTCAGTTAGCTGTTGTTGTCCCATGTGAAATGATGTCATTATTAATTTCATCCAGACGTGTTGCTAATATAATTTAATGAAAAAAAAATTGCTAAGATGTGATCTTCTAAAGTGTAATCTACTTTTGTAGGTGGTGTTGTTTTGTAATGCTTCATGCTGACCAAGATGGAGAGAAACTGCAAGCACTGCTTCGTCTTGTAACAGAGCTCCTAGAAAGGGTCAAAGTCGTAGAGGCTCTCAGCACTGTTCCTCAGATGTACTGTTTAGCTGTTGTTGAGGTTGTGAGGAGAAAAATGTTCATAAAACACTATAGGGAGGTAAGTAAATAAAACTTTGAGACCAAACATTTGTATCAGCATATAAATTAACACCTAACTATGTATTTTTCCCTTTCACAGTGGGCTGGTGCTTTAATAAAAGATGGGAAACATCTCTATGAAGCTGAAAAGGCAAAAAGGGAATCTTTTGGTAAACTCTTTAGTAAGTGCTTCCTCTTCAGTGAAGTTGAATTGTGTTAAAGTATATCTCTTGTCTTTGTAGTTAAAAGAATTTTCATCATATTCTAATTTCAGTATCTGAAAATTTTCTTTTACTTAAATATGAAGTGCATGCTGACTCTATTACAAAAAAATATTTTTCTGTTAGTCAAATAAATTAACTATTTCATATGGATTATCCAAAATAACATGAAAATTGTGATTAATCATTGTAAAAGATATGGTTTCTCATTATCCCATTTAAATGAAATTTGTGCTTAAACATGCCTTGTGAGCTTTATTGTTCTTTTAAATAACACTTCTAAAACTGTTACTGAATATATAGGTACTGCTATGACTTCCTCTGTACTACTCCAGAAAAATCCAAGAACTAAGACCCATATTTAAAGACCTTCACCAGAAGTTTAAAAAAAATAATTAAAAATAAGGATTATACTAAAAGAATTTTGATTACTTTTTCTGCAAAGTCTGCAATTATGTTCTGAATGTTCAGCTAAAATAAGAAAATTGAGTGAAAATTTATCGAACTTTTTTGGAAAGGAGATGAGGAAGATTACAGTGAAAATTTCAAAAATAAGTTGATTCTTTTGCCTCTGTGAACATTAAGCAAAAAGAGACTTCTGTGAAGGGAGTTCTGCCTGAATGGTGGGTTTTGCCTGATGTTCTGTGGTCATTTGCGGTTTTATGTAGCCATCAATATAAGTAGTTGTGCTTCCAAATGTAGTTCAGCTATTAAACTGCAGTAACTTTAGTTGATTTCTCTTGAGATGTTGCATTTCTTCCTTTAAATAAGTTGTTTGTTTGGATTTTTTCTTCAGGGAAGTCTTTTCTAAGGAATCGTTTGTTTAGAGGACTTGACTCCTGGCCTCCATCCTTTTGTGTATGTACTCATATCTTTGGGTTTATGGGTTTACTTAATTTCTATATAGTTTCATAAATTAAAAACCTGGGCTTAATTCATTGAAGCTATATGTCTTTCACATTGCTGTGACAGAGATGAAAAAGCTAGGAGCTAATGTTCTCTGCCATTTCAAGTGACCTAAATTATCATTGGTTTGTAACTTGCAGTACAGTGGGGGAGGAAATGTCAACTCTCCTTTTTAGCAGTCCTTTTTCAGTCTCTGATATTGGAAAAATATTACTCTTAACGGTCAGAAAAAAGAAGCCAGGAGGAGTAATTAGATCATCTAATTGTCTTGTGACTAATAGAGCAATAAAATTAATTGGATGGTAAAAGCAAGTAAAAGTTTTCCATGTAATCACTGGATGAGTGGAAAAGCATTTTTACCTTTTAATTGATAACATTGAGGACATTATAATTAAGCATTGCCTGTTAGCATTGATTTCATACAGCTTGGTTAGTTGAAGTAAGCTAACTCCCTGATTCTAATGTTGCCGTCTCACTTTGCCTTTTTAAACTTTTCAGCTTCTCTTTTTCAGCTTTTTTTCTTTTTTTTTTTTAATTAAAGCATACTTGGAAAATAAGAATCCTACTCATTTCAATATTTCAAATACTGAACTGAATTAATATTTGTATGTGTAGCAGCACTATAAATAAAGCTTCAATGGTAGCACAATAAATAAAGCTTCAATGCTATCTCTTATTCCTTAATGTCTAAACACCTTGATAATATTTATGAAGCTTGGTTATAGGGAGGAAGTTGGACTAGAAGCTCATTGTAGGTTCCTTCTAACTGGAATACTCTATTCTACTGCTGCCCAAGCACTATGGATAGTTAATCATTACAAGTGTAAGGGTTTTTTTTAGGGGCACAGGACCAGATGTGGTTTCTTAAAAATTGAAAATCTTTTGAGTAAGAGATCAGTTTACTGCTAACTTCTCTGTGTTACTTATTAATCTCTTTTTAATCCTTCTTTAGTACTAATCTGATACTTTATGGCAATGTGTAAATTAATTTCTTTACAGACTCGAAAACCTCGCAGATTTGACAGTGAGCTTCCAGATATCTCGTTGAGTGACTTGCAGTTTCTGCAGTCTTTCTGTCCTTCAGAAGTACAGCCATTACTCAGGTAAGGCACCTTTTTACACTTCGTGTGTTCCAGAAATAGCTTCCCTGGGAGTCCCATCCCCATCAGTTTGCCACCTCTTTAGGTCATTTTCCTTGAAAAACAAAGATATTTTCTGATCTGATACCATTCTTAAGCAATGATCTTCACTGACTTAATGCAGATACATATGTACTCAAGCTGTGATGGTTTGAATGTATGTATTCTGTATTGAGATGTAAAGGATTTTGGGTGTTCATTTGATCTGCCCCAGAGCTAAAAAGCAAAAAAAATTGTCATCAGTTTTAAACTGAAATAAACTCATAACTATGTTTTGTCAGATCAGAATGAGATTTGATTCTTTTTTCTTTTGCTCTTTGTTGTGTGGTATTCTGGAGGAAATAAAGTAAATGTCTTTAGCTCAGCCTGAGATCAAAGAGATCTTCTATATTCAATTACCACTTTTTCTCCAGTTTTATTGAATAGATTTTGCTAAAAAGTGTGTTCTCTTAAGTGTCTCTGCCGTCTATGGAAATCCATAATTTTGTGCGGAATCCCTATTTCTATTTTTCTTATTTCCCAATGGTGAGGCAGACATCCCTCATACGTAGAGAGGAAAGCTACTGATTTGTCTCACAAGCAATTTTCAGGGTTAGTTCCTTATCTGGAACTTGGAGATATCTTTGTGAAAAAGATGGATATTAGTGTGAGCTTCCAAACTGAGAGCAATCAAGGTGGAGAAGTGCCAACCAAGATAATGGGCCAGAAATGGACAGTAGCAAGTTCTTTGAAGGGTTCTGCCTAGGAGGAGATCTGTCAATATGACCACATTCAGATGTTGCATGTATCATCATCCTCCTCCTGAAAGAGATCTGCAGTTAGAGATTTGAGATTTGCTGTGATTCCTCTTTTTTGGCTTTCGTTGTTTTTTGTTTGTTTTTTTTGGTTTGTTTTTTTTTTAGCCCTGAGGCCACAGTCCCACAAAGTTGGGCTTGTATTTACAAAGGTAAATGCAAGAGGAGAATGCTTCACTGCCGTCTGTCAGGTTCACCAACAGCGTCAACCTCATACCTGTTATTGGTGCTTAAGGCAGGAGCTGATTTCACTGCTTTTTTTCACCTGTATTTTGGACTGACATTCTTTCTGATTCAGAATTCCTGACTATCTTTATAGTGTTGTTGGTGGAGTTAACAACTGTAGTGAGCTTAGTCAGCTTGACAGTGGCTTTGCCATAGGTCATGTTATAGTTGATGTGCCCTTTTAATTTCTCTTGTTCTGCTCCTTGACTTGCTCCTCTTCAGTTTTGTGGGGAAAAAGTGCTACTATAGGATCGTATTCCTAATGTTTGCCTGATTTTTTAATTTGTGAGAATTTTACAACCTTCATGGAAGTTTATACTGAAACAGGAAGAATTTTGCCCTGCTATTGTCAGAAAACCAATCAGTGACTTAAGATGTTTTTGTTGGTCTGAATTGTAGTGACATAGCTTTCCACTTGATGGCAATAGAGGTGGGATTATGTCATTCCTCCTGGTTTTTGCGTTGCATTTGGTGAAAAATACAGAGGATAGTGGTGACCTTGCAACTTGAGTGGGCAAAAGCTGTCACACACCTGGGGTAGATGCTCATCCTCAGAAGAAATTTGAGAGCAATACTTTCTTTGGTGTTTTCATTTAACGGGTAAAGAGCAAGCAATAAGCAAAACTGAGACTCAGCACAAAGTCCTTTTCTCTCAGCATTGAATCTCTCAGCTGCATAGTTAAAATGATGTTTTAATTTACTTACAGGGCTTCAGTCTTCTGAAATTATGTATTTGAGCAATTATTGAAATCTTAATTCTGCAAAAATAGACTTGTTGCTACCTGCCCTATACATTGAATAGAGAATGCAGAATACATTAAATGATAATCTGCTTTTACTATATTGTTAGTCTAAATGAACTCTTGCTTCGTGTTTTCAGCTTGTCTTGCAACACTTGAAATGTGATCACGATGCATTAATCAGTTGTTTAATTTACGTTACCTATCATGAAAATAAAATAGTAGAGAATTAATTGCTTCTTCAAAGGAAAAGCTGGATTGGAGAGAATCCAACTGGAGACAAAATGTAGCCATTTGCAAACATAAGTGCTTCAATTAGAGGCCTAATCACTTCTGTTACTGTCATTGGAGCTCTAGGTACTACTGGCAAATGTTTTCCTTGGGGGGAAAGACTTGAATTACTTGCTCATCGCTGTGTTTATTGTTATGGACTCCTCAAGAGTGCTGAAGTTTTTAATTTTAAACAAAAATATAGGGAGTTTTAGCAAACTTTTTTCCATATAAAATAGATGAAATTAAGAAAGTACAGACCTTATATAGAGGGAAGCTTAGCATTGTTGAAAGACACACATAATGATTTAATAAATTGGAGTATTAAACTGTGTGGAAAAAAAATAATCCTGTTACTGTTTTTAAGGGTTCCAATACTTTGTGACTTTGAACCTCTTCACCAGCATGTACGTGCTCTACATAACCTGGTCAAGGCAGCACAGAGTTTGGATGAAATGTCACAAACCATTACAGACCTGCTGAATGAACAAAAGGTATTTTTGCTTTTCTTTATCAATAAAAGAGAGAATATTATATGTAAAACAGTAGAATATTTTCATAATATTGTTTTATCAAACACTTTAGAATGTATCTTTGTTTTTTCCTGATATAAAGATTAACTGCATAAGTTTCCTATCTAATCATGAACTAGTAAATATTCTGAGAATATTTAACAGATGTTTGTATTCCGCAGAAGTTGTAGAAGTAGAATTGCACTGTTTATATTTTTGTTTTCTGTCATTTTCAAATCTTCTGTCTGCAGAGTGTGTGCATTCTGCCTTCATTGCTTTAGTTTGTATTCAGTGAATTTGTTACTTCTCTAGGTTTCTGCATTGTTTCTTAGGTCCTTTTGGCACAGGCAGTTAAGGAGATTTTAGGGCTTTGGTTGGCTGTTGTGCAGTCTTTTGCCTTCAGTATAGAAGGAACAGATGGTAAAAAGATTGCTTCCTAGTTTCACTCTGCCTGTCATAAAGATTCCTTCCCCTAGAAACTGTGTTTCTGCCAATCACTTCTGCTTCTGTGTATGCAGCCTCTAACTTTCATAGTACACCCAATAGGTTCCTTTTAGCTTCTGACTGGCCTCTCTCAGGGAAACACTGGGTGAATTTAGCAATGCTTAAGATGTTTTGTGAAGTTGGCTGCTTCAAACTGGGTTTCTTTTGCTGTAGAAAATCAGTAGGTTTTTCCAGGGGCTGTGTTATTGTCTGCAGTGTAAATTGTATGCACTTGGCTGACTGGTATCTTATATAACAGATAAGGCTATAGGCATGTGTAATTTTGAATAGCAATTTACTGCTTAGACCAAGTGACATGAAGTTCTCTATCTTTTTATTTCTCTGGGATTTAGACAGGAGATTTACTAGAAATCTTTTGTTTGTGTAAAATATGAAATCTGGGCTGCTCTTTGTTCTGTAATGTAGAAAAAGTGTCACTTAAGTAATTTCCCAGCTATTTACCCTCTTTATGAAGATTGTTTTTCAAATGAACAGCCATTAAGAATAAGAATATTAGGGCGTGAATACTGTAATACCCATTGAAATTGCTGGAAGTGCAATTCTGTGAAATCTTGGTGTTTTTCTGAGCATGCCCTTACAACAGACCTTGCTCTAAAATATAGAAGTTTATTCCCAATATGGAGCATACTGAAATTTATCTCATGAGAAATCAGAATAGTGACAGTTTTTCTGATAGATTAATTTTTTCACTGAAGCTTGCAGTGTCAGAAGAATGTGAAATTTAGATTTTAATTCAAAATATGCATAATAACAGTAGAAAGAAAAACAGGAAATATGCCTGAATTTCTGAAGTCTTTGTAGTTTCCCCTTCTTTGTTCAGACATGCTTATCTGAAAAATTTTTCAGTATCTGCCTGTAGAGAAAAAGATGTTTGTCAAATCAAGAAAATATACTCTTTTCTTTTGCTTTTGTTTGACTAATTTGGATTCTTCACTCACACAGAAATGTCAGGTGCTTAGACAGATTTGGATAATTGTCTCTTTCCTTAGAGTAAATTGCATTGCACAGTCAGAGCTGGGCCATTCATGATGTCATCTTGAAAATGCCCATGTCTATGTGTCATTTCAGTGATTCATTTGAACTCTTTTTGGAATTGAAGCAAACAGATTTGTCAGGGATTTTTTTTTCTTTTCAAAGGCAGTGTTCTTGTTACTACTTGAGCAAAGACACAAGGTCTTTCTCTGCGTTTCTTTGCTCTGCAGATAACATAGGAGTGTTTTTTTTAAATTATACTACTTTTGCCTGCGTAGAATTACTGATGTAATTTTTAAAATGCTCCTTTTTAGATCTTCAGTGTTGCTGAGAATTCAGAGTAAATAATTAGAAGGGTGAAAAACATTTAATAATTGTCCTGAAGATACCTACATCTTCATGCATCCACTTGTTCTGGTGGTGAACTGTCCCAGCTTGGTACAGAGTTGCAATAACTGTGCAGGTGTTGAGTGTTGCCCGTATTGTTTCTCTGCCAAGGAGGTGCATTTGATCCCAGTGTTTCCCTTTCCGTAATAGTGGCAGCAGAATCCTGGTTCTGCAGATTTGACTGGGATAGTTTCCCTGAATTGTTGATAGTGCAGCAGTTGAATTCTGTCTGGGTCAAGTGGGAGTTCATCCTCCTGCATCAGCCACATCAACTGTCTTTTAATAGTTTACTTTAGGCAGGAAGGAAAAGTTGTGACAGCAGACAAGTGAGCAAAGAGCAAGTCAGAGGAGATCCAATACCTTCCCGGGGGTGTTGAGAGTATTTTTTCTTTTCAAGCGTCTCCGCTCCATAACTCTTTACTATTTCAGCTTTCAAGTTCATAGAACATTAATGATAATTTTTTACTTCAGTATTACATCGGAGTAGTTAAAGGACATTTTTGTGGATATTTGTTTAATTTATTAATACTTTGAAATCTCTTTTCATTTTTAACACCTTCTGCTTATTCTTTGTAATTTAATAGCCTCACATCAAAGATACTTCTGCGCCCTCTTATTTTCATAATACAGAGTTTAAGCAGATCAGCAGTTGGGTTAAAGATGTCCAGGAAATGCTAAGGTGCTCGTGGGTGAGATGACTAAGGTGTCTTCTTGATGGTTAGTAGGTAATTAACATATGCAATCCTTAGGTATTAAAAGTTTTTCTTATAAGAGAAGCTGACTTTTCAAATCAGATCATAAATCTACCATTTCTTCTAGATGAGTTTTGAATTGAAACACTGCTTATAATGTTTCTGAGAATTATACCATTCTCTGAGTACTGTTTTTTGTAGTAACATAATTAGAATAAGGCACATAATCCTGCAATACCTAAGAACTTGGAAAATAATTCTGCTTTTCTGCAATACCTGAGAACTTGGAAATTAATTTCGCTTTTCTGTCTCTATTTTTTTTATTGCTTGCTCTTGACTCCTCTTCCTTTGTCACCACGAAAATTAGTGTATGTTGTGTGTACATTGCTGCCTGTAGATTGCAAACAGACTAGGTGGCAGGCACAGGCTAGTCTGTAAAACAAAGTCTTCGTATGGTTTCAGCCACTCAAAATATGAGGTTTAACTCTTCTCTAAGCTGTAATCTGGTGCTCTCATTGGACATCCAGCTCACAGCAACCCCTGCTGAGGCCTGTAGTGTGTTACAGCCCCAGGTCATAAGGAAACTTAGTTCATTATTGTTCTACAGAGTGACAATTTTTTTTCTTCTTTATACTTACCTTCTAGGATCATTCTGCAGGGTTGCCAAAAGTAGATACTATCATTCCTTTGCATGTGGACTTCTGTAGGACTTTCCCATATTCAAAGTTTTTGAAGAGCTTTTTTGTGTGTGCTTGCTATCTGTGATGCTAGTTTTTGTTATTGTTAAAGCTCTGGTTTATTAATGGTAGATGTTTGTCACTTAAAGCATGCTTTGAACTGAGGCATGTATCAGCATACACAGTACCCTTCAACATCTATTTTTGTAAGTTTTCTTAGATAAACAGCAAGCTGAAATTAAATCCAAGGGAAACGCTTGAACCTGGGCTAACAGAATAATTTAAAAAGGAGCATTTCCTTTCCATTTTTTTAATCTCATGTCCTGTTTGCTTTTCATATATACAATATTCTGTGTGCAGTGACCACAAGGTTTTTTTACAATATATTTAAAAATCATTGTAAGATTTAGATTCCTGAAGATTCAAAAGCTAAGGGAGCTGAGGTGCAAATGCAACTCTGCTAAGTACATGAGCATTGAAACTGGAAATAGATTCTTCTTAAATCATGGCTGAGAATACATGCTGTATTTCCATTAAGAGAACATTTGCTTGGTACAGAGGAGGATAGGGTCCCTTTCTGAGTAACAATTGTTTGTACAAGATCGAGAAGGAAAAAATGGCTGTTTATATGGTAGAAGATCAATGTCTGTCACTTCTGGGATTTTGGGAGTTGTGTTGCTGAACATTTATTGCCAGTCAAGTAGCTGAATTCAATGAATGGCAGAAGTTTCTTCAATAATAGCTAACATAGTAAAGAACATCAGACACGCATTTTAGGTGCATTGAGACAGTGTGGGTGATTTGGGAAAGAGGCATGAGCAGGATCACAGAATTATCAGCTGGAGGCAGTGTTAGTTTCAGAAGAAGAGCACCGCCAGATTTCCAGCACTTTGAGCCTGAACGTCTTATGGGAATTTTCTACTGGAAAAATTCATATGAGTTTTTCTTCAGGAACTATTTCTTTTCAAGGTGGTCACATTTCTTAGGTGAATAAAATCAAACAAGCTCTTAGTGATGAAGGATGAAGAGCAAGGTAATGGTTGAGCTACGATTTTACAGAGAATACACCTGGGATCTTTCAGAGCACTGATATATTCAGAAAACTTTGCATCTCTTCCATTTTGTGATCCTGATGATCCTATGCATACACCTTAATTCTGTGTGTCTCAGCTACTTGCCTTATGTATTTTAACTGTGTGTGTTTCACTGCAGTTTTCCTAAGAAAAATTGCTTTACTATCCATCCTATTACAGACTTTTTCAGGAACACATTCTTGGTGGATATTGAGGCTATACATTGATTGCTTTTTTGGCTTACACTGGAATGTCTTCTGCACTTGCTGAAGCTTAAGGTTTATATTTTTGTCTTAAGAATCTATAGATGTATCATTGGCATTAGGACTTCCATATTTCCTGTTTTA
Organism: Cinnycerthia olivascens; assembly: GCA_035048155.1. Classification (NCBI taxonomy): domain Eukaryota; kingdom Metazoa; phylum Chordata; class Aves; order Passeriformes; family Certhiidae; genus Cinnycerthia; species Cinnycerthia olivascens. Next base: position 111,762,829 of record JAWWMU010000106.1, on the reverse strand, counting down.
TATGATAGTTAAAAGCATAAGGTACAGGTACTGAAGGAGTCTTTAATAACAGTATTGGCAATAATAGAATAAAAATATTTTAGTAACAAAATTATTTAGGAAAACTGAATTAAGTAGGCTGTAAGGAACCAAAGCCTGTTTCTGACTGGTAAGATGCAGTTTGGTATGCTCTACATAGGGCTTTTGGCTAGGTGAACATTTAGTATTTGTGCTTACAGATACTGCTTTTCTGAAACTTAATGGAAGATCTCCTTGGTTTTCTGCAATTTTTGCTTAAGTTTTAGTATTACATGTTTTGGGTTGTTACAAATAATAAGGCTGATTTTTCTTTTAAGTTCTTGTTTTTACTGGTGGTTTTGAATTAACTTTTAGTATTAACAGTTCTGCTTATCACTTTGTGTTTATTTTTGTTTTATAACTTGTAGGCCTCCAATAGTCAAGCATCGCCACAATCTGCTACCACACCAAGGATGGAAAGTACTACAGGAACCGCAATTGCTACCTCTTCAAGAACTCCTCCATCACTCAGTCTTCAGGGTCCCCTGTGTCCCCCTGTGTGTCCCCCAGCTCCATTAGAAGAATTGTCTCCAGACAGCATTGATGCTCACACGTTTGATTTTGAAACTATTGCCCATCCGAACTTGGAGCAAGCTCTTAAGCAAGGATCATTAGACTTGGATTCATTAGCAGAGAGTCCAGAATCTGACTTTATGTCAGCAGTAAATGAATTTGTAATAGAAGAAAATCCAGTGTCTCCTAATGTTATAAGTGACCCACAAAGCCCAGAAATGATGGTGGAATCTCTTTATTCTTCAGTTATCAATGCAATAGACAGTAGACGTATGCAAGATACAAGTTCTTGTGTAAAGGATGTTTCAGTAGAAAATGCTTCTCTCAGTGTTTGTGTGGAGAAGTGTAGGGTTATTGCTCAAGACTCGAAGGTACATTTAAGAGGTATAAAAGAAGATCTTTGCCATTTCAGAACACTTGTACAAAGAGAACAGTGTGACTTTTCTAATTCTTTAAAATGTACTTCCTTAGAAATAGTAAATACTATTGAAAAGGTAAAACTTTCACTTGAAAAAACACTAAATGATAAACATCAAAATGAATTACAGTCTTTGAAAAGTGAGTATGAAACTAGAATTAATAAATTACTGGAGGATGGTGAAGAAAGTAAAAAGAAAATCAAAAAGTTAAAAGGTGACCTCTTGGGCCTTGAGGAAGTTCTTCAGAATAAGAATGATGAATTTGCAATAGTAAAGAATGAGAAAGAAGCTGTAGTTTGCCTTCAGAATGAAAAAGACCAGAAATTACTTGAATTGGAATGCCAGATGGAGACCCAAAATTCTGAAATCAAGGAACTGAGGCAGTCACGTGAAATAGTACTTGAAGACTTGAAAAAACTTCATGTTGAAAATAAGGAGAAACTACAACTCCTGAGGGCAGAACTTGAGAGTTTAGAGCAAAGCCATTTAAAAGAACTGGAAAGCAACCTGCAAGCCAGGCATTTACAGGAATTTGAGAAGGTCCTAGCTGAGCACAAGGACTGTTTGGATAAATTAAAAAAAGAGAACCAGCATAGACTTGAACAAATGCAGGAATCTCATGAAGTAGTTGTGCAAGAGAAACAACAACAAGTAGAAGAGTTACAACTCAAGGTTTCAGATCTGTCTGATTTGAGGTGCAAACTAGAAGTAGAACTTGCCTTGAAAGAGGCAGAAACGGATGAAATGAAGCTTCTTTTGGAAGAAAGCAGAAACCAGCAACAAGAGACCTTAAGATCTCAGATTGACAAGGAAACTGAAAGCTTAAGAAAGGAGATAGATAAATTGAACAATAAAATACAAATCAGCAGTGATGAGTATCAAGTGGGCTTATCAGAACTAAGGACTCTGATGACAATTGAGAAAGATCAGTGTATTTCTGAGCTAGTAAATAGATACGAAGAAGAATCAAATTTGCTTAGAACTGAATTAAATAAAGTAACTCTTCTTCATCAAAAAACTGCTGAGGCAGAGAAAAGACTTTCAGAGCAAATAACAGAACTGCAATGTAAGTTAGAGCTGGAAATGAGTGCCCTAGAGAAGGAAAAAACAGAAAAATTGTCTCTCTGTGAGCAGCAGGAAAAATATGAAGCTATTATCCATAAGCTAAAGGAAGAGAAAGAACTGTTAGTATCTAACCAAGAACATGACAGGCAGTTGCTCATTCAGAAGCTCAATTGTGAAAAAGAGGATGCAGTACAAACTGCTTGTAAAGAGCTTGAATTACAGAGGGAAGCTGCTGAAAAGGGGCTTTTGGAAAAAATACTACAACTTGAGATGCAAGTGAATCAGAGGTACTGTAAGAATTAAGTCACTGTGTTTTTCTAGTATTTTAATCAATATGATATATTCATGACATGCTGTGCAGTAACTAAAATTGTTTTATTTGTAATAGTGTTTATTTGTATTGGTTTCTATATTCACATTTCAAGTTGCTTCTGTTTTATAGGTAGTGTTGTTCACGTGTCTGTAGTTAATCTCAAAGATTGTAAAATACGTTACACAGGATTATTTCAAGACAGTAATGAAGGTTTTATATTTCAGTCATGTTAAAGGAGTGTTTCCATGATAGCAAGTTACTTGAAATTCCAATTTTTATGGTCTCAGCCTCTCTCTCTTTTCCCATCCTTGCTCTGCTAGCACTGTGTGAACATGCATGAGTGCCTGGGTTTTAGGTTAGCCTGATAATTTCCTTTATTGGCTAACTGTACACAAGGTCGGTGATAATGATGGCATGAAAACTTGTGTGGGAATTCATACTGGATTGACTGAGAGCTGTCCTACGGCCACATGCACTTGCATTGGCTTTTGCTGCCCCACTTACGTATTTCAGGGTCTTCAGTTTGAGCTTCATAATGAAACACAAAGGTGCAACATAATCTTAAAAAACGTCCTAACATCACCATTTTTCTTTGTTAATTTCTACAGAGATTTTCCATTTTAAAAATGTATTTTTTCCCATGCCAAGAATACATGGAATTATTCTTTCTGACTTCTTCTGTCTTCTTACTCATGAGTTTGTAATGTCTGCCAACAGCCTAGATTATGTTGTTAGAGAATGGAAGTAGTAGATTTTTTCAATGTGACTAAGGCTTAACAACAGTATTTTTTTAAAATGCATTTACCATTTATATTCTTGTAGTGTGAATCAATGCAGCAGATAGATCTTGTTTGTAAAATATCTTAATAGAAGAATTTTTTCCCCAGATATTAGTCTATACCAAGTATGTAAAATGAGAAAAGATCAATAAAATGGACAGAATGGACATAAAAGCAAGAATACTGCAAAAAATGAGTACTGACTTAAGTAGCTTTTAAATTTTGAGTATCAACATACTGTTTCAAAAAAAAGGTTGAAGAGGGGAGGTCATGCATAGTCCAAGGGAAATGTGCTTATCTGCTTCACTGGCATTGTCTACTACCTCAGGATTTTCACATGCGAGCAGATCCATCATTATGTGATGTTGTGTTAGTGCCTATGTTCGCTTGTCAGTGTATAAAGAAACTCACCCAGATAATATTGCATCTTTGAATTAAGATTGGGATATAATGGAACTTAAGAACAGCCCTTCTTAGTTGAAGAAAATATTCTTTTAATGAAATATGGTGAAATGAGAAGAAAAATTATAAATTCTGTGTTCTTTTCCTTTTGTGTTTATTAATGCTTTGTAGAAATTTGAAGAACTTGACTCAACAGGAAAAAGATGTAGCTGTGTCATCAGACTTTCAAAATCCACCTACAGTTAAATTTGAATTTATGAGCACAGCTGTGTGTATTCTTATCCTAAATGGATAAAACAGATAATGTATTTTAAAGAAATATTATCTGCTTCAATCTAAAGAAGTGCTGTTAGTGTGTTATAAGTTCTGTCAAGTAATTTAATTTTTAGTGTGACGTTGAAATATGTTTTGCCTCCTAAGGTTTTTTTTATGCTTTTATTCCGCTGTTAGTTTGGTTTTTTTTTTCTAGGAATCAAGATATATTATGTTTTATCTCCAAAGGGCATAGATGTTAAGTAAATCTGTCCTAATATTTCAAAGTCACCATTTAGTTGTTGGATTTTTGAAATCCTAAAACCCAAACCTGTGTCAGTAACTCAAGTTTTGTTGTCCTCACTCATTGTTTAGCAGTTAACTTGCAATGGTAGAAAACAACTTTTATTTAGCATGTGACTATATGTTTGTTGTTTTCTGGAAGAGTAATGTTACATTAGCCATTCTGATGTTACTGACAGAGAGGGATTGTTAAATTTGACCTGAGTATTACACTGGTGTCAGGAATTTAGTTTTTGAACTTTCATGAAAGTGTAACAATATATTTACAGGCAACAAAGAAATGTTTGCTATCCATGCATTATCACAGTATAAAAATGTGGTTTGGTGTGTTTGAAAATCAAGTAATTTTGATTAGGAAAGATAATAAAACTGCAAGGCATTTGTAGTTCCATTTATTCTTTCTGCACTATGTAGTAGTGTAAAATGATAGAGAAAACCACAATATCTTTAATGATTTGTTGTCAAGCATTTTGAAAGAGTTTTCTGATTAGTTAAAATACCTGTAATGCTGTAAAGAATGTTAAAACTAGAATTGGAATCCCAACTACTTTGAAGATGGAATTACTGCTTTGGTATCTGCCGGTCTTGGTATTGTCCAGCCATTTCTGTCAGACCACCATAAGTAGTGAAGCTTCTCCACCGAGGACATGTCCTCTCTCTCTCTTAGCTAGGTTTCATTTAGAAATAAATTGAAATTTATTCAAGCATGAAAATGTTTTCTTAGTGGCACAAAAAAGATTTGCCTGAGTGTTTCATGACTTTCTTTTCTCTGCTTATTTTACTTCTGACTTCTAGAATGTCAGAGGCTGCTTAGCCACTCTGACAACTTCATTTGGCTTTCAGAGCTCTTTTATTTAAAGCTTCTTATGGACTTTTTGAGTGCTTAGCTGCTGCATAATAGCTTGTGTATTCAGTATGTGCCCAGGTGGTAGAACAGTAGCAGTATTGCTAAGTGCATCCTTTGTCATCTTAGAGCAGTGCAAGTGTTTGCTTGCAAAGAAACCCCAATCTGAAGAGATGTGCTTTTGGTATCTTGTAAACAATAAAGTTAGACATTGTCACTGTTGCTGTAGTTGATAAGACCTTTTCAGATTAAATATTTAAACCTACTGCTTGGTACAGTGATGAGGTATAAAAACTGGTAATGTGTGAGTAGCCTTTGCAGAGCAACAATATTCTTTACTTGGCTGTCATTTGCAAACAGTAGTCCAGGCAAACCATCTGAGAGGCAAATGATTCCTTCTTTGGTTTCATTCAGCTAAGAGCTTTGGGCTTAAATATGATTAATTTTAATATCAGTATGGTTTAAATATGATTCTGGTGCAGATGAATTATAGAATTTAAAATAATACAATTTTTCACACTTGTTGCCCAGCAAAGGGGTTTCTCTATTCTAAAGTTCTTCAGGGGGGTTCTTGATAACTCAAGCCAAAACATAGAAGAGTGTAGTTAGTTTTTGCTTCAGTGGTGAAAAGTATTTGGCCTATGTAACATTGTTTCAAGGATTTTGAAATCCTTCCTGCCTTTGTGACTGATGGTTTCCTTCCTTTATGATCATTAGTGCTGTCCTCCGGATTCTGCAATCCAGAGTTCTGAATTTCATGTCTAGATTCCTTAGCATCAGATTTACTGCCTAGGAAATTACTAGGTTTTACTCGTGATATTTCTGAAGGCTTTGCATTTTGACCTACTAAGTATCTTTGTGAAGTTGATAGTTGTTCTTTTCACCACTTCCCATACCTTCTGTTACATTAGTCAAAGTATAAACAAAAGTCCTACACCACAACAAAACTTCAAAGTTAGAGCCAGCATGCTACACTAAGGACACAGAATGCCCCAAGAGTAAGAATTGGTGAGATACTCATGATTAAAAAGTAGAATTGAAGTTAGTAATGGATTAATTATAATATAGTATTTATTAAATATTTCAGAAATAATGTCTCAAAATGAACATCTGACTTCTTTTGTGTGTGCTTATTTCATGTACTGTGGGGCTTGGTATATGCTGCACATTTAAAGCCTAAACATTTTCTTTTAAGTCCTCCTGCTGAATCATCTGCTGAATCAAACTTAGTCGCTGAACTTCAGGAGAAGCTTCAGGAAGAAAAAATGAAGTTCTTAGAGCAACTTGAAGAACAAGAGAAAAGAAAGAATGAAGAAATGCAGAACATCAGAACATCACTCACTGCAGAGCAGCAGGTAAAGCTGATTTTTTTTTTTTTTGTTATTTTTGCTCCCATGTCAATTGTGTTCTTTTGCAGCTTTGGAGTACAGTTTTCTCTTTGGCTCTGTAACGCTTGCACATTCTAAACTTATGTGATTATCTGAAGCCAGGATATGATGTATTAATAGAATCAAGTACTTAAGCATTAAAAAAAAAACAAAAAACCAAAACCAAAATGAAGAAAAAATCAAAAATACCCTACTGAAAAAAAAAAAAGAAAAAAAAAGACCAAAAGGCCAAACCAATTACCAAACAACTGACAATCCAGATTCAGTTTTTGTGACTTCTTTTGCTTAAGTGCTTGGAATTTATTCATCCATCTCTTTAACTGCAGAAAGATACCAGGTATTACAAAATTTGTAGACAGCACTAAATGAATTATTTGAAATACTAATTATTTTGGGATGCTGCTTACTGGCTTTTGAAGTTAATTACCATGGACAGATGGTGTTTTGAGATTCAAAGCATGAATATATTGTATTTTGAGGTTCAGCTATTATGTACTCTTGATAAAAAAATCATGTTGCTCTAGATTAATATTTTGCATCTGTATCCACACATTTTTTTCTTTCAATACATCTTGAGCCTCTTAGTTTCTGTAAATGAGTCTCGAGTTCTTAAATTAAATCTCTGTTAGTAACAGCTATTATCTGCAGCTTTGTTACATTTAAACTCTGAGAAAGGATTTTCTGTTTTAAGCACTTCTCCTTACTGTAACTGTGGTGGGATCAAATAAGGACAAAGAGACAAGGATGCTGATCAGCCAGCTTGGTGAATGAATGCTATGAATCACTTGGTGCAGGGAACACGAAATTGCAGATGGCTATAAAGAAAGGATTATTACTGCAATTGGACTGCAAGCATTAGTACTGAAGTCAGTCTTGCATAGTATATCTAATAGGAAATTTTTCCTACATTGGTAATCATTAGATTTATTTTTCTAAAATTCCTTAGTATTCCATTTTTCCCATTATCTAGTGGTATTATTCGTTTTTTCAGTAGAGCATGGAAGATTTGGTTCTGAAGCATTGATAGCAAATTTCAGGGAAAGCTAGAACTTTTTTAAAAAACAACAAACAGTGAACAACCCGCCTGCCCCCCTAAAAAAGACCCCAACCAAAGCAAGCAGATACCCCAAACCCAGAAAAACCATGTATCAGTCAGTGCTGACAGTTTACTTCACTGGCTGTGCTGCTTACTGAATATTTTTGGTATTTAGCCTTGCCTTTATCTTTTTTGAGTTTTCTTTCCTCTGTGAAGGCTCCTTAGAGGTGTCGCTTATGCCTGTGGTGTGAGAGTTTTGTTATGCAGACATCTATCAAAGACTGGCTGCTGTGCCCTGTGTGAGATGTGTAGCCCACCAAATAGCTTGCATTTTAAGACTGAGAGTTGTTAGGCATATATCAAGACAATCTTCAAATTCACAGAAAAAATAAAATTAATTTGAAGTATCCTTTTAATAGATGGTTGTTGATAGGTTTTGTCTGTCTCTTCAGTAGCACCCTAAAAGTAAAAGGGCACAATGGTGAGCAGAAGGATTGAAAAAGTGGAAAGATTTGTCAGACTGATACTGAAGGCTGTGCTGGCCTCTTTCTATGTTTACCTATTCAAGCTATTAACCAGGACTCCTGTGTATCTTTTGCAGTAATTAATTGTTCATGGAAGAATTAATGCATGACTTGAAATGTACTTTTAATTGAGTTCATAGTGTATTGATAATGGTATTTCTCTTTTTCATTGTATGCAACATATCTGGATGCAGTTCAGCTTTATCTTAACAATTTGAACCTTTCAAGTAACTGTTTTAAATATAGAATGTTCAACTATTTACAGGAATATGAAATATTATATTTAAAGGAAAAACAACAACTTAAGATTTTTATGTCTTTAATTATGTCTTTATTATTGTACTACTTGTATCAGGCTTGAGGGAATGAGAGGGTTAAAAATAAACTTAATTACAAAAAATTTTACAGTTAAAATGAAAATGTGCAGGCATTTTATCTCTTCACCACAACAATAAATAAAAAAGTTTAATTTTTTTTTGTTTAATTGTGTAGAAAATTGAAATGCATGCTGTCTTTTGTACTGTTTTGCATTACGTTTTTACAATACGTTCCTTATTTCAGTAATACTTCCTTTCTGTTTTCAGACCAACTTTAACACCGTTCTAGCAAGAGAGAAAATGAAAAAAGAAAACATAATTAATGATCTTAGTGACAAATTAAAAGTGCTTACACAACAGCAAGAAAAAGATAAGGGTGAGCAAAGTTCTGAAGAAGTATTCGTCTTTTCTAATAGGACTATTCCATTCTTTGCAGATTGGTTGTGATCTTTAGTGGTCCTGTAATTAAAAGAAATTCTATTTTTGTCATAGATTTGATTGAAACACTTTCTGAAGATCGAGCTCGCTTACTTGAAGAGAAGAAGAAGCTTGAAGAAGAAGTTAATAAACTGAGAAGTAGTAATTTTTCTCCATCAACCTACTTGGCAGCAACGTCAGAAGCTTGTGGAGCCTGTGCAGCTGATGTGCCCACTGACCCAGACAGATTAGGTGCTGACTTTGGGGCTGAGGGGAGAATGGACTCCACGATGGAAACCAGTATGATGGCTGTGCAGTAAGTATGGGGTGTTAGAGCAGAAGTACACAAAGCTTGCTCTTGTTCTGGAAATGTGTGTTCTTGGGTGGTGTGAACTACTGTTTAACTCTCCTCCTGCCTTTCATACTCTTCCTGAAAATATTCTTTTAACATTCATCTGCATACAATTGTGGTGTCACAGTCATTAGGAATGTGTGGGTTTGATGACTTTGAAATATGCAGCTTCAAGGTAAAACTTGGCCCCACAATCATGACTTAAAAGATTATATCTAAGTATACAAATGTAAGTAAACAGAAGGAAAGCGGTAATGGTGAACAAGCTGGGAGACTGCATGTTACTGATACATCTTTTGAACAGTGTCTCACTTTCGTGCCAGTAGAGTTTTAAAGAACTCCAGGCTTCTCCTCCATACCTTTCACAGAAATAAGAAACCTGACTGGGAACCACACAAGAAGAGCAAGGTTTTTACCAGATGAACAAGAGCAGAATTGTTAGATGTACTTACATTGACTTTAGTCAGTGTCCATCACAACCAATGATGCCTAACCCAGAATTGCATATCCAGAGCACTAAACAGCTTTGTGGATGTGAAGATGAAAACAGTTTGTCCTTGTCAAACTAAACTTGCACTGATAATAAAATAAAGATGTACCCTACCTTTAGAAAAAGAGCTGTTTCTTCTAGTAATCATTCTAGTCCTGCACTCTCAAAACAGATGTACAAAAAAATTAAGGTGAGCTTGTGAACAAAAAAATTTATTATGTAATATCCTGGTACTTGTAGTTGCTTAGCCAAACTTATCAATGGATGATGGTTCAATATATGATTAGGCAGAACCTTTAACAGATTTCTGTTGACTGCTTCCTATCACATGAGAGCTAAACAGCCTTTTAACTGAAATGAAGTAATGATTAGTACGGTTTAATTACAATCTGTTAGCCTTGCAAAGTATTTTTGATTGGATGTGTAGCGTGTTTCATCCCTAAACTTGTCCATTTTCTCAACCAGATCAGTTTGGACTAGAAAATGCATTGTTTCTTCCCTATTTAAACTGCTTTTAAAGTACATTAGAACTGTTTTAGGATTTACTGTTTATGTTCTTAAGAAATTACTTGGGATGTTAGCATTATTTTATTGTGCCCCAGAGCTCAGTTTATCCCACAGATGAATGGCAACTAGTAGCAAGTTCACATTTGTGTCTCTGCTAGAGAGTACCAGGGCACTTCATACTATTCCCTAGTAGCCTTTGAGCTACAGACTAGGAAAATGGGACATAATAAAGCTGAATTGCAGTATCAGGGGTTAACTGTCAAAGCATATGGGGCTGTATCTTTCTTCCTGGCATCTTGAAAGCAATGCAAAATACCAATAAATGCCCCCTGCAGCTTAATAAACTAATCAGTGGCTGAAAATTCACTGGTTTGTTGCAACAAAGAACCTCCTTGGTTCAAAGAAAAGAAAAAATAATCCAAAACACCAGCCAGAAAATCAATGCTGATTCCTAATGTGTCTTTCTATGCTATTCCCTCTGTGCTAGCACATATATCGCACTTTTCATGAGTGAAGATGGCAGATGGGTGTGGAAAAGACAGTTTTTGATTATGAAAGAAATGTTAGTTTTTAACCTCTCCATTTTCTATCTCTTTTAGTGAAAATGTTCATATGTCCGAAGAAAAGCAGAGGATAATGTTGTTGGAAAGAGTGAGTATATTATTTGTTTGTGAGATTAAGTGTTACAACTAAATACTTAAAAATATGCAGATGTGAAGTTGTCCTGTGGTCAGTTATATGCTCTGATGCAATATAGTGTCTGCAAGGAGTATAAATATGATTTCAGGGAATGTTTTTTCATTGTACACCTGGATCACTGTTATTCACTGAAGTAATTCAAGATAACTGTTAAAACATTGCTCTTGGCCTATTCCTGTTATGTTTAGGTAGGCTTTAGTATGAATAACTCAGGTGGTAATAGGAGTGACAGATCCTTGATTCAGAGAATTTCTATAGAAAAAGAAAGTTACATTTTCTTTTTCTAATTAAGACATACAAAATAGCATGATGGGATTTAAGATTGATTTACCAATTTCTTACGAAAATGAGTAATTTTTCCTTGTAGGCCGTATTCTTGGTAAAATGTGAGATTAACCCCTAGTAGTTACACTGAAGTATTTCATATTCTAGTAATTTTAACTGTCCAGTCATATCTAACTTCATCTCAGTTGACTTTTTAAAAAAAAGAAAACAAACAAAAAAACCAAAAGCCGGTGTCATTAGCTTCCAGCTTTCTAGGATCACTTGGACTAAAATCTGTGACCAAATAAAGAACAGGAATGCTTTCTGTGAATGGATTGTGACACTGTAGGATGCAACTGCCTGGATGTTTCTGACTATGAGCACATACGTGCTTTTTTCTGTCATCTGATTACAAGGGATTTGTCATGAGCAAAAGCTATAACATAGGAATAGATTACATTTTTTCTGCTTTTCTATCACTGACATGCTTTTCTAACTGAAAGAGAAGCATAAGTATGGAGGTAAAATCTAAGCAGTGCGGTTTGTAGCACTATGATAGTTACTAGGATTTTTTTGCATGTCTTTGTTCAAAAAATGTTTTTATAAGTGTTTTAGAGCTGAAAGATGTAGTGTTGTACAAGTGGTTGGGCTCTAGTCATATCAGAACTTTTAAAAAAAATGTTTGCACAGTATAAAGTATAATCAGACCAAGATTTTCTTTTAGACTTTGCAGTTGAAAGAAGAGGAAAATAAGAGATTAAATCAAAGATTGGTAAGTATCTGTGCAATCCATTTTTTAAGCATCATGAAAAAATAAGAAAATATTAAAAATGTTAAGTTTATTAAAATCCAATAATGTTTTTTTAATTAATTTGAAAAAAAAATTAAGTGTTAAGGCAAGTGGTAAATAGATACCCTGATAACCTTCCAGAGGTACCTGAACTTAGTCTTCTCATGGGATAAGATTCACAGGACTGGAGAATGACTTCTTCCCTAAGAACACAGACCATCCAGAGCTGGGCCAAGGGGGTATTAATTTTCAGGGCACCGTGACTCAGTTTTCAGCAGCAGTAGATTGAAGTCCAGTTTGCAAGAATATAAATATGCCTGCACTTTAAGCATAATTGGGAGTGTTAACAATAACTTAGATTGTCTTGGGAAAGCTGCACCTGCCAGCTGTGTAAGGTGTGAAACTGTAATTCTGCCTGGTAGCTGGAAATGCAGGCAGCCGCTGTATGAAATACTCAAATACGGGAAATGCCTATGAAAAAAAAATTTAGTGACAGAGAGCCCTTGATTCCTGTACCATAAACTCTTCTCCTTTTATTTATTCCCACTTTATCCTTGCTGGCAGGTCTCAATTTTAAGTCTTAGAAAAATTCCTGTGTGTGTAGGAAACAGGCATCTCCTTTGGTTGGACTGGCCATGGAGATCACGCTTTCTTTAAGTGACAGGTGATGCCTGGAAGTTTGGTAGGAAATTATATCTGTGTAGTAGGAAATTACACTTAATACCATTTATAAGAAAGGATTGCAAGATATCTACAAGTATAATTTTTAAAGGATTGCTTTTAATTCAGAATTGCAGTAAAGTACACAGAATTTAAGTTTAGTTTTTACAATAAAACTCAAAATACACCTGGACAGTGTATATTTAGAGAGGTTTTCTAAACCTTTCTGTAGATTTCCTGAATCAAACTCTTGAACAGTTTTCATATTAGAGTAAAATAAAATGGGAAAACCACTGTGTACAAGACAAATAAAAGATTATTCTTGTTACGATTAATACAAGCCATGTAAGAGAAACTGGTGGTTCACTGGTCTCTAAAGCAGTTCAAATTTGATTTCTAATGGGCATAGGAAATATACATCAACACTTAAATACCAACATTTATTTCTATTGAGTACTTCAGGCAAGGAGCTCAGAAAGCATTCTGTGTGAAAAAGATCTTCATAGGTCACTAGCTTTTGCAGGAGAGCTTGTGGATTACATCTGCAAGTAAAAAAAAGGAACTCCTTTTAAGACTTGGAATGTTGTTACAGTAAATGAATTACTGAAAAAGGGAACCATTTTATCTGTGTAAAGGCTATTACAATTCTATTCATAAAACATTCCTTATTAGGTTTGAAGGTAATTATTCTTAACATTCTAATTTGTTCTGGTTTTCTTGAAGTCAGAAATTAGGAAAAAGTACAGAAATCAAGCTATTTTGTGTTTTCATTTATCACTTATTCCAGTTTGAGAAAGTAGCTAGAAAATACCTGGTCTGTATATCTGAACACTTTTGTGAACAGTCTAAGCAAATTTGAAAAATTTCGTGTTAGCTGCAGCTTTTTAAAGAAAGAAAGGTAACATCTGAAAAAAAAAAAAAAAATCTAGGTTGGATCCTGTAAATAAAACTGCTGAAAGTGTCATCAGAATTGGACAGCTTTCTGTGATGTTCTGCATTCAATTTGGACCCATTCTTTGAAGAAATGAAGAAAATGAGCTGTGAATAGGCTCGTATGAAGACAGGCTGGTACTGCCTCTGGGAAGGCAGGGGGCAAGATTGACAATAGGAAGGAAATTCACTGTAGAGAACAATATTTGAGTTACAGCTGAAAAATCACATGCTAAATAAACTTCAAGTGTGAGCAATTTAGATTTGAATAGCATGTATAAATGGTACAGGAAGTAGGAATGGATGGAAAATGTTCAGGACCTCTAGTCAGAGTTTCTGTTGAGCAGTTATGAATTGCCATTTGCAAGGAGGTTACCAGAGGATAATGGAACTGATACCTTTACATCCATACAGCTTCTCCAGCTACTTGCCTGCATGTGGAATAGGTACTCCTTTAGAGATAGAAGTAGCATTAATTACCCATTGTCATTTCTTGTTATCACAGTTACTGTGGAAACTTTGTGTACACTTTTATTTAATTTTAGGTCTATTTGCCCTATTGAAGTTGGGCCATGTGCCAGCATTTTATTGATTTAAACAAAATTTAAGGCAACTATACATATTTGTATACATAGTTCTTATGTCCAAAACCTTACAGAATTGAACCTTTGTTTGGTCTCAGTAAATCTGACTCCAGTTTTGTTTCAGGGAGTGCTGCTCTGTTGATTACAATAAACTTTAGATTTTGTGACAGTTTGTAGAAAAACTGAGAGACTATGTTGAGCTCAACATCCAGAGTTTAACTGTAATAAACATGTTTAATCTCTGGTGTTCTACCATCAGCCTTTTCTAGTGCCAGTGACTTCTGTGTTAGAATGGACAGTTTTATCATGGGTCTTGTGTTCTTCACTGGCACTGATATAAAAATCCCTTCCTAGTTTTAAATAAGGAGGGAGAAGTTAGTTATGCAGGAACTTTTGTAATCAAAGGTAGCTATTAAAAAAAGGTACAATAATAAAAAACCAAAACCAAATCATAAACAACCAAACCCACTACAGAACAGGATGGCAAAAGTGTGGTGGGTTTTCTGAGTGAATATAAAATCTGCAAGACTAGGAACTGTTTGAAATCAATGAAAATCATCTTGCCATATTCTTACCTTCAATGTGCATTGCATCATACTACTTTAAAGCTTTTCTCTTTTTTATAGATGTCCCAAAGCATGTCATCAGTATCCTCAAGGCATTCAGAAAAAATAGCAATTAGAGAGTAAGTACCTGTTAATTTTTTTTCATATAAACAGTTGGATATGCTTTCAATAAGTGTATAGTTAGTGTTACAATTCTTCTGTTCTTGCTCTGTGGTGAAAGGATACATAGGTCACTGTAATTTAGCCATCAACTATTGAACAATCCCAGATGAACATAAATCAAATTTTATAAAACCTTTTTATAAATAAAAAAATGGCCTTTTTGAATTCTGTCAGTGACTTTCTTGAATTCTCTATTTCATGGGATTTCTAGACTTCTGTGAGGCTTTTTAAGACTACTTTTTTGTTTATCTGTAACCTTGAAGTCATGCTAAGAAAAAGGAAATCTCTTCATCCTGAATATGTATAGTGCAGTATTATATTTCAGGAGAAGTCTTCCCTTCCTGAAGTCTTCAAAGTTCTTATCTTACTCAAACAGAATGAAATAAAATTTATTCAAACATTTTGTTAATCTATTAGCAGCTGCATGTAGAATTGTTGCTGGAAAAAGAAGTATTCTTGTAAAATGTGAAAGCTACAGACAACTTCTTAATTAATATTAGGCTTATAAATTACTTAAGTAATGTAAAAAATCTTTTTGAGAAAGAAAACCTGCATAGATTTTTCTGTTAATGTTTTCTGAATTACACCAATTTCCATTTTTGCTGTAATAAGAGCAGCAGGTGAGGAATGGTTTTTCTCCCTCTAGCATTTGAAAATTGTCAGAAGTGTCTTGCTAGTTTTTGAGGCGGAAAATGATATGAAAGAAGAATTCATCTCTCCAATAGAGATGTTTTTAAGTCAATATAGCCTGTCTTCATAGTAAATCAAGGCAGAAATGTTTGGAGTATTGTTTATTTAATCCAAAAATGAACTTTAAAGTTCATGACCTAAATTTCTCTAGATTTACTCAGTTGACTGACTATACATCTGTAGTCTCCTTCTATGGAGTTTTTCACTTTCTTTGCACTTCCTCCCTCATCCCCAGAGGAGTAATAATATTTATTCTTAGAGTTCCCTTGTGGTCTAATGCTTAATTTGTAGCTATTTCAGACTTAATTTCATTAATGGGTAAATAATTTACTTGCAACACTTTACACCGTGGAACAAGAAGTTTGGAGACAGAAGTTGTTCTTTGAATTCTGTTGCTGAAACTTTGCATGAAAACTTGGTGGCTTCTTCCTGATGTCAGGAAGAAGCAGAGTTTTAAAACATTTTATGTACAGTTGTCACAATGTTTCTTTGGCTTTTCATCATTTGATCAAAGATGAACGCTTCATCCCTTCTTTGTCTTGTGTGCTTAAAATTTTGAGATTGAAAGCTGCATAAATGTTTTTGCTCTATTTTTCTGTGTTCAAATTTACTTCAGTTTTAAACAACAAAAGAATGTTTGTGAACACCACTACAATCATGCTTACCTTAAGTACCAGTGAATAAAAATTATACAAAATTGAAACATTACCACTTAGTTGGGTACTTCTGATTTTATTTTAAAGCAAAAATGACAGTTCTTTGGAGAAAAATAATTTGAGCTGATGGTTGTAGAACATTTCAAAAACACTTTTTAAAGATAGCCTGCTTTTCTTGACTTCAGGAAATAGGAAATGTATATAAGTTGGTGTAGCGAGTGGAAATGTCTGCTGCTGTTCAACTTTGTCTCATGCAATACATGGGGTAAAAATATAGTGTAATTAATGTAGTTTTAAGCTTCTGTGCTTTCTTTAGTTAAGTTCTGTGATTTTTTTTTTTTTCCCCCCCCACAGTTTTCAGGTTGGCGATTTGGTTCTCATTATCTTGGACGAAAGGCATGACAACTACGTGTTGTTTACTGTTAGTCCAACCTTGTATTTCTTGCACTCAGAGTCCCTTGCTGCATTGGATCTCAAACCAGGTGAGTGTGGTAAGTGTCAGATTTTTTTTTTAATTATCTCCTCTTACAACTAACGCTTAACTTTCTAACACTAGGTGATTTTTGTATGTATATGATAAACACAAGAAGCATGTACTAATTGTCAGCTATCTTTGTAGCTTTTGCTACTCGTTCTGATGCAAAATATTTTTCAGAGCAGAACATTTTTAATTAAAAATTTATGTAGATGTTAATATCTTGGAAAACTGGGAAAAAATATCTGCGTCTTCAAAGTAAACTGTAAAAAAAAAAAAAAGGAAGAATATGTCAGCTTGGTACACATGCAGAGTATGTTAACATTCCATCAGACTGCTTTAACTACTCAGCATAAATAATAAATAAAAAAATGTAGACAACAGTATATGGGAATTTACAAGCAGTGTTTTTACTCGTAGTTTTTCCACCAAATTAAAATGGTATTTATTTAAAGTTTTCAAAGAAGACTCCCTGTATTTCTTTGTTTATGTTCAAGTTGATGGCACATATACTTTTTTCTCCCTTAATATTCAAGGCTTTTTTGGGCAGATATCTAAACTTAGCTAAATTGAAATCTTTTTAAATGAGGAAAAATAACAGCGCTTTGCACTAAACCATGAACTGCACGAAGTGGATTCATGGAAATATCTTTAAACTATGAGGTTTTTTGCAAACCACCTGTGCTTCCAACTTTGTAAAAACATTTAAGAATATGCATCAAAAGAAAATTTTTATTAATTCTATCTCATCAGTGAAAGTTTCTGTGTTACTGCACGTCACAAGCTGTCAAACAATTTCCCTGAGCAGACTCACTGTCGATTGCAGTTATAATGAAAGACGATAAATCTTGAACAATTGTGTAGTCTCCAGAAGACCACTAAGCCCCAAGTGGATTCTGAGTTTGCTGAAGGGTCTGTGCCATGTGTCATCTATGAAACCTGAGGGGAAAATGCCTGTGTTGCTTCCAGATGTAATATATATTCTGAATTATGGCATTTAGTAATGCATAGATAGCTGTGTGAAATATGGTAGATCTTTCTTACTGTTTTTTTTTACATATATAAGATAAAAGCCATGACAGTTTCTGTGTTACTGTGAATACTTAATTCACTGACCTCTCTATTTTCAAATGGACTTAGCGTGCTCTGGTCCTTACCAATTGCTGAACAGAATTAATTTCATATCTGAGAAAACTGCACATAAAACAAACATGAAGACTTATCAGTTGCCTGAGGGGCACATTGGTCTCTATCTCACTGCTTCAGGAAACAATGTCTTGATTCTATTCCTGTATGAGGGAAGTGAGGAAAACAAAATTCAGAACACTAGTTATATTTGTGATGGGTTAAAACTGATACTGGCCTAGGTACTGCAAATTATTGTTCTAAGGGCCACCAAAATGTTAAAATCTGTTTAAACCTGACTTTTCTTAATGTTTGTTTATTTAAACTAAGGGTTTTTTTTTAGATTCTGCTTTTAATGAAAATATAATGTAATATCCTCGTACCTGTAGTTGTTTATTCAAAATATTAAACATATTTTCTCTTTAGCATCAGGTGCATCTAGGAGACCTTGGGTGCTAGGAAAAGTGATGGAAAAGGAATATTGCCAGGCAAAAAAGGTAAGAAAATAATAATGAGAAATAATCTGTGTTTAATAGAGAAGAAAGTCAATTTTAGTATTTTTAACAGTTGTGACAAATTCTCTGTGCATGAGAAATTAGATAAAAAATGTCCTAAGTTCTGCTATTCCTCCTTTTCTTTTGAGTCAATGTATAGCAAGAGTTGGGGAACCAGAGGAATTGAGTGAGCCGTGGGTTGGGTGGTTGGGTATTTGCATCCACACTGTCCAGAGGGTCTCCTGAATACTGAGTAGTGGGAATCAGTTTGAGCTTAGAAAT
>JAWWMU010000106.1:111724959-111735493 GCA_035048155.1 Cinnycerthia olivascens | reverse complement strand
GTTTTCAGTTGCTCCAAAGTTGTTATATTTAACTTGTTTAATTATTTCTCTGGGTTGGTGAGATTTTTTTTTTTTCCCCTTTGGGGTTTTCTGCAGAAACCGAGTTGCTTTGCAGTGGGCTGGATGTTGTTTTCCTTTATGGCCGTACCTTGTTGTGTTCAGTAAATGTGGTGCAAAGGAGGAATGTTGGATGTGTGCTCAGGAGCAGTGGACCTTAGCGGGATCAGGGCTCTGATGCTGATGGTGGCCTGAAATCACACTCACAGCACGGGGTCACTGGCAGGTTCTTTAGGATGCTGATTTGCTGCAGGTCTTTCCTTGCACTGATCCAGGCTGCTGTGGCTGTTCTCACCCTGGATGTAGGGCTGAGGAAGATGATACAGGAAGAGGAGGGGGTTGAAATAGTTGTAACTGAAGCTTCCTGAAATTCCTCATAACATTAATCCCAGAAATTGGTACTCAGATGGAAAAACCATTTTAGCACAGGTTTTAGAGCTTTGGCCAGGGGAACTGAAAGTAATTTCTGAAACTGTTCTTGAAGTTTAACCCTGAAGCATGTCCTTTACAGGGTCACTGATAAAGCAGTTCTGCACATGCTGTTCTGGAAGAAAGTAAACCCAGAACATTGTTTAAAGCTCACCCCTATTATAAAAAGTGTGATTCTGCAAGAGGTAGAGAATTATGAGCCACCTCAAAGATGCAGTCAGCTGCTCTACGAGCTCTGACGTTTCCCAATCACAAATACTCAGTTCCAATGACTTGCGATTGTGGCATTTCTGTACCCTTAACAGACCTCCAGAAGGTACAGTCTCCACATTTTTAGCTTCCTAAAATAGATGTATAGTTTCAACAGGATGATGCCTGTCACTGTTGCATAACCTCCGTTGAGTTCTTTCCGAGACAGCATTTTTTTTAAGTCTATGAGCACAGTTATTAGATAAATGACAGAGCAATAGTAGCACTTCAATTTCTGCATGCTTAGTTACTCCTTTTTAAACAAGCATGTGATTATGCTTCCACATAAAAGTGGAAGAAGTTGATTTAGTAGTTATTTTTATTTGAAAACTTTTCTAGATGTGGGGAAAAAAAGAAATAGGAAATTCCAGCTCAGAGGAGGTCTATTATTAAATTTTTGAATGCATAAAATGAATGGTAAGTTACTATTTCAAATGTATCCCAAGAATCCAGGAATCTTTAAATAACACAAAATCTATGGGTTACTTCAGTGAAAAGCAGAAAAAAAAAAAAGTATGCTATTATTCTCATGCAATTCTTTGACGTAAGAAACGTTTAAAATTATTTTTAAATATATAGAATTAGGTGTTTTCTGATTTTAAGACCAAATTTTAAAAAATAAAATTCTATTTTATTGAAATGCGTCCAATTATGTGTGCAGGGTAGTTAAACAGTTATTTTATGGGTTTGAGGCAACTTCTGGTGGGTTTTGGTGATCAGTAAAAGTAGAGAACAAATGTGGAAACCCCTTCAGTGGAATTCCCTGCTTTCTTCCTTCTGTGCTTCACCCTTTGACTAAGGCAGTGTATGCCTGAGCCGTGCCTCTAACACATTTCTGATTTTTCTGGGTGGGTTATGTAGCATGGAAACAGCATTGCTGTGTGAATAGCTGTGTTACTCTGTGATATTTTGAATGGGCTTAATGTAAAGCTGATAATTCCCCTCGTCTGCTTCAGTCTGACTTGAGATTAGTCCTTTCATTAGACCAGCTTTCTCTAGGCCTGCTTTTAGAAGTTGCATGTGTTGAATACAGACATTAAAAAAGAGTAATTTCCTGCAAGGAATCAGCTTAGCCTCTGTTTCCTCTCTTTCCACCAAGTTCTAATTTTGACTTATGAGTGAAAATATATTATATTTAAAAGTTATATAGAAAGAATTATAAGAGAAGCATTGGTCTACACTGTGCTTTGGAAGGAGCAAAACCCACAGCTTTTTGAGAAATAAGGGCTTTGGAGCATATCCCAAGGGAAGAACTACAGATAATGATAACTTGCTGACTATCAGACTAGAAAATACTTTCCTAAGAATAAGTAACAATATTTTACTAGACTGAGAGGATACTTTCTTAAGTAACACTGTTTTACTATACTGTAGTTTCACTTCTTAAAAGCTATTACTCTTTACTCCAATCACTTCTCTGTATCCCTTTTTGGTAGGTGGAAATAAGGATCCCAGCTGAGTTGCTTTTCCAGGTCCCTGTTTCATATAAACCAGACCTAACAAATCTGCAGCTGCTCAGCATATTTTTCCTCCAGTTTGAGATTTTTTCCATCTTCTTAGCCTTCACTTTTTTTCCTTTTCTCCTGATTTCTCGGCTCTATTACTTGATTCTGTGAGAGAATATATATTGATCATTTTTGCCTTGAAGAAATTGTATCACTTGTGTCCTGGATTTGCTACCCCGAAGTGCTGAGCTGTGAAAGAAGAAAACAAGCCATGGCCTGCCAGGCAGCTAAGGTCATCTGCTGATGGTTTGCTTCTGACCTGAAGATTTCACACTTTGAGTGACTCTTTGATGGCAAATTTAAAATGAAAATGGCTGCTTGCATTTCAAGAAGATATTAAAACTATGAAGAGGCAAGAAAATAATTTGTTGTCTTCAGGGTAAAAAATTGATTATTTGTGATGTTAGCTACTTGGAAAAGCTGCAGTACTTGTAAGAAATGGTGCAGAGTGGAAATGATGCTATTCACGTTTCAGATAAACATTAGCAATATGATACAGATTCTAGAATGATCCTGGAAGTTCACAGATGAGATATTTTGACTTTGAAGGAGGAAGGAAATTCTCATTTATTTTGCCATGGCCAAAAGGAGAATTGGAGGAAGGTGGCTGAGTACAGACCTCTGGGAGAAGTGAGGGGGGAGCCAGGGGAGCTCTGGGGACTGGGTGACATCTGCTGCAATGTGCTTCCACACGATGGGAGGATGACATCCTGGGCATGTCAGCCACGTCCGGAGCTGTAGCATGGCTCAGGGCAGGCTGGGCTGCCTTTTGCCTGTGCTGAAGGGGAGGGATGTGTTCTGAAGGCTCCCAGTGAGTATTCTGATGGGTCCTCATTCTCCCAGTGTCCTTGGTTTTCTAGCATGGAAGAAGGTTCCCATAATCCTCACTGTTCTTAAGACACAAATACGTGGAGCAGTTAAAGGCAGCTGATCCTACACGGGGCTGTATTTCCAGAGCAGAATGACATTCCCTGACATGTTACATAAAGGTTCATTAAAATAATACATGGAAGTCTCTGACCTGTTCAGAGGTTTGAGGAGGTCTTTCCGAATACAGCTTTGGGTAGAGATCCTAAGAAATGCTCAAGGGTCTGCTGTACATATTAAACATAGAGATCAAGACAAGAAAGAAAATCCCAGTCTGGTGACTTAGGAAAGATCAATGTTATGCTGACCGGTTTGTGGGGGGAAAAAAAGGCCTTTGCCTTACTCTTTAACCCTTGATTTTTTGTACCATTACCCTTGTTTAGGCTTTGGTGCAAAGTTACTTACTACAGAGAAACATCTCAAGGACTTCTGATGCAGGATAGTCTAATGTTTGCCATGAGTCACAGTTTGAGTATGAAGTGCAGGGCTTTGTGGAGAAGTTCAGGCTTAGATACATGATTCCTTTGGGATTACTCATCCCAAAGCAATGGCGGGAAGAAAGTTTTCATAGCCTTCAAATATCTGGGATCTGTACCCTCAAGTTCTTTTTTGCAATTTTCTGATTTTTTTAAAGGAAACCCCAGAATTACTGTGTTAGAAACCTACCTATCTGCAGTTCATCTAACACTGAAGTGTGAAAACATGAAGTGGTTAAAAATTTTTAAAAAAGGATCAATCAATCCTTGAATTTTTAGGATGCCAGCAGCTGACACTGTGGCAGTAGCATGATGGATACAGAGAGAAAGGTGCTGCTTTCTGATAACAGCGTTTACAAATAAGATACCTTCATTTTCTTACGGGATTATCTTCAGAGAAGGGCAAATAGAAGATTCAATTACTTCAAGACACACAAGAAAGTGAATTAAAAATGCCAGATTTTCTGTCTTGTTGAAGGAAAGCATCTCTCTTGCTTTGAGGCCCAGTGACGCCAAATGAAATTAATGTAATGTCACCTGATGGCAAAGCAGTTCTATTTAAAGAAAGACCCACAAATGCAGGCAACAGTAAAACATCACCTATAAAATGAATTTAGAAGACTGATCCTAACAATTCAGAGTTTGGGATGTTTTTTGTCAATTTTTAGGAGTCATGGATTTATCTTTTTTTTTTTTTTTTTTTGTGTCCTTTTGATTATAGTAGGAATTTGTAAGTTTACACGACTGCTTCTTTATTAGTGGGAGAAAGGGGTAGAGATTATTCTTTGGGAAAGTAGTCAAAACTTGATGGCCATCTGTGAGAAAAACAAATTTTTTTTTGATGCTTTATAGATGTAAATATCACAACCACAATAGTGGAAAATTCCCATGAAGTTATGAAACTAATAAAAAAACTGCTGTTGCTTTGAAATATTGTTTTCCAAATTAGGAAAAAGTAGTCTGTGACAGGAAATATGAGTTAAGAGACAACTGATTAAATTGACTTTGATTTTTATTTTTTCATTATTCATGAGAAGCCTTATCTTTAGTAAAAATGGTTTCTATTAGTGTCTTGCTGAGATGAACCTTTGACTGCTCTAACATCTGTAGTGCCATGGACAAGGTTGTCTGTTAACTGATATGGAGTGTTCTGCAAGAACTCAAGCAGTCTTGGATATTAAACACACCATGGGAGATGTTGCAAGATCATGCAGCTTGGTCAGAAAAATGGTGCAGCAGCCTTTTTCCAACATATGTAAAATAATGAAGGAATCAACAACCATCTACAAAGAAATAGATGCACCAAAATAAAAATATTCTTGGTGAGAAAGGCTGCCTTTGGGAATTTTATTAAAGCTGTCTGTTTTACCTAAATTCATCTTTTGTTTTTCAAAAATTAAAAAATAAAAATCTAACCTCATCTCTGAAAAAGAATTTTGTATTTATGCAAAATATGTTCTTAAAAATCATCCTGCACATCTGATACTTGAAGAAAGGTATTGAAAGAGGAAAAAAAAAAAGAGGGAGAGAAAGCTGATGATAATTTATCTTAGGAAAAATAAAACAGTCATGTAAAAATCTCTTGGCATTATGTTGTGAGACTAAACAAGTGTACATTCATTATAATGATCTTAAACATCTAGATAACTATTTTGGGAGCTGACTCTTTAGAACGTTCTTCCACTACAAGATAATTAGATGAAATGCCTTCAGAAACAAAAACAGCCATTGAGCAGTGAACATTAGCTAGAATTTATGTCCTTAGAGTAATCTTTGTAGTGAGAAAGTGTCTCAATTATAGATAAATATGAATTTATTTTTAGTAATTTAATAGGAGTCCTTGTGTTAGAAAGTAAATAATGAAAAACATAAATAATAGTAATAAGTAATAGTTTTTATTTTTCTACAATTTTAAGGTTAGGCTCTAGAATAACTGTCTTCAGCCAGCACGAGGAATTCTTCCATCTGCCAGAAAAGCAAGGGATAACTTCTCTTGCTGCTGCAGTTCTAATGAGTATTTTCATACTTATTAATGTATTTTTAATGTTATAGTGTTTAAGTCAGGGAACTGATTAGGTCACTTAATTTAGCCTTAGTTTGGCACTTTACAGGCCATTATATTTTTTCTCTATTAGGATAGAACTGAACTCAACTTGCCTAAATAAAAATAGCTTAAAACATGAGTCTGTCTTCCACAAGGACACTTGGTCTTGATGCCAAGGCTCCCACTAATTCATAGGTATTTGTGCCAGGGGTTAATCCTACCTTCTAAAAATAAGAACAAAATAAAAAATGGACCTGACTTCTAAATCCAATGCACATGGCTTATTTTCCAGCTCATATTTTAGTTTTGCTGGTTGCTGGCCCAGGATACTTTAGAGAGGGCCTGGAGGGTATTTTACACTCAGAAAATGGTTGAGTGGTCCTGTGTCTGCTGGCCTGTGTTGAGCAAGAAAGCATCCCCCCTTCCTGAAGGCCTTTGTGTCTTATTCCTGTTTTTTGACTGGCTTGCACATTGATCTCTAGAAGTATGTGAGATGTTGGTGCTTTGTGTTTGTTTGTTTGGTTTTTTTTTCTGTCCATGGAAATCTAAGGTACATTCACAAAAATCTAGCAGCCAGACTATTACTCTAGCCAAGGGCAGAGACTCCCCGTCTCTAGGAGGGACATGTGGCCCAGTTCCTGTGTGTGCTGTGTGTGTCTTTGCCCATGCTCCTTTGGCAGTCTCCAGCTCCATGACTAGAAATCCCAGAGCTGACTGCCAGTCCTGAGGGGGGATTTCAAACTATCTCTGGGGCAGATCTGCCCTGGCTCAGTGCTCTGTTGTCAGGGGACTAAATAGCTGAAGGTGCTCTCATTGTGTTGAATGTGTAGATACCGTACTGAAGTATTTATCTAGAAATGTTAAACAAAAGAAGTAACCAGAACTGATGTGTTGACCAAGCTGAATACTGAAAACTACTCTAAGTGTTAGTGCTCACATGACTGACAAACCCAGGAAGTTATTCCCCCCAAATCCCATTAGATGTGGTGGCAAAATGATTTGTCAGTCTCTTCATTCTGGCCTTCTTGAAACATGATGAAAATGATAAGCTGGGTTTATTGTTTGGATTTTCTTCCCCTTAACTATATTTGAAGCTATACTTAGCCTATTGAACCTTCTCTGATCTGGTTTTGTTAAATAAATTGATTATCTAATTATTTTGATAGTATAGGTAATATTCATTCAGGAGTCATTTAAACACATTTGACAGCCAATGAATGGCAAAGCTTCCCACATCTTGGGATTTGAGCCTTAGTGAAACATCATGCCAGTCCTGGGAAGGAGCAGTTGAGTGGGAGATAGTGTGCTCCTCCTCTTTGAGCATCTTTTCAGCTGCTGTAGATGCCAGATGTGCTGAGATCTCCAAAAAGGCTACATCGCCTGTGTCACTCATGTAGTGGGAGGTGGAAAACATCCAGTACAGTGTGAGAAGTTTCTTGAACCCATGAAAAATAAAAAAATATGCCTTAAAAAAAAAAAAAAAGGTTCTCTCACATGTTAATCCATCCAGAGAATTTGTCACTGGGGTAGCAACCACCCTATTTAGCAAGATATAAACTTCCCTTTTTCCTAAACATCACGGGCGTTATGGAATTTGCAGCTTAAACAGCTGAAAGGAACAGCTGAGGTATTTGAGGAACTGCATTGCATAGACAAGTAGGGTCATAACTTATTAAAACATTTGCAAAACACATTCCAGTGAGATGAAGTTAAACTGTTAGAGCATCTTCCCACTTAAGAAAGACATTGAGGACCAGAATGGATAATCATGGAAATAGGCTGCTCAGACACATTCCTCAGATTGTTGAACCCTCTTTTGATACCTCTGAGGTCTCTATCACCAGCTTTTAGGGCAAATTCAATTGGTATTACAGGAAGTGATGCTGGAGCTTATGTAAGAAACTTTTTCCCCCTCTCACACTGTATTTCTAAGCTGTACGTGATTTTAGGCTGCCTTGAAAGCATATGTTTTGGTCAGAAATAGAGCAGTGTGCAACATACACTTCCTGAAGATCCTGCATATAAATAGCACAGGTGGGAAAGATGAACTCAGTTGTCCTCTAGTTCAATGGCAGCTTGAAAACTGGTCTGGCTGTCCTAGTGTGGTGATGTAATATTGGCAATGGAAAGCAGGAGTAGAGCCAGAGATTTCAAGATAATGCACAGAGCTCGAAGGCTGCTTCCCTGTGCCCCATCCAATGCACAGTCAGTGCAGCAGCATGGTCACAGCTCTCTCCCCTTCCATCCCTGTTGCTATGGCATTTTGAGGGGCTAGAGCACTGGATGGTGTATCCTCCAAAGAAGAGGCAGAATAGATAGGAAGATTGTCTCCACCACTTCCTGAAAAGTATGCAGCTACATGTAGTGAAAGTGCCTGCCCTGCAATAGCAAATGGCAAATGTAATGTTCATGTTACATTTGCTGTTTGCAGAAATATGTGCAGAAATACATCCTGTAGGTGAAGATGAAAGTGAGAAGTCCTCTCTGCAGTCTCAGAGGTCTTCGGTGAGCTGAAAACACAAATCTCTTCAGAAAGCTGCAGGCACTGTTCTGAGGGCATGTTAGAGAGATTTTGTTTATTTGCCTTGTGTCACAAAGTTGTTCTGAATATTAAATGATAGTCACTGTCATACAGAGGATATATTCAGACTCTAAGCTCTTCACAATTAACCATTTAACCATGTTAAATTTATTTAATTACCTCACTTCCTAACTGCAGATTTCAACTGCATCATCATGGCTTGAATGCTTAGTTGAGTAATGCTTATACACAGTAATGAGTAAAATCTGCAAATAAATCAATGAATCTGTAACTGAAAGTGAACAGAAAAACAGAGATCCTGGTTGTCATTGGCCAGTTCCTTAAGAGGTGCAGAGTTAGGATTTGTTGCTCTTCAATCAGCAATACACTTCTGCAAGGCTTGGTGCTGATAAACGTCACATGCTGTTGTATTAAGTGTAAAAAATTGATTGTTTTTCTGTCTCTAAGGCTAATTGCTATTAGGTCAAATGAGCTATCAAGGTGATATGATAAAGGCCCTTTTGAATATTTATACAGAATTAAATTAAGTACGCATGTGCCACTTGCTCTACGAAGAACATGAGGGAAAATATGACTAACACATAGGAGCAAAGATTAGTTTACTTGTCAGTTCATGGTCATGATATAGATGGAATTTCCTTCCATAAAAACAGCATGACAAAGAGCTCATGAATATTTTCATCAGTAGTTAATGTTTCCATTCCCAGAGGAGAACTTTAGGCCCACAAACAAGAAAGGCTGCTACATTTAAGATTCAAGGAACATCATCACAAAATGTAAACTGTCTGTAAGAAAATTCCAGCTTTGGTAGTTTTACTTCATTAGAGACAAGTGCATCCCAGCTGTTGCACCTACATGTAACTTACTAACCTATTTGTAAAATATTTATATATTTATAAAAATATTTGGTTAATACAGCATTTTGTTATATTGGAAATCTATGCTGGGCTCCACTGAGAGCAATGAGAATTTGTAGATGGGGGGCAGTATTTTGTTTCCATTTTGTTTTTATTTTCACTTGAAAGGTGTAGCTTCTACACTGCTACAGATGTGAGGACATATTTTCAGAGAAAGACATAAACTTTTATGCATTTACTGTCTGATATTTAGGTTTTTCATAAATTCAATAGATTCAAATATAGGTTAGTAAGTTACATGTAGGTGCAACATATATACATTTTGATTTTAGCTGTGTCATAAAAATAATTGACCTGGTTTAATAGTTCAAAATTATTCTCTTCTAGAATAATGATAGTTCTCATAAATAACTATGAATTAGTTCATTACAATCTGACTTTGAAGCCTTGTGTAAACCGTTCATGCACTAAACAGGTTTGAAATAACATTATCAAGTATTGGGACCTCTGTTAGCTTCTGCTAATGATACCTGTGAATTATTTGGATCATCCTTGTGTATTTTTCTGAGGCTTTTTAATCCCTTCCTCTTGAAATTGGGAGGGATAGGCAAATAAAATTAGAAGGAATTTGCCCAAATATGGGCAATAAATAATGCTGCAGTAGATCTGCAGAAACCAGCACATAAGTGAGAGTAGCCCTAATAGTAAATGAAAGAGAAGGGTGAGGGTAAAGTTGGAACAATATCCTTAAAAGTGGATACTTAGCAAAATGAGTTAGAGGTGATATAGTTGGGGGGAATGGTTTTACAAAATGTATTATGGGAAAAGGCTGGCAGCCTTCAAAATGTGATAATGAGAAAATCAGCAAGATTCTATAAAGGGAAAACATCCACAACCATCTAGAAATATTTTTATTTTCAGTTGAGTGCTGTGACATCTTTTCCACAGAAGGAGAACAGAAATTGAGGAAGTTCTTATTATAACTGCTAAGCAAACCCAAACAGGCAAACAGTTTTTTCCAAATACATACAAGCTCTAATGGCAAACAGCAAAGTCCTAAGAAAATTAGATAATTAAATTACAGGATCGCAGACATTTAGTTCTAAGGCAGTCAGATAGAACATTTTGCTACATTTACATTGTTTATATTATTTTAAGAACTCTACTTAAGAGACAGCTGGCCTGTGTCTGTAGACCACGTTAATGCATAGTCTGTCACTATTCTGTTCCATGTGCAGTGTGGTCCCAGAAGCAGCCAGGATCTGTCTGGGGTGGTGTCCTGGGTTGATGCTGAGTTGTATCCCCATTCATCTGTTTAGCTCAAAAATAAGTTTTGCACCTTTAAAACTCGATCTGAGAGTGAAGGAGAAGCGGTGGAATGTCTGAGGCAGTTGTTTGCAAAACATAAAGATCAGAGTTTTCAGCTTCACCCACAGCCTGTGTTGTCTGCAGTGCGGACGGCGAGAGAGAGCTCTCCTTTGCTTTTTGTTAGTTTTTGGCTAGCTGAG
>JAWWMU010000106.1:111688120-111707654 GCA_035048155.1 Cinnycerthia olivascens | reverse complement strand
TTGGTCTTTTGTGTTTCAAGGTAAGAATGGAAGCAACCAAGTTCAAAATCATATTTTCTGCCACATAGGCAAAACAGCTATATACTTCTTTTAGAGGAATAATATAAATTTTTCAGCCGTAAAATGGATGTAGTGAGATGTTTTCTACAAAAGTTGATCCAAACAGTCAGTGTAAAGGTAGTCTTTTTTTCTGAATGTACTGTCAAAAGAAAGAAAAAAAAAAAAAGAGATGAATCTGTGTCTTACAAACTTACTCAGAACAGTTTAAATGGTGTATATATTTGTGTATGTTTTAAGACACATTTTTTTGTGTAGTTGGTGACCTTTGACTGATATTTTTCAGTGTTCCTAGCTCAATCTTCCTTTAAAAGTTTTCTTACATATGGATGCATTCTCAGAATTAGGGGAAGCAGGAGACTAAAAAAAAAAGCACCAGACATACTTTGCTTTCTATAACATCTTTGGCTTCCAGACGAGCATGTGAGTGCAAATATCAAAATAACTCCTTGGTTTTGGTGATATTTCAGATCGAAATGAAAAATCCACTGTATCAGCTGATTCATTACTGAGCCACAGAGAGAAAATTACCATCCACAGGTTTGCAATAATGCATTAGAAATTTGGTTGGTGAGAAATGTCTGTTTATCCCTGCCATGATCAGTCAAACGCCAGAGTTGTTCCCATCTTAAGACACCAAAATTACTAAATATTTTTCGACACATATTTACTGGTTTATGCTAATCAGTACTACAGATGAGACCTGGAGAACCTAGTTCTTTGAGTAGAGGAGGCCTTTGTGACTAGGGAATGTGTGCTGGATCCAAATTGAGTCAGTTGTACAAGAAATGAAGCAGAAATTCAAGTTGGTACTTGCAGCAGTACTTTAGGTTCACATCCCTTTTGTCCTTCTGTAAGTCTCTGACGTGGCTCTTCAACCATCACTAGTTCCTCTAGGATGCCTGACATTTATCTCAAGGCTGGAAAATAGGTATTTCTTTTTATGATGTTCATATCCATGATGCTTGTCCTGTAGTTAGGAAAATATTAATGCAGTCTAAATGGTGATAGGAAAGAGAAAAGGGGTATTGAAATGATAAAATGAGTCAACGGCTTGGGAAATTTTTAGAAAGGAAGAGAAATGTGCTCACCTCCTGTGAATTCCTGTGAATTTGCAGCTGTACAGATTGAAGCAGCTGTCAAATTTCAAAGCTTTTTATTTTCAAGCAGGAAAGGGAGCTAGCTTTGATTTTTTTCATTCCAAGAAAATTCTTAACCACAGTATTAATAAGCAAAAATATGCTGTAATTTTCAATTCTCTTTTACTGGTGTATGTGCAAATACTGTTCTGAGAGTTGTCTCATTTGACTCAAGAAGAGAAGCTCTTAATTTTGCTGGAACTCCAGTACAGTGACAATATCTGGCTGATCGTCAAATATATAAAGACTCTATAAACATAAAAGTGCTTTTTGACCACAGATGGAACCATGATTAGGTGATAGATAAGTGTGGTATTTTCAGGATCTAGATATTTGACTTAGATGTTTAAAGGAGAAGTAAAATGTCTAAGTCCCTTAATGGAGCTGTGGTGATTAGTCAATTCAAAGGCTCCTGAAGATTCAAGAAATGTTTGGGAAGGATTCATTTTCCTCTAAGACAGTGGAAAGGAAACAACTGAGAGTGGCCACGGAAGCAGTTAAAACAAAGAAAATAGTTAATTCCTTTACCAAAGCTATGAGATGTTTTGATATGGACTGAAATAGGCTGGGAGAATGTCTGTCAGAGATGATTTGAACTGAAGTCACCTTGTGTCTTGGCAAGCTGTGCAAATGCTGAAAGAGAAAATTTTGAATGTGCTGCATATTTCACCATTTGCATTCTCAGACCCTTCAAGAGGCTGGCTGATCTTTTGTGAAGGAGTGAATGCTTGCGTGCTCTGAGTCACTCAGAAAAATAAATCCGTACTGCTGAGAGCTACAGAGGACTCAAGCCCAGTAGGTACCATCTGGATCAGAAATAAACCCACCAGTGTCTTGATGAGAATTTGCTTTTCTCTTCTCTTGCTTTCATGTTGATGGCACAGCAATGACAGCTGATTTCTGTTTTGCTTACAGGAAGTGAGTGAAAGGAGAAAATTTGAATCTGTCTCATACACCAGATGAGGAGATCCTTTGCATCACCAGTGACACAAACATTTCAGGCAATTCACCACTCTCATCCCCCAAAGGTTCCTGTCCATCAAGTCTGTTTTTGACTGTACCTTTCCAGAGAGAGTGCCTACTGCCTGCTGAGCCACCCTTGGCAGCTGCCCACTAAGCCAGAGAGACATGTCAGAAAGCAGAAAGGGAAGGCTGCAGGGAAGATCTGCCTACAAACCGTGTGATATGAGCTAAGGAAGCACCTCTGCCTGTGTGCCTCCTGAGGAGGGATGAGTAGTGCCCTGGGGAGGCTTCGGTCCAGCAGGCTGACACCAGGCCATGAAATCGACTTCAGAGGAAGCATCAAAAGAGTTTTCCTCAATCTAAGGACTACCTGACATTGGAACCTATGAAAGTTTGGGAATGTTCTGGTTAAATGCCCAATAGTAATAACTTCGGGATTTATAGAAGGATCTGCCTGAATACCTGCCCCTCCCAGCACTTGATTTGTTACACAATTTTTATTCCTGAAGGAAACTGAGTGATCACTGCCATCTATTGGCAACAAATAAGTTAACATTACTATCCCACTGAGAAAATGGGCTAGAAATTACATGATTGGCCTGAAATTGTACATGTTGCTGTTAAAGATGTTTTGTTTGTTTTTTTAATGACAGTATTACCCTACATGTAATGTGCACTTCTTATGCTGGTTTTCTTTGTCTTAGTTGGATATGTTTGTCTCTTACAACACAAATCTCCATTTATGTAATTTGCATGAGATTGAATTCCTGTTTCCAACAAACACCTGGTAAGGACCGCTCCAGGGGATTAAAAAATTGAAATTTCCAAGTACAAGATAACTTGGTTGCCTGAGGAAAAAATTTGTGCTCATGACACAAATCTTGTGAGAAGAAACACCATGAGATCTTCTCAAAGAAGGCACTGATTACCACATTTAATGCCTTGCTTGTGGCACAAATCTTTTGACAAGAAACATCACAAGATCTTCTAAAAGAAATACACTGATTGTCAGATTTTCATTTATTATTATCACACTGGTCTTAAGAGAAAAGAAAGGAAAACCTTTGCTGCATGAGTGTTCTAACAATTTAAACATGTAAAGGAGAACTGACCATACCAACAATTATAAAATTAATCACAGGCAAAACAATTAATATCTTTAAAAATTATCTTTGATATCTGAATATTTAAGGGTACTAGTTATACAGAACTAAAAAATGTAATAATGCACAAACTGTATTTTAACACCTTTATTTTGAATGTTCAGTGTTTACAAGATTTTCATACCTGCATATAAATAATTAAAAACTAATTTTAAATACATCCTCAATGGTTCAACATCACTAACTTTATTAAAAGTTGGAGCTATTTATGCTAGAAAGATATAATATAAATTTACCATGAGTGATGCCATAGCTGCAGTTGTGTTGTCACTAACACAATAAAAAGTTTTTCTGCTGTGTGTAAGTTTAAGGTACAGTGACATTATTGCAACTCTAGATTAGGGAATTAGTCAAAACAAATTTGGAAGAAAGAAGTTTTTTTCCAATTTTTAATCAATGGTGTATAGGCTTTCCTAAACACATTGAAAGAAATTAGTTCCTCTTGAAAATTAACAGATGTACATTTTCAGAAGCCCCAAATTTCATCCACATTTGTGTTCCAATTATAGATTGGAATTTAAGTTACTTCAGCTGACATCCTTTCCTCTAGACAATCACTGTAGGTTCACCAAGTAAGATGAGAACTGATATTCTGTGTAAAAGCAGAATGGCGGTTCAAATAACCTAAAATTTCATTTCTCATTCATTTAGGATGAATGTTTTTCAGGTGCTTGGAGCAGTAAAAAACTTTGTCAACTTGAACCACAATAAAATTTAAGACTACTGTCTTGCAGGAGGAAACCACTCAGCTCAGACTGAGGATTTCAGGGTCTTGTGCTATGGAAGTACAAGGCAAGTAAAACTGCCTGACAAGCTTTATGAATGGTTGTTTAAATTCTGTAAGAGAAGATTTTCATAGTTGTAATCCTTTTATCTTGAAAGGATTGCTGCTTAAATTACTGTTAACACAATCAAGAGTGGGAGGCAACAGAGGCCTGCCAGTATTAAAGGGATCAAAGCATGCTGGCGTCAATAGATATATTTATGTTGCAGGTTCATTGTATTAAATTATTGAAGTATTTCAGAAGAAAAGAAAAATTCACTACCAATAAAAGATATATTATATTGTTAACTTTCGTTTGAACTTATTCCTCTTTAAAAAAAAAGTACACTTAACTTACCATGATCTAATAAATTTGCCGTCAACAGCAAATTGGGAGGAGTTGTCAACTCCTTCAAGGGCAGAGAGGTCCTGCAGAGACACCTCGCTGAATTAGAGGCCTGGGCAATGTGAAGTTCAGTGAGGAATGTGCTGGATTCTGCATCTGGGATGGGGCAACCCTGGATATGTGTAGATTGGAGAGGAAGGTATTAAAGAGCAGCAAGGAAAGGGACCTGGGGGTCCCTGGTCACTGGCAATTTGAACATGAGCCAGCAGTGCCCTGGCAGCCAGGAGGGGCGAGTGTGTCCTGGGGGGCATCAGGGACAGCATCACCAGCCAGGCAAGGGAGGGGACTGTCCCACTCTGCTCTGCACTGGGACAGCCTCACCTTGAGTGCTGGAGGCAGTTTTGGGAATCACAATATAAGAAAGACATTAAGGTATTAGAGAGTGTTGAAAGAAGGACTAGAGCATGGTGAAGGGTCTGAAGGAGCAACCTTATCAGGAGAGGCTGAAGTCGCTTAGTCTGCTCAGCCTGGAGAAGAAGAAACACAGGGGAAACCTCATTGCAGTCTACAATTTCCTTGAGAAGGGAAGAGGAGGGACAGGAAACCATCTCTTCACTCTTGTGACAAGTGACAGGACCCAAGGGAATGGCCTAAAGTTGTGTCAGGGGACGTTTAGGTTGGATAACAGGAAAATGTTTTTCACCCAAGCCATGTTTGAATACTGGAATGGGCTTCCCAGGGAAGTGATCACAGCACCAAACCTGACAGAGTTCAAGGAGTGTTCTCAGGCACATCGTGTGACCATTGGAGTGTCCTGCATAGGGCCACAAGTTAGACTCTAGGATCCTTGTGGGTCCCTTACAACACATCCTATTCTCTGATTCTATGAAATAAGATTACATTATTTTTTTCTTTAAAACAAAAAAAAAGTAACGTTTTTCTGTACTTGTTTAAGGTTTAGAGGAAGGAATGATTTCTACATCCAAGACAACAAATCTTCATATGAGGAGGTTTCCTGCATCTTATGCACTTCTTCCTTGTTATAATAACCCCTTGTTCTACATACAAGGAGAGGAAAACAGTTTCTAAAATGCAGTAATTGTGGCTTTGTATTGTTTGTCTGTCACTGTGGGACACACAAGGATACACACGGACACTTATTTTTTTTTAGAAAGCTAAAAACTATATTATTAGAAAATCTGACTCTATATAGTATTTCTACGCAGACTAAAGATAAAAAAAAAAGGTTAACACCTCTCCCGTTAGTCAAGACAACTGTTAATCAGTTGTTTTCTAAGAAAAAGTGTGTAAATAACGTCATCTTATCAAAACAAACTTCTGATAAAGACACCATGTACATGAAAAAGAACTTGAAAGCTGTAAAAATAGCAAGTTAAAAAGTGCCTTAAGAAAACCTAAAAAATCAAAAAAACATTTGTCCTTTGGGCCAGTCACCTGTGTTTTCAAGACACAGAATCACACAGAACACAGAATGGATCAGGTGGGAAGTGGCCACAGTGGGCCATCTGGTCCAACCTCCTTGTTTGAGTAGGGTCATCCTAGAGAACATTGAACAGGATTGTATCCAGATGGTTCTTGAATATCTTCAGAGAGGGAGACTCCTCGACCTCTCCAGGCACTCTGTTCCAGTGTACAGTCACCCACACCGTACACATCTCTGTGTCTCTGCCTCAATCTTCTCTCTCCCCCCCTACTCTGTACATTGGCCAGACAAAACCACTGGTTGGTTGGTCCAGCCAGCCAGAATTGCATTCCTCAAAATGCTGCTTGTGCTTTTGGCCAGCTGAAAGCAACATCCTCAGGATCTTTCTATGGCTCTGCTGGCCACCCCAATCAGTAGCTGCCAAAATGGAGAGCTTGCTCCTCTATCTGAAGCAGTGATATACATACTACATAGTTTTCAGCCTTTGCTACTTGTTTTTTTTAGTATTTCCATTATTTTGCCCTAAGGCTTAAGAAAACAGAATCAGAAAGTGATCGTCTCAGCTCATGTTTTATTTTTTTTTCTCAATGTTGCCAAACCGAGGAATGTTTTTTTCTTACAAACAGGAACAGGAGAAATGTCAGAGCAAACACTGCTGACACAGAAGGCCTAATTCACATAAATATATATCTTTAAATTTAATTAAATTACTTACATTTATTTCCTCTTGCCTTCTTATTTTTCTCATACTTAATAAAGCTTGAAAAAGCATTTAGTGATGATTGTTTAATGCAGGACTAAATAAACTCTGCTCTATCAATTTAACCTCATGCCCTGGATCATATTTTATCGTAATAGTGTGCAGTGACAACATCATAACATTTTACATAATCAGACTGGGTCCCTGAAATTATCATGCCTAATTTTGGCCTTTAGTTGTCTCCTTAGAAATTTCATTGCAGAGAACAGCAACAATTCATTATGGTCAACTGGAATAAGGATTTAATTTCTCACAAAAAAAAAAAAAACATTTTAAAATAGGTGTATATGTATATAAACATAGATGTATATGACTTTTTTTCCTTACACATAGACATATGTACACATATATGTATATACCATCCTGGATCTGGATGAAGAGTCAGAAACCTGACACTTTTCATGGGAATGGGATCCTTCTAATGTCTTTTGATTTGCTAGCTGCCAAGCTCCTTTGCTTCCCGCCCTTCCAACTGCTTTCCTGGATGCTCAGCTGCCCAGCTGCCATGCTGGCTGCCCGAGGAGCCAGCTGCTCCAACAGGGAAGTGCAGGATTATGGGGAGCAGGCAACCTCCCCACCCTGCTGCCAACTGGCTGGAGCCTCGTCCAAGGAAACCTGTATTGCTTCTGTTGAATTTTTTATGGACTCCTGAAGGATCCATACGTGCTGTTAAATCCTTACTCTGACGGAGCAGCAACCCCTCAGGGACAAGAAGTAATTTTCCTCAGTAAAACAAGTGATTTTCTGTGGCACGCAGGAGTGCTCTTCTCAAATGTACACTTGAGCTGCACTAATGTGTGCTCAGCACACTTCCAGGATGTGCCAGTGTATCAGAAACACATTCAAATAAGGCTCAAGAAAAACTGAAAAAGAGTCACAGAGGTCCTGAAAGCTGACAATAGTGAAAGACACTCAGGTATGTCAAGACATGAGCAAGCAGGGCATTTCAGATAGACAGGAATGATCTCAGAGAATGGGAATAATCTGGAGGAAATCCTGATGAGCCAGTGTCTTCAGCTTTTACACATAGAAAGCTATAAGCATGTCATGCTGCAGAAATGCCCGGAGTCAATTTATAAAAGCTCAGGGCTGTTTCAGTAGTAGAGGGCAGCTAAAGAACATCACCCCTGGTTACACAACAGCAAAACCAAGTCTTTCATTTACCTCAGTAGCAAACCAAATTTCTCTATAATGCCCTACGCCAGGGAAAATGTTTTGCTTCGGGATTTTTTTTCAGCTAGTAAATGGCATAAAATCCAATTAACATACTAACCAAAATCTATTTGACACAATTCGTACTTGAGAAGAGTGCATGAAAAGAATCTGATCTTGTCTGTATGTGTTTCAGGTATTTGGTGACATTTTGACAGTGGTCTTTCTCCATAAATTAATATATTTGAAGTGGTATTTCTCTTGTAAACACCTCTCCCTCAGTTTATAAAAGTTGTTTGCTTGGGCTTTTTTAACTCACGTTTTCAGATGTTCAGTTCCAACTTAACTCTCCCTGTGAAAAGACCCCTTCATTTTCTAAGAAAATACAATGAATATAGTATTTAAACCAATACCTCAGCTTCTTCCCCTTCATATGTCAAACACTTGTTTTTTGCTTTTCATAATTTCCTTTCCTACCACAACCCACTATTTTTCTCTTCTTTTCTACCTCATGTATTCCAATTCCTTCATTCCTTCTTAATTTGCTTCAGCTTCTTCACTTTATAAAAAAGGTGTGGAGCAGAACATCCTTCCTTAAGCCTATTCAGCCTATTCTGTCTTTCCATTTCTTTCTCCTTGCCCTTCTGATTTCACTGTAAGAAAAGTCTTCTTTCCTTTTCACATTCAACTTTTTGATTTCTTCTTAATCATCTCCTCCTACTCTGCATTGAGTCAGACTTTCTTTTGCTCCTCTTTTAACTCTTTTGTGCCCTGCATCTTTCCTCCTCCCTGCATCACGGCTCCTCACTGCACTCACTCAACATTCTTTTTAATTTTTTTTCTGCCTCCTCCACTAGCCTGTTATCTTCCCTAGTTAAATTCTCTCCTTGACTCATTTAGTGTTATTATTGTTAATAATAATAGTAGAAAAGAAGCTTTCCATAGAAGCAAAAGAGGTCTCTGCCAATGAACCTGACAATATAAAAAGAGATTATAGAGACAAAGGTGACATGAATTGCTCAAGATGGCAATTGAACCTAATGGGACGATGAAGTCCTTGTTTAGTTCTGCATCATTTTGTTGTTTCAGTAATCTTCTACGGAGGGAAAATTGGGCTAGGGATTAAACTATTTGCAAAGCTCACTTTTGATAGGTGGCTGTTTCAGATAACCAAGTGGAAATGCTTCGAATGTGTCACCGGAGCCATTTGTCAGAGACATCCATATTCTTCTTTCTTTTCCAGTATTGCCTGCAGTGTTTATTCTTCTGCCTTACAGAGCTGACACTTTGTCGTACAAAGCAAAATAAGGTTTGCCTTTTTTTTTTTTTTACACTAAATTGCTCTTCAAATATTTATTAGGGCTTACATCCAAATAAGTTAAACCTATTGAAATCAGATTTAGTAAAAGCACATATGTTGCAGGCAGACAGTGTGGCAGGCTATCCCTAATCTTAGTGTTTCTCCTCAAACAGCTAAGGATCTTTGTCTGGGCCAAGGAGATCTGCTTATCTTAGATCTACTGGCTTTAGTAACACATTTTTTCATGGTGTTTTATAAACTGTCTAAACATCACATCTGGCAGATAAAAATCTATTTAATAGTTTTTTTATTTAAGAGTTTTTTTATTTAGGGAAGAAAGGCCTTGGGAAAAGTAGTCTTTGCCTAGCTTTCTGTTAGGTTTTGCACACCTTGATGTTGCCTGCCAGGTGAGTAGGCAGCACAGGAGGAGCCCAGCACAGTTTGCTTAGCAGTATATTTAAATTCCTGCAATGATAATGAATTGAGAGTTGTGGAGGAAGGAAAACAGGAGATGAGACAGGAGAGATGGAACAGTAGTGAATGCAGTCCTGGGTCCACTTCCTCCATGACCTGGGAAGGAGAACAGAAGAGCACAGCATCCCTCACAGAGGCCTTTAGTTCCTTTTGCTCCCCATGCACAAATGAATTGCGCTGTCTGCCTTTGTCTTTCATATTTACAAAAGTATAAGGATATCTTTAACTATTATACATTTGTCAAAATGGTTAAAATATCCAGTGCACTCAAACCTTGTTGAGATGGGCAGAGGGCACAGTCTCATCTGGACCCACAAATTTGTGAACACGATAAGACAGCAATGCTTCTGGAAGGGGCACTCCTGCTCTCCTTTGCTACCAGCAATTCACTGACATCTCCATGGCATCCACTTCTTTGCATCCTTCCCAAGAGAAGTTGTGAGCTATGCAGTGGGCCTGGTGGGGAACTAGCCATTAGGAACTAATTTCACCTCAAAACAGTTACTTGAGCCAGTTCAGCTTCTTTTTTTCTAACTTGGGTTATTCTATGACTCTATGATCATAGTGTGCCTTGTATTAATCCTATCCATGACTGGAAAGGATTGATAGATATTTGGGTTTTCTTTTCTTTATTTTCTGCTCCATTTGGTCCTTTCTATATCAGAAGTG
This sequence comes from Cinnycerthia olivascens, assembly GCA_035048155.1. NCBI lineage: Eukaryota > Metazoa > Chordata > Aves > Passeriformes > Certhiidae > Cinnycerthia > Cinnycerthia olivascens. The sequence continues at coordinate 111,697,424 of JAWWMU010000106.1, read as the reverse complement.
TGCTCCTGTTTTGACAGAGAGATGACACCAATGCAAAGTGTGTTACCTGAATTGTGGAGCCCTTTCAGTGGTGAACAGAAAGGGATCCAGTGGAAGCTGTTAGGCAGACACAGCTTAGCTCCCATAGGGGCTCAGTGCCAGGACTTGTGGCAAAAGATGCAGTAATACAGAATAAGGAATGCACAACCTCAGCACAACTTCCAGTTTTAATATTAGTTTCAACTGGAATGAAAATAATCTCCAACAGCAATACACTGTGTAATTAACACAGCTTGATTTTCTGTCAGTCAACCTTTATTCTCTTAAAAATGTCCAACTCAATTTGGAAAAAGAGCCCCACAGAAAAAAATAAATACATCACCCCACCAAGATTAAAATTATTATTAAAATGAAATAATTAAAAATCATTACAAGTGTTACTGAGATTCTTTATTAAGTTATCGTAGATCAGGACAAAAATTAAGGTTTAGCAGAAATTTTGCACGTGTTTAATATGGTTTCATCTTCCTTTCCTTGGTAACAAAAGACTTAGTAAATGGCTTTCTGTTTGCTAGAAATACGAGGTACATGTAAAAAACTGCATGAGTAAACACATCTGATATTTCAGCTGTAGTGTCATGTGTCATTTTAAGTGAAAAGGAAAAAAAATAGTGTCAGGGATAGATGGCTGAAAAGAGGAAGGCAAGATCAAAAAGTGTATACCAAGGAGAAACTGAGGCAGTTGAAGGAACAGGTTAAGTGATGTTTTTAGATTTAGAAGTAGCATGACAGGAAGTGCATTAGAAAAGAGGACAAAAAGGGACAAATTGAAGAGGGCTAGGAAGATCTAGTTCTTTTATTTTATTTAATATGATTTTGGAGCTGAGTTCTTTAACAGTCTAGTCTTGCAACACAGTAGAAAGAAAGCAAAATTAAATGCTTGTTCTTTTCAAACCTATCAGAAAAATACATAAATTACATAATGTCTAATTGATTAGTTCCTCTTATGATAATCAAAAACTTTAGTTGGGATCAGGGATAAGGTATGGTCTTTAAAAGCATTTCAAATTTGATGCTAACAAATTAAACAGTTTATTTCTTTTGTTTATAAGGTCTAAAGACACTTCTACATAATTTATTATAAGGTGATTTTTCTCTGCCATTGGCAGATGTTTTTACAAACTAACTTTTATCAAAGGATGGAACTCTTCAGAAATAAGGAAAATCTATGATCAGTTATTCCTTTGAACCATTATTTAATTTAATAAGAAATCTGAGGGGTGACAATGGAGAGGGAGAAGATAAAGCCATTGGTCCCACTGCCCCTAATACCAGAAGAGTGCCAGACTTAGATGTAGTCTTAAAAATAACCATGACTATATCCAAGTGAATTTAGAAGTTATAAGAACACTGCTCACCTATTTCATTCCCATAGCTTTAACCCCATTTTCTCATCTGATGAAACAGGAACTATTCTTTAGGCGTCCTTTGCCTCAGCAGGCAGAGAGGAGGAACAGATTGGTATTTTTCCCTTCCTTTGAGTCACTGGAGACTTTCACAGCTGGAGACAATATGTCAAAAAGATCCATTAGTAATTTATAAAATTCTCAGCTGCTTGGCTGTGTATCATAATCACAGGTTCAGCTTTAAGTCAGTCACCAGGGCTGGAGTCATCATGAAATTTTTCCTCTAGGTCAGGTAGGCAGAAGAATTCTGACATTCATAGCAAGGGGATGACCTGCTTCCTTGGGTTGCTTTACTTTAAAAGTCCTCTACTCCTACAAGGCCTTAGGCTATGGCATTGTTCTGTATTTTTTTTCTGAAGTGCTTTCAGACATTATAGATTTACTTTTGGCCTATCACAGGCATTTTAAATTCTCCCTAAACTATTTATTAATACTATGTGATCTGGAGTCTGTGGGAACATGTGGAAGGCATGTCTTATACTCCGTTTGGAATAGGTCTCAATTGCACTCTTACAGCTTCAGGTTTGAGGACCAAATGACCATGATGATCTTTTACAAATTCATATTCCTATATTAAAGAGATTCATAACATCAAATTTCTGTTTTCTGAGTAGATATTTTTAGATCAAGCTCAAAGTTCTTTCTAATAAACTTGAGTTTTTTGCTTTGAAGTATTTTTTCCAAACTTAAAAGCATACTATTTATTTTTCTTCAGTTTCTGTTATTATTCCTAAGGTCTGAATTGATGATTAAAGTACAAGATTTGATCAGCAGTCTCACCAGTGAGAAACAGTATTATCTGAGATTCTTCTTTCTGGACATCAGCAGCATTACTTGGCCAACTATTTTTCAGGCAGGAATCCACCCTCAGAGAGCTTCACTGACTGATTGTGTCTGCTCAGTCTCTGTGTCCATATTGGCTTGCAAAACAGAGACAAATTTTCTTTACCTCTTTCCAGTCTAAACATCAATTCCTTCTGAAAATCTCTAAACAAATCAACACTGATGTGCATTTTATTCAAATAAAAACACTACCCCACTAACACTTTTAGTACGAAGCGCTTCTAAGAATCAATTAATCCACTGAATTCAGACCATGTTAACTTTCAAAGTTCTTGTCTAAACTGTAAAGTGGCAAAAAGTCAAATTCTTTTTAGAAATTTTTTACATTGAAACTATCAATATGCAGTAGGTCTAGAAAGTTTGCCAGTCTGATGAAAAATCAGACAAGAAATCAGCAAGGATTCACAGAAGACCACTGTGGAAATCTAGCCTTAATGTAATAGATAACAAGAAAATATCTTAGCTGTAGGGAATGTTCTTAAGTTCTGCTTTGGAAGTAACACGAACCTAAGGTGGAGAAATTTTTCATTTGGGGTGGTCCTTACAGCTCATTTTTTTTCTAAAACTTTTCAAGCCTCCTCTTTCACTATTGGCACAACACTCACATTCAAATTTTCTTGTTCTTTTTAAAAAGTTGAATAGGTCAGCAGTGGAGGTCAGAAAGCTCTAAACTCAGACCACTCTGCTTCAGCACACCCGGAGTGATTCTCCATCTGCAGTGAAAGCTGCCCTTGAACTTTTCCAACCACAAAAATCCCTAAGTTCAGGTCCCCCTGATGAAGGCTCTCATTGCAAGGTGAAATTAAACATTTTTTTATGAATCAATGCCTACATGATATGTGTAAAGTCTTGATATTGCCCTTATTGCCACGCCCTGAATATGTCACTCAGTCTTTGGTGCAGCTGAAAGGAAACGTTTGGGTGATGATCCTCATGTTGGTCAGATGGAGCTCTTCAAGGGGGCCTCTTCATGTCACCTGCACGGTTATTCTGGTCACCACTCTGCTTTTTGGTGCTGTCAGTAGGTTGCTGTCATGAATCTGCTGTCACAAAGGGCATAATGGTGAAGATGTCTTGTGTGCCAGGCAAGAGATTTAATTTAAACCTGTTATATCTGCAAATAAACTCTTTTAGCTGCTGTAATGACAGGTGTAATAAGCTGTCATTACCTCAGAAAAAAGAACTTTTGTCTTTTGCAGTGCCTCTGACAGAGCTGAGGATCTGGGTTCAAAAGAAAAATACTCAAACCAGTGGGACAATTTGGTATCTATTTTTGGTCTTCTGGGATCAGATAACAGCAGATGCCTGTAGCAGGATTCTTGTGGTGGAGGGTCATGCCTTGTCCTTCTTGAATGTAATTCTAGTCAAAATAAAAAGGAGAGAACAAACCAAGCCACTATTGGATATTTTCTAAAATAAGTTGAACTGTCAATCTTCAGAGTCATGGTAATACAAATAATTGCCTTCATATCTTCCATGCTCCAGCATTTGTGATGAACTGTAAGCAGTTCAAAGGGTCCTTTGATCAGACTGATTATTTCTCAGCCCTTGAGACCAGTTGTCCTCAACACACAACTCTCAGGTCCTGGAAAATCTTTTCAGATTTTAAAGTCTTTATATTTTTCTTCCTTGAAAATCTTGTCGAAGATTTTGTCCAGGGAACAATTTAAAAGGCAAGCCATGTTCATTTCTTGCTATTAAGTTCTCAGTATCAGTTAGACTAAGAGAAAAACAACTTGGACCAGATTCTTGTAAAATAACCTCTATAGACTCAGACTTGGAAGTTTATCCCATGTCCCTCCTTTGGCTGAACAGTCCCAGCTGCAGACAGTCAGTCAGCACGGAAACAAAACCTTCATTACTGAAACTTCCAGGAAAAATAAAAGAATATGGAAGGACTTATTCCACCGTCCTACCAAGCTTGGCTTTTCAATGTTCTCCCTAGATCCTCTCTGCTTCCTGCTGAACAACTTGTAGGTCTGTTTTCAGGTTATTGTTTGAAATCTCTATGTCAGAAACTTCGTGTTTCCAGCTTGGCCTTCCAGAGCACAGAGGAGACAAAGGGCTTAAAATATTAACTCATTATATTGTAATTGCAGGTGCAAAATACCCCCCAAACCTCAAAGATGGTGACTTCATTGTAGAATTTCTTAATGATAAGGCCAGTAGAAAATCATTACTGCTTTGTATTTAAAAATGTTTAGATATGTTTGTAATAATAAAACTTTTATGTTATTCTTTAATGGGAAAGATGAGAATATGTATTGTACTGAATAACTACTGGAAGCTGCTGTCTAAAGTTCAATTAAGAACACACCGCAATTCTCTGCTGTTCTACTTCTACCAAAAATATTAAAAAAATAGCATCAAATTATGAGATGCACTAAGTTTTCATTTAATGTATAAATACAGAACACCGAATTTCACTTTTCTTATAGTAACACTGTTTGGCTTTTTTAGCTGTGTGGCCTTCCCATCAGACATTTCATTAGCATGACTTGTGCCTTAAATGCCACTTGCAAAAACCCCTATAGATTCATAGAAACAAAGGACTGCAAAAACTATTCAAAAGGCCCTCTGATCAAGTCCTCTGCACTAAGCCTCAACAGGCACCTATGTATTTGGCTGTGTAAAAATTCTGGTTTTAAGGAAATGCTATGATCTGAAAATAGCTGGAATCCTCTGCTACTTATCAGAAATTACAAGGGCCACCTATAATTTAGTGCCTTGGCTAATACACTCATATTTTTGAGGTGATTTCTCACTTCTTCACCTCTCCTTTAGTAACAACCCGACTTTAAATCCCTGTTCAACAAAGTCAACAGGAAAATTCCCATGAATCTTAACAGAAACAGGTTTTCTCTGTTTTTCTTCTTGATTTAGGTGAGTGGCCATGGAAATCTTTGGCTGACAGATTTATGTGAAGACAGCAAGACACCTAAATTTTAAATCTTCACTTTAGCTTGTCTTTTATTTGAGTGTGTGCTTTGGGAATACATTTAGATAATTTTTATATTTCAGTGTAAATCCCAAGGCAAAATGTCACTTCTAAACCCATATTTACCAATTTTTCATTTAATGGATTTGTGGTGAAGTGTTGATCTTGACAGGAGAAATTAAAGGTTTTTTGCTGAGCCCTGATGACATAGGTACAGTTGTCTCTGCTTTGGGCAAGGAAAAGCATTAGATCATCTCTCTGAGTCCCTGTCAGACCTATGATACTTCAACATAACTAACTTGCTTTTAACTTCAAACAGACATACTTGTGGCTAAGGCAGACCAGAAAATAAAAAGAACATGTAGCAGGAAAAATAATGTGATGTACCTGTTTAAATCCATTAGGTATAGGATGCAAAGAACCAGACTTATTTAGGCTCACTACTAACAAATTTCTGTTCCTAAATAAGATACTGAGGGAAGCCTTAAGATAGTCTCTTTGATGTAAATCTCATGCTGAGATTCTTTTTCCATATAATGAGGAGGAAAAACATTAAAGCTACAACAAAAGGGCCAGTGAGAATGGGGTTTCTTCCTGCCAGAATTGCCTAGGATTAGTAAAACATCATCCTCTGGATGCAGTCTGGTCTTCCTTCTTTCAACTGCTCTCTGATGAATTCAAATATCAAAATAACTTAAAAGGAGACAAGGCTTTGCACAATAATAGAAAACAAATCTTTTTGTTTGTTTTGTTTTTACACAAGATTCTAAGGTTCTTGAACATAGAAAGAATCTGAAAAAGCTACTTAAAACTTGTGGTTTAGATGTGCTATGGTTCTAATTGGTTCTTTTCATTTTAAGGCTTGTCCCAACTCCTACAGAAGTGAATGAAAATCTTTGCAGTAACTTCAAGGGCTGATAAATCTACCTCTCAAGCTTCTCTGCAGGGACACCCACTCTCTTGTTTTTTTGAATTCTTGATTATTCTTTTGGAAATACCAAAAGTTAACATAAAAAAGGGTAAGAAATTAAGCAACCTACCTGTTTATTTTATCTAACTTAAAACTAATTATAAAACAGTTCATTGCTGTCTGGATGGGTATAATGTCCATCCAAGGAAAGAAGGATACAGCTCTTCTAAAGGAGAGAAACAAGTTACAGCAGAGGTAAAGGACCAGGGTAAAACTGGGTGGCTCATAATGGTAAAGAGCCTAGTTGGGTTTCAATACAAAGCTTCAAAATGCTAAATAATCTACATGTAAATTAAAGAAAAAAATTTAATGGCCTTAGTATTTGTAGCAGCACTTGTATCTTAGGAACCCACTGCGTGAGGGTGACATATTTGAGAATCTTTGCTGAAGGGGTTAGAAATTTCCCAAACTGACAGCTCCAGGATGTTGTCCATCAAGATTGCATAGTCAGCCATGCCAGTCTGCAGACTCCCTAGATCTTCTCTGGGATGTGGGTGAGAAAAGAGGGACTATTTGCTTGCCTTTTACAATATTGCTTTTAATCCTTATGAGTATTCTGCTATCTGCCTCAAACAGACATCCAATAATGACTTTAGGGTTTTCATGAGAAGGAAAATTATTCTGTCTTAGCAGTGCCACATGGATTTTCTTCCCATGTGACCTGCTTCCAGGTCTAGAAGATGTAAACCTAGTCCACGACCAGTAATGAAGTTGGGCAGAGGAGCTTGAGTCAAGGCAATACTTTGGTATGCTCCATTGAAAAATTCAGTCCCATTCTGTGGTGTCAACAGATGTCTCTCAGGGCAAAATGAAAGAATAATAAAATAACAGAAACAAATTAGCAAATTGAGAGAAAATTTGGGTTTTATTTTGCAGCTGGTTAATTAATATGCTGCTTTATTTCTCAGCTGATTACTGCTCCCCTTTCCCTCTTCACTGAACTTAACATCAGCTTGACAAAAGTAAACTCCTTATATGCAACCAATGAAGATGCAAAAGCAGGAAATCACAGAGCAAGAAAGAGAATGGCACCTTGCTGCAGTTATCCTGGGAATCCACAGGTCAGTCCAGTGTATCTAGTGCAGTATACTGACCTCTAAAAAATTTCTGTGTGATAAAACCCTTTGCAAGCCTTTATCAGTTAAACATGGTTTGATCTCCAGTCTTTGTGGGATCACAGCCCCAAAGGTGAGTGAGAATGGCCCAAGCAGAGGATGATGCAGGGAAGAAGCTGATTCCCATCACCAGCAATGACACAGTCCCTGTGAGATACAGCCCAGAGTATGTGCTGCCTGAGACAACAAGAGAAGGGTAAGAATGAAGGAGCTTGGGAAAAGAGACAAAGTTTGTAGAGAAATGTTGTGTTCCGGACAGATTCAGAATAGTTCAAAACTCTTTCAAATCTAAATTCCCCATTTTCACATCTTAAACGATATCTCAAATATTTTTTCTTTTTGTCCCACTCTTATTAAGTAAATATCTAAGTGGTAACTTATGACAAGGAGTTATACGTGCAAAATACCAACATAAAGTATTGCGTGGTATAATTTGAAAAGTATATGTTGCTTTACGATCTATCAAGACTGCCTGCATTAAACTGTTCTCTGAAAGGTGAGATTTTATTCACTAATTTTTGGCTAATCTACTTAGGGCTTTAGGAGGCAAGTTTTTTTAACCTGTGAGTTTAATGGTTTCCTTAGGTCACTACCTTTTTTGTGAGCTTTTCATTAAATCTCATTGTCAAAAAATAAAAAAGCTGTTTTGAGGAAGCAAACTTTTACAAGGGTCGTAGTTTGTGAATTCACCTGCCAAAGACAGACTACCACTTTCCTTGCCATCAAAACAGAACTAAATTATACATGCTTCAGACTTGGCTCACGGCTTCTTGGTTCAATAAAAAAAAGAGGGAATTAAATAGTTTCCTTTTTGTACTCCCAAGGGAATCCCGCTAAGTTAAAGCACATATTAATCTCTTGAGCCGGCAGCTTTATTAGTAAGCGTTCCCCAATCTTCAGGGAAATCTAATTTCACAAATAGATCAGAGTCACTTCAAACGCAGCTTTCAGTTGCCATCCACCGGGGGACAAACGGGGAGGAGGAAGTTTGTCAGCAAAGACCCTCTCTGAGCCCAAGACTGATTACCAGAGGTGTCTCCATCGACTGCCACCCACCTAAAGTCGATAGTACTCGGATGAGTACGCCGGTGTGGACTATATAAGAGAAGCGCATGGCCCTGAAGGGCGCATCCCCGCTCTCCGGGCGCAGCACCGAGCGCCCCACTCCGCGCCCGGCGGAGCCTCCGCGGGCACACGGGCTCTCCGACGGCGGCACAGCTCCTCGCTCCCCAACCCGCACGCACCCAGCCGGACTCGCCTCTGCCTGAAGGTAAGCGGCCCCCGCCGGCTCTCCGGAGGGAATCCTGGCGTGGAACGAGAAGGTGTCGCTGCCCCGGCGGCGGACAGCGGGTCGTTCCCCGGTTACTCCCCGGGTTTGCCGTGCGCCCTGGCACGGCAGGGAGGGAGGCAGGGAGGGAGGGAGAGCCCGGAGCCGTCGGGGAAAGCCGGCTCCCATGAGGATTTGCAAGACAGGCCAGCAAGAAAACAGTTTGTAAATAACAGAATTTCCCTCCCTCCCTCTTAATCCTACCCGTTTTCTATAATTAGGATAGCTTACTTAGGGCATTAAGTGCTGCTCTAGAAGCCCCAGCCTGTGGTGATGGTTTTCGCCCTCTACACCCTGATTTGCGGCACTTCCAATGTAACTCGCCCCTCACTGAACTCCGTCCGATTGCCGTCCGCTCCGGCCCCCGGAACCCCCGGTGTGGCACTGCCCGGGCTGCACAAGGCTGGCCCATCGCGGGGGCTGCCCCGCCGCCCCTCTCCGCTGGCAGAACCCGCGGGCGCGGGGACTCCAGGGGCAAAGGGAGCCGAGCAAATCCCCTGCAAACCCTGTACCGCGAACATGTGCGGCGCGGTTAATAACCTTCCCCTAATCCGTGTCTATTGAACGCAGCCTCCGCGGAGCCGGGCTCTGCGCGGGGGCCGGCGGGGCCCGTCGGGTCCGCGCTCCGCGCCCCCTCCGCCGGCGCTGCGCGGGCTCTGCCCGGCC
>JAWWMU010000106.1:111660729-111687782 GCA_035048155.1 Cinnycerthia olivascens | reverse complement strand
AGCGGCGGCAGTGCCCCTCCGACCGACCCCCGCGCCGCCGCCGCCGCCGCCCCGCCACCCCCGCGGCTCTTCGCCGCCGCCCGGCACGGAGGTAAGAGACACCGCGCTGCCCCGAGCCGGGACCCCGGGGGTGCAGCCCCCCCGGATCCCGTCCCTGCCGCCTCCTCCAGGACTGAGCCCGACGGCTCCTTTGCCGGAGCATCCCGCTGCAGGAGGGAGCGGGCGAGCGGAAAGCGGGTCGGGGGATGCCCTCCCATCGCCCCGGGGCTGCCACGGCGGGGGCTCTGCCTTTGCTGAGTTCGAGCCCCGCTGAGGGCAGCACAGCCCAGCCGGCGCCCCGGCTGGAGCTGTGCAGATGTCCCAGACGGAAGGGAGAGGGTCATTGGGGCTTCGGCACCTTCGGTCGGGAGATCAGCTGCGGCCACTATTGGTCTACAGCCCCTCAGAGCATGCCTTCCAACTTCCCTGTACTGCAGCGCAGCACTGAGGGAGCCCCATTTTCCCCCAGATTTAGGACTGCTGCTCTGATCTGCACAAAGAGGATAAATGACCAATCTGAGCAACAGCTCTCTGGACGTATTCCTTTAAACTTCCACTTCGGCTTTGCTGGTTCCCATGTGATGCAATTCTCTAGGTTTGCAGGGCAGGCTCAGAAGATCCAGATCGAGCTGAGCATGGGGCTTCTTTCACCTTTCGGAGGATGCTCAGAGTAGGGCAGGGACCTGTCTGCAGCACTGGCACGGGCCAGGCCTGGCAGTGACTGCAGGGACAGTTCAGGCCCAAGCACAGCTGCCTGGTGAAACTCCCACTGTCTTTGGCCAGGAGACTGACACTGCTAGGCTTGATTTCCTCCTGGAGTGGAGCTGTCTGAGGGGTTTGTGTGGGTTAGGATAGTGCAGTGCTGCAAAAAAGGAGAACCTAGTGACTATCCTTGGCTGTAGCCCACTAATATTTTTCTCTTGTTGTCTGCCACAGACCTTGCTGGAGAGAAAAGAAACCGAGCAAACTCAAGGAAGTTCGGTTTCTTAGGAATTTGTGTCCCTGGAGAGCGCCCTTGTGGCTGATGGCTGGTAATGGGTGAAGCTGAGATGCAGCCCTCCTCAAGTCTCACTGGTAGACTTACTCTTTTCTGCTCAGTAGTCTGTTTTAAATGAAATTAAGCCCCGTTTTGGCAAAACTTGAAATTGGGTGACAAATTCAGAAGTTAATAGGTGAATAACTGATTGGTAGGGTGGCACTTGTGCAGGGAGATTGCTGCACTTTCTAAGGATACTGGGCTAAAATTTATCAATCAAAAAGTAAACAATGTTCTGATCTTGGAAGCTTCTCAGTCTGATCTGCTCCAGATATTGAACTGTACATCCCTAAGGGGTTGTATTGCCACCGTGAACTTCCAGATATTCTTGCTTTTCCAGACCGTAAATTCTACGGTAGTTATGGAAAACCAGCCCAAACCAGATTGCCACAGATTTCTGTACTGCCTGGAGAAGATGCTGCAGGTTATCAGCATCTCTGGTCATAACTGTTTATTTACTGTGGTCTGAATTCTTTAAGTGCTGTGGGCAAGACCTCAGCCCAAGAAAAAAAGTAAAATGGTCTTTTCAAGGCAGAGTACATGAAGGCTTGCATTCTTCTTTTCAAGAAAATGAAAGCTAGAGTAGTATGAACCTGAGAATTAGTCTCAGGTTTATACTTTACAATAATTATTGCAATAATTACTATTATCAGATGATTTGAAGAAAAATTCTGTTTTGGACAACAGTCTCTCCCATTGGAGAAGTTTGCTCAACTTAATAATTCTATTTAACTATAGAAAGCATAAGATTTCATAATATTTATATAACTTGGAAGGGGAATTTTCTTAAATCCATCAGTATCGTGCACAGTAAGATTGTGTTTTTTGTTAGTTGTTACTTTTAGTAACTATTGTACTTCTGTTGTACACAGAAGGAACAGCTGAACATCCTTAGAGAAAGTCTCCAGTCGTCCCTGGCATAGGTGCAGTGTGCTAGGGGCAGCCACAAAGCTAACTATCTCTCCAGCCTAGAAAGAGCAGATCTCCAGTTTAAACAGTAGCTACATTTTTATATTCATCTCATTTTTTGTTACCAATAGCAAGGATACTATTTAGTACCTATCATGATGGTGCGTACTTGTTTTTTGGGACAGAGGTCTGTGACAAGGCTTTTCTTACAAGTAATTAACTCTTTTTTTATAACTCTTGTCACCAACACATTAATGGTAACGTTTTTACTCCAGCTGGTAGTACCTGATCATCAGCTGAACAGAATGCTTGTCTTCCCTCCCGACAGGGGAGTTGCATTCAGTTGAGTATTCAGCCAAGTATTTGAAACTGGAGTTATGTATTTTGATTGTCTGTAGCTGCTGAAAATCAAATTCAAGTGTTTGGTTTAAAAGACAATTGAGCAGCTAATTGCTTCATTCGTTTGAAACAAAATGCATCTGGAATGGTGCTGTATACAGAACAGAGAAGGCAAGACAAATAATTTCTGTGTTTTTTCTTTTTAGCTTTTTTTCTTTTCTGAGGGTGCTACTCTGTATTATCAGTGAGTTGAATAGCAGGAGGACTGAAATGCTCTTCCCCTCCTGTTTTCTCATTCCCTCACTCTCAGGACTCTCTCCAGCTATAGTCTAGCTACTCACTGAGCTGCAACTCCACACTCACCTTTCTTTTATTTCATTTAAGGGCTTGATTAACTATTTATACAGTGAGAAAGTTGACCTGGAGTACCACTGTGTGAATTCTAGGGGCAGCACAGGGCAAGTGGCTACAGCACATGTCCAGGGGTGAGCTTTGCAAGAGGATGAGACCCTCTCCTTAGATTGATGGGGTCCTGCTCATTCAGCTCAGGCTGTAATGGAAGAGCACAACACCCATAGGGTGTCTTTGATGAGACAGGGAAGAGAAGAGTGAAACAGTTGTCTGTCAGACATTGTACATGTACCACTCAGTTTAGATGCATAAAGAGGATATGAAAGCAGGAGTGGTTTGGTTCTGTGATATCCCATCTGGATGTGGCTTGCAGGTGGTTCACAGGCAGGTCCTGGGCCAGAGCTATGCCATGGGAATAAGAGCTGTGCTCTACTACATGTGATTTTGTCACAGAGCAAAGGGGCATGCCTGAAACAGAGTGGATGCTCAAACCTGCCCAGCTGTGTGGGACAGTGAGATGCTGTGGCTTGCCTGGAAAGGACTCCTCAAGTCTTTCTTGCCCCTTAATGACCAGGGTTACATTCCATGTCATGTGCTTCTTAACCATTAGAAAATTTGTGTCATGGTTCTTGTGTGACCCAGGACACTTACATATGCAATAGAAATACCAGTTTTACCATCACTTTAGCTGTCTTAACTTCTTATCTCTTTTATCCCTACATGTTCAAAAGTCTTATCTCACACAGATCTGTCCCTGTTTTTCTTGGCGACCTGATTAATGAGAGTGAGCACTTACTCTGAACAGTACCTTTAGCAGAAATTCCAACTAACCAAAAAGCAATCTTCGTATTTTCTAGGATTCCTGGTAGGATGTCACTAAAAATAGAAGATGTTCCTTTGAGTTATTATATCCAGTGGGATTAAAATTTCTGTCATAACATCCTTTACTTGCTTGATTTCCATGAAGTTTCTGTGCTTGAGTGTGATTTCTTTTTTTTTTTTCACTAAGAACTGTCTTCAGGTTTTTTAAACTCAGTGATGAAAGCTCTTCAATGGATAAACTTTTTTAAAACTATCCCCCGCTTCTGATGCATAACTATGGTCAGCTTTCTTTTATGAAGAAAATATGTATTTTCAGAAAGAGAAGATTCAACTTCAGGTTATTTTTGGATGTCACATCAGGGGGACTAGAATAGTTTGTCATTCTTCTTAGATTTTCTTTGTTACATTTATCCAAACACTTTCCTCAAAACCAGAATAGCTTCCATGTAATTAGATTTTTAAAAATCTTGAGAAATAAAAAAATCTGCTTTGACTTTTCCTTCCTTACATATTGCCCATCACCGCAGAGAAAGGAGTTATCTAAACTTACAAGTGTTAGGGGGCTGAAATCTCCTTTTTGTCCTGGGAGACCAACAAGACATTTTAAAACATTTTGAGTAGTCATTTTTCAAGCATGAAGGAATGAAGATAAATATTGCTCTGAGTTTATGAGTATTTTCAAATTATCTTCCTGAGCATATCTACTTCAGATTTAGAATAACATATCAGAGAAGAGAGTTTGGCCCTCAAAATATTTAAGCTTTGAGGTTGCACTTACAAGTTCAGTTTTATGCCAAAATTTCTTACACATCAGCAGCAGAAAACTGTAAGTTGTCCTAGGATATGTGAGTGCTAGTTTAACCATTATTCATCATAAATTAGATTTGAAAGATATGTTTGAGTTTTTTTTTTAGTTTATGATTAAATCAAACCTGTATATTCTACGTAAGACGTAAGAAAATTTTGTTCTTTTTTCTCATATGAAAAGATCTCCTCTAAGTGTGGGAATGTAGTAATGTAGTGGTAATTACGGCTGTAAGTCTCTAATTCTGCAACACCTGCTGTGCCTAATACTTCAGTGAATGCAATTACAGATCTGGAATAAAATAAGAGAACATTGAGGAATGTAAACTTTGTCTCTAAGAAATTAAAATGTATGGTATGACATAATACAGTGTTTTTTGTAATACTTAAGCCTCATCCGATTATTATTCCTGTTAATAAGCTAGTTTTTTGGATTTTTTTTTTTAGATGAGAGTTAATAAAAATAACATTCTCCAAAATAACATTTACCAAAAAACACATGATCTTAGAAATTAGCAAAATAGTGGATGAAATTGGTTTAAGAGAAGAATAACTGCTACGTTAAAAAAATACAAATAAATTCTTCTGATTTATAGTAACCATTCCTTATTCTGTAACTGACATTTTTGAATCAAGTTAAGTTGGTAGGTAGGCTTTCCTGAAACAAAACCAGGCAAACATATTCTGCCTTGAAAGATTAATATAATCCATATTCCATATGGGCAAGGGTCTTGATTTTCTTTATTTTTAATGAGATGGACATGATCTGGAGATAAATTCTAAGTTTGTATATTCCTGATCCAGTGGTTAAAATAAAATATATTCTCATAAATTAGCAAATTTAATGACTCATCAAATACTGTTCCTCTCAGCTGGACATCCACATGGCAGTGTCCATGGATTAGGACAGGGCAACTGGCCTGGATGCTGAGAGGAGTGAAGATTCCGGAGGACAATGTGCTTCCCAGGCCAGTGGTTGCTGAGGCAGGGTCAGAGGGGCTGTGAGGACCTCACCACACCATGAGGCAGGAATATAAACAGTCCCAGAGGGTTCACTGGAACTTATCTCTTCTTGTACCATGGTTAGGTGTCAGTTCCACCCAAAAACTACAAGCGGGCAGGATAGATTTACATTTCCTTTGATGAAAGGAAGTCCCAAATGTTGCAGCGATTCCTTCAGTTCTGCACAGTGCTTGGATCAGTCATGGTTACGATGGCTTAGTGATCTGTCACACCAGTGCTACATCCCTTTCCCTGCCTGCTTGGGTTTTTAGGTGTATTGTGCAATATGACTTTTAACAGCAATACTCTGTGTTTGGAAAGCACAACTGCCAGACAGTAGAGCCAGGCCACTGAACAAAAGGCATCTGAAATCTAGGATGAGACAGAAGTCTTGCATATTGTGGTGGAGAATATCAAGCCCATGGACCAACCCTGAGAGCTGATGAGGGTGTGAGCAAAGATAAAATGTAGTCGTTGCATACATGGAGACCTAAAATATAGTGAAGTACCAGAGCAGTCCTTCAAATGTAGTGGTCTCCAAGGGGCTTTTCTCTCACTTCCTTTAATCCCAGTGGAAGGCACTTGGTATCTGAGGCATGGTGCTGCCCTGGCAGAAAAAGGGAGAAGCCTTGTTGAACTGCAGTACCCTGAGCAGCAAACATTTCAGAGTGCATTGTGCTGTCCCTGGAGCGAGATAGGATTTCAGCATATGGAAAAGCTTTTCTGTTGAGCTATTGCTTTTATCAAAATGAAGAGATCTTCTGGGTTTTGTTTTAGTCCTATTTCATGTTTTTATAAAACCTGTATTTAGCATGACAAGACTCACAATTACTAATGTACGCAGCTCTGGCCCCAAAAAAGTGAATGTCAGAATTTTCACTGTATTACACCAGGATTTGGCCTGAAGTACACAAAGACTTCTCTAATATGCAGCAAAGTGAATAGCAAAGAAACCAGAAGTTTTGTTTCAAAGTTCTGCGTGCATTACTATCTGTAATTCAGGAGCAGCATGAATTTTGTATTAGTCTAGCTTGGCCCTGAGTCTGTGAGCAAACTGAAGAGCTGATATATTTTGTGTGGTTTTTTCTTTATGCACAGTTTGATTTTTCTATCAAGAAAGAATGGCAGGTCTCAGTGTTTTTGTGGTTTGTTATTTCAAGTGTTAGTCTGCCAGAGAAAGCCTCTGAGAGGTGGGAAAATGGCAGTGCACAGGTATAAGGCTTTGTAATCCATATATTGTTTGACAGATAGCCTCTAATCTTGAAGTGTGGAGGTGATGTTTCCTCTTAAATAAGTATGTACACAGGGAGGAAGATATACAAAGAGAATTATACATACATACATCCATCTAGGCACACAGATTCCTCTTTTAATTGGTAAAGTTTGAGGGCAATTTGCATGAGAAGGATGTGATGTTTTAGACCCATTTGTGATTTAGGAAATACCAATGTGCCTTATAAAGGCTTATATTTTCCAAAGTGTTTCACACAGCATAAAAATAATTGCCAAGTAGTCATCACTGTGCAAAGCTATAAGCAAAAGTTCATAATCAATGAGATACCCAAGAAAGAAGCACCATCAACAAAAAGAGCCACTGAAAGGCTGCAGAGAGAAAGGGATGACTGGTTCTATGCCTAAAGTTTATCTAAGGCCTGAGTTGAGGTAATTTTATTCTTAAAGATCTCTCCAGGTGACCTGAAGGCAGTTTTTGGAAGGGGAACATATCCCCCTTATTAACACCTGTTTTCTAGAAAACTAAAATTTTCAAAGGTTTGTCTAGTACATTGCACAAAATACCCAAAAGCTGGAATGGAACCTTATCCTCTGTTCATAATTTGTAAGACTTGTTTTAAAACATACCAAATAAGTGCACTTTAATAGTCATAGTAAATATCTTCTTTTTCATTACATACATTCAGGTGACACTCTACTGAAAAAAAAAAAAAGCTCAGTTATTTGCTTATGTTTGGTTTTGGTGGTTGATGGTTAGGCTTTTCTATTCAATTTAAGGATGACTGCTTCATTTTGTCACTTGTGCATTAGAGGTTACTACTTTTGTGTAAGTCCTACAGGCTATTTACTCAAGGTTGTGGGTTTTTAGTGTTGGCCAATTGGAAAACAGTTGCTCTAGTGAAGAGTTTGATTGACTATTGATTACATACTGAGGGCATAATTCTTTAGGTTATAAACAAGATTTAACACATGAAGGTTCCAAGCATTTGATTGATTATTGGCCATTTTGATATTATCCTACATGTAATTGTGTCTGTGCAAAAAAAAAAAATATTGATGTGCAGTGCTCCACTGATTTTACCAAAACAGTGCTTAAAAATATGTTCATTTAATATAGGCTTTAACACCAGTGAAAAATACTGTTTGGAGTTACAAATTGTGGCTACTTTTTGATCCTAATACTTTGTTTTTAAACACAGAGTTAAAATATATGTAGTCAAGCAAAAACCACTCATGGTAATGGCAGAATTTTGAATGCTAAGAATATTTAAACTTTTTTATTTTTTTTAAGTTTCTTGTTGTTGTTTTTAAAAGTTTATTAAATCTTTCTTTCTCAAATTTAATTAAGTTGGTTCAATTGCATTTTTTGTACATATTATCTTACTACATGATTTGAAATATATGTCTTTGGCTTAAAGAAAAACATTTAAGGTTACACCAGCAAAGCAATTTTTGTCATATTCCTTGCAGATTTTAGATAGCATCCTGTGTGACATAGCACAAATCTAATTAAGGCTTTGCTACTCAAATTATTTCCTCCTTTTTTACTCAAATCCATAAAATAAAGTGAGAAGCAAAATAAACCCCTACTGGAAAACAGACAGACAATTTTTCTTCCTTAACCTGTGCTGTTTATGATGACTTTGAAATGAAGTGTTAGAAAATGCATCCTTGTCAGTATATGTGGCAGTAGTGGATGTATGCCCTGGATTAGTAAAACCCTTAAATCCCATTGGATTAAAACAAGTAAGGAGATAGCTGTGATGTTATTACTCTAATCATGATAGAGTAATTACTTCTTTGTCTGTTAATGACATAGCATGCCTAACACATAAGAGACTTCTCGGCTCTCACAGAAATTTCAATTTAGGAAATTTAGGAAAAAGATTTTCAGAACTTTTCTTTTACACAGTAAACAAGGAGTAATGGCTGAGACATACTAATCAGAGGATTTCTTGTGTGTCAGAAGGCAACCAAGAGCAGGATAGCTGCTTGCTTTTGATATATGCACCTAAAGTTTGAATGGACCTCTTAGTCAGTAGTAAATTAGCAAAGTACCAAAATTCCCATTATTATATGATCAAATGCCAGGTTTGTGTATGAAGATAACATACACAGATTTCCCTCTTTATTCAGTACCAAGTCACTTTTCGAGGTATCAGGCAGCTCTCATTCTTTCAGAAAAGGGATTATACAAAATAAATCATTTGTGTGGATAAGACTGGCAGAGGTACAGCAAATTTACACTCAGATCTACTTCTCATGGACAGGGTGGCTCTAAATTACCTGCAGGATGGAGTCACTCCATGCATGCTTGTGTGATTCAGAGGCATGGGAATATGGAGGATCACTTTTATAAGGTGCAGTCAGGCTATCAAAATCCTTGAAACAAGTCCAAACTACACATTTATACTGAAGTCCTCTGTTCCAGAACTGAGTAGCACTCCAGAAAAGCCGTTTTTACTTTTGGCTGGGATAGGTGTTTCTTTCCTGTCAGAACAAGGAGTGAGAGAAGGAGAAAATCTGGAGATTAAGTATTACAAGTATGTTAAGTGCTATCTTAGAATAAATAAAAAACCTCTGAAGTATTAAGGGTAGCACTTTCTTTGCAGTTACATTCTATCTCAGAATGCCAGGATATTATGACAGTGATAGTGGTATTAAAAATCAGGGAAATGTTAAAGTTGCTCAGTCCCAAGATATGGAAAGTGTTTTCTGCTTTTTTATCTAAGGTTACCTCTTTCTGCTCAGCATCTTTTGGCCCACTGAAATATGTGTTTACACATATATTACACCTGTTTTTGGTCCTTGAAGATTAAACCTCCAATATTTGTATGTCTAAGTAACTCACTTTGATTCATTTATATGTGAGACTCCCATGAAATATTTTGATCTTAGTTATACTTTATAAGTGGTCTCCTTATGTAACTATGATAGGATAAAATGACCTTAGCCCGAGTATAAATCTGACAAACGATCACTGGGAACATCTTTAAAGCAGTAGTTTATAATGAAGTATCTATAATGGAGAAATGGTATATTATTAATCCATTTGTGACTGCTCTGTATCTCTTGTAATTTGGAAAGAAATAGAAACATTTCTAAAATAAGCACAGGAAATGTAAAGTACAGTCAAACATCACCATTTGCAAAGCAATCAACCTGGAGTCTATTCATATTTAGAAAAAAGAGCAGGGTCTAATTAAGCTCTGGCAAACTCGATTCTATTTCCTCTCACACCAATAGAGTTTGCCTATGTTTGTCAGTGCTGAGTTTGGCTTGTACACTGTTTAGCACATGTCATCAGTTTTCATTCAGTCGATTCAACTAGTTCATATACTGCCTTTGATATATTGCAGCTGCTCTTGTGTTTAATTTATGCAAATATTCCAGAATCTACATTTATTAGCAGCCATGATAGCTAAAACAGAGTGCTTTGCATAAAGTCCTGCAGAATTGCATGAAGTGAATATCCTCTTAATACTTACAGATATATAGTCTCTGTATCTTATTCTAAGAGTGGATTTGCCTTCGATCAGGAGCCCTCCAATAACTTTCCAGGCATAATTTGGAGTCTCTGGATTCATCTGAAATATCATCTGAAATATCTTGATAGTTAAGTGATTCCAAGTAGCTGATAGACCAATTAATGAAAATTGCTTTCTGTTATAGAAAAAAAAAATTACAAATAGGGAAAAATAGCTTCAGTAAATAATGTCTTGAATAGTTCGAGCTGTCTTTCCTATATATCTCATTATTTTCAGTGAATTATCCTTTTGTAAGTTTAATGAACTTAATGAAATGTATTGTAATACGTCTTTCCTCTTGGAAAGGGGGAAGTACATATTCACAGCTTAGTATTCAAAATAGCAAGGGTTTCATAATACCCTACATTTTCTCATTTGAATTGTTTGAAGAATATGTCATCCTGTTTATTAGATTTTCTTTTAAAAGGAAGGATCTTTTGCTTAAACTCATACATCAGATCTGTAATAGTTTTGAGGTTTTTTTTCTTTACTTTTCAAAATGATTATGTATTTTATTGTTTTACATGTTCGCATCTCTGGCAGAGGAGAAAAGAAAAATGTTGAAGTATGCACATAGTGCTTATCTGTACATATGTGACACTGTTCCAGAGTCTCATAATATAAATTATAGTTATTAAATAACTTTTTATATTTCAAATGAAAATTGAACAGAATATATTAACCTAGATCTTTAGCCTTTCTAGTTTCAACAGTTTTCTAAAGTGATCGCTAATAGTAATAGCAGAAAAGTAACCTTATACACTACAATTGGCTTATTTCTTGATCCCACAGCATTTTCTGATGGAAATGGGGATTTGCTGAGGGGGAAAAAAAAGAAATTCATCCTTCTTAATGTTCTTTTGCCAAGCTAATATAAGGGTCTCCACAGGCAAGGATTAACTAATATAAATATGCTTTCTGAGCAGCTATTGAAGAATTACTAATAAACATAATTACAGCTGAGTTCAAGATATTCAACCCTGTAAATATATCCTGGTATAATTTCATTACGCTTGGCTGAAGCCCTGGAAGAAGCCAATGCTTCAATCTCTTTGTTCAAGTCTTAATGAATTATTGGAAAGTGGCTGATTAAAAAACATTGGATCAGAAGAGGCTGCTGCATTCTGAATGTTGCTCTCTTTGATGTTGTTTACCTCCCAAGTTGACTCATTTCCTTGGCCAAAAACCTCTGCACGTGAAGCCCTGAGCCTACTTTGTTGGACCATTATATTGTGTTTGGAAGATAAATATGGTAGGCAGCTGTTTGGTGCACATTTTAAGTGTTCACTGGAACTCACACTTAGAACAGAATTCTCCCCAGAAGTGGGGCACAACTGTATGGTAGCTAAATAAGTGAGATGCCCTACCAGACCTTTAATTTCTTCTTAGAAACCACACTTTCCATACTTATTCCTCTTTCTTTTTTTCTCTTTGGTAAACCTGTTTGCTACCAGTTTCCAGCTGCCTCTGAAATCAATGTCTCTTCAGCTGTCCAAGGCAGAGTCTAAAATGTGAAAAATCTGTTTGTGACACTGAAGCCACTGTGTGGCACTGGGGAAGAGTCATGGCCTACACTATGTACCAGCATATATTTGTGGAGAGCTCCAGATTTTAGTTAATCAGAAAAGAGCACAGGCATAAGGGATTAGGATGTGAGTGCATCTTGAGATTGGACTCAGATCCTTGACTAATTCCTTGACAGTCTGAACACATTCAAAGGCGTGGACGAGGTTTGAATAATTGGTGACCCCTTCACAAAGTCATGGCAGTGTTCCATTCCTTCCCACAGCACACATAGGAGGCAGCCCATCTGTGAACATTCACATTTCCCAGCAGATCAGTTCCACACTACATTGTTGGCTCAAGTAGCCTCAAATAAGTGCAGTGTTAAACTGCATCCTGTTTTCCTTCATCTCCAATAAACTAGTCTCACTTAAAGTTCTTCTTGTTGTGTGCATCCCCTACAGTAATGTACCCATAACATTCCCCACTCAGACAATGGGTGACAAACACTCTACTCAGATTGTGTGGAATTTTTCAGTTGAACCTGTCTTCAGATTATCCTTTCACACATCCTCTGCTCTCTTAGAGTGGAGATGAGGGTTAAGAAGGTGGTATGCTAGGATTGAGGCTCTTTTTGGATGGCCTCACACTATGATTAAATTGTTAATCATGGCCTGCTCAGATAGAAGTGACCCAGAGTATGTGGGTTTAGAGCTTCTGGGGTATCTCATTGGTACCACACCTTGGAAGGATCCTCAGTTGTATGTCTTCTGAAATACCACAGAAGAAGCACCAGCGCAGACTATGCTTTTACTTCAGTTACCATAGCCTAAGGATTATTTCAAATTAACCACATAGGTTTAATTTGAATAGGCTAGTATCCAGGCTAAGGATATTTGAAGCACGGTAATGAGGAGTGTAGCTCAGGCCTAGTAATTTACTCTTTCTCATAAGAGAAGGGTAGAATTTCAGAGAGTGAAATAGGGGGGGGGAAATTACATGAAAGATGATTTAGCCAGACAGGTAAAGACTTATTTATACTGGTAGAATCTCCAGATGGGAAAATCCATGGTTGTTATAGCCTCTGTGCCACCAGAACAGAAAAAAAGGTTGGCTCAGAGAAGAGAATCTGGCTCAAAGAACTTAAAATAAATATCAGATGTCAGAGCTGTGACTTAATTGTTTAGCTAAGTAGATCATGTGAATTACACACAGATTGAGAACCTGGTTTTGCTCCTGTTGAAATCAAGGGAAACAGAATCAGGGCATACTCGCCTTCCAGTGTTTTTCAGTTCTCAAAAATGTGTTATTTGAGAGTACACCAGCTCCTAGAATAACTGTACCAGCCGGGAATCCAGAGAGTTGCTTCTACACAACCTCTTTGTGGTTTATTGCTGTAAACATAAGCTAGGAGTCTAAACAGAATCGATTTCCTAGTTGCTCTTGGGTTTTATTCCAAAATTTGACATTCAAATAATGGATTCTTTCACTAACCATGGCAATTGGAACTCCCAGTTCAGACAGTGGTTTTTGACAGTTGCCAGTCTCAAAGAGATACATTGAGATGTACACTTATTTTTCTCCCTTTATTGTAGTCTTACAGTACAGTTCTTCCAGTCTTGGAATTAGACCTGTGCTCCAGCTCAAAGACATTGGCTTATAAATATCCCCTTGGGAAGATAGTTTTGAAAGACT
This sequence comes from Cinnycerthia olivascens, assembly GCA_035048155.1. Taxonomy (NCBI): domain Eukaryota; kingdom Metazoa; phylum Chordata; class Aves; order Passeriformes; family Certhiidae; genus Cinnycerthia; species Cinnycerthia olivascens. The sequence goes on along the minus strand of JAWWMU010000106.1, from coordinate 111,674,522 downwards.
TATAACTTCATAGAGATTTTTTTTTCTTGTAATGAACATCTAAAAGATAGTTTTATGAATAAAAAGAGACATTCTTTTTTTAATCTCACCAGTTTTAGTCTTACACTAATGAATGCTTCCTTTAGTATATTTAAATTCTCTATTGAAAATTTAAAAAAAAACAACCTAAACTATATTTAATCATGAAGGCTTTATAGGAGTGAGGAAACTATCCAAAGAAGGATAGTAGCACTTGAAAATTTGAAAAGGATTTTTTAGTTACAACTAAAATTAAATGATCTGGAGCTGACTGACAATCTTACATGCAGGAAGGACAGGATAGTTCTGGGAGAAGGCTTCACATGTGCGATTGAAGTACATTTCCATTATCTGGTGAAGATCCTTCACAAAGTACTAGTGACAATGTGAAATACTGATAGACGTGTGGCAGAAAAAAAAAATGTTTGGAAACAACAACAGCTAATTTATAAACTGACATATATTTGTACAAATTCTATCTGGATGATGAATGAATTGGTACAGCATGTAACTGATATATTATAAAGGAACATAGCATAGAGAAATTTTTTGGTATCATATTTCTGGACATACTTGGGAGATGCTGTGGGAACTATTCTGATTTAGATAGGGCAGTCTTTATGTGCTGGTTTCTGCATTCATACTGCAGCTAGGGCTCTGCTTCTTCAAGCTCATGATGATGATAATACCAGCATTCTTTTACAGCAGTCTTTTAACCAGAACTGAGCTGTGATTTCTTTTTTTGAGAAATGAAAGTACAGTGTCTAAGCACTTAGCGAGCAATTATATTTCCTTCATAAATGGTGAATTAATCAAAGAAAAATCAAAGTTTGAGGGGAAGAGGAGGAACATAATATTCCCAGTGTTGAAAAATGTGAACTGTTCACAGCAGGAGAAACTATCCTCCCCATTCGTAGTCCACCTATCCTGACACTTCAGACACGATTAAATGTTTCTTTTGTAGCTTGAGTGAGTTAGCTCCCTCCAGCTTCAGGTTATGTCCTTCCCACAGTTCAGTGCCCAGTCTTGGTGGAGCCAACTCAAGGGATAATCTGTTGCCCTTAAGAGGATGTTGAACTGGTGGCTGGCAAGCCCTCTCAGGCCGTAAATAGTCACTGCTCTGCTGAGGTGGGAAGGCCTCCCTGGAATTACTGTTCATGCCATTAGTTGTCTTCATAGCAACGATTGCTAGCTATTCCTGTCACTCTCTGTTCCCACTGGCGGCTCAGCAGAGTCCAGACAAGGTGTGGAGCGGACAAGCAGAACACAAAGGAGGGGAGAAGGCAAAGGGCAATGGCTTGGCAAGAGTAGGGCAGGAACAGGGAAGAGTGGGGAAAGTGTCTCTCTGGGTCCTTGTCATGGAATTGAATGGATCTGTATCATTCCCCTGATTGCAAGCTGACCTTTTCTGCTTCTAAAGCTACTGAAAGGCCTTGGTAAAATATAGTTGTCCTCCGTAGCTTCTGTAGGATTGACCTCAGTATGAGCAAAGGTAGGAATGTGTTATGTATCCATTGAAAGTGATACAAGATGAACACCAAATACTCCTATGTCTGTTTCTCCTACTTTTGTTCTCTTACATCTGGATGAATTTTCCAGTCTCTGCCCTTGCACTGTCGCAGGTGCTTTTACTTTCAAACGACATGGTGATGTGGATCGCAGAAACTGGGACTACATGAACAGTTGTGGTATCTCAAAGATGGTCCTTAGAGTTCCAGTCAGAAAACTGGGAAAGAACTTCTGTATTCTTTCCGATTAGCAGCTTAATAAAATGAAAAAGCAAAGTCAAGTAAAATCAATATGTGTTTGTTTACTCTTACTGATGTGATTTCGTGGAATTTTTTATTGAAAACTGAATTAATTTCACCTGAAACACAGGAAAAACTGGAGACAAAAGTTTGTCTCAGAGGGCTTTGTGTCAATTCTACCCGCACTTGCATGAAAGAAGGCAGGTTTCCCACAGTCCATCCCACACTGTGCGTGGAAGGGATCGTGCTTGCAGGACTGCCATGATCCTAGCTGCAATAGCACAGCATCCCTGCCCAGGGCACTCTGCTCTCGGTACGTCCTGTGATGTTTAATAGAGAGGTGCAAGGATTACAGGACTGAAGGTCTTGCTTTCTCAGAAAAGATTTCATTCATTTTCTACCACAGATGAATGAAGATAAAATTGCAGCAGTGAAGAAAATTTAGAATACAAATGAGCACAAATTTAGAATATAAATTTAGAAGAGAAATGAGCACATAACGCCTTCTGAGACAGCAGCACAATTATGGCTCTGGTGCTTCAGAAAGAGAAACTTGAAAAAATTGGACTGCTTTAAAAGTTATCAGTCTCATGATGTACACCAAAGTTCATTTGCTTTTCCTAAAACCAGTGTTGTCTAACAGTATGAAACATCCAAAAAGGGCCTGGATAATGGACAGTTTTTTCATAAAAACTAGTGCAGAATCAGTAGGATGTTACTTACAGATTTGTCAGAAATGTGGCAAGGAGCTTGAGACATTTTGTTTCTAATCCTGTGTAATCCTTCGTATGTAGTAGTAAGTAAACTGAATTAATTCAGAAACTGACTCCATTAAATAATTTGCAGTAAACAAAGAATGGAGGATTTAGGGATAAAACACTGTGGCAAATAAATGTACTTCTTCTCAAGGTTTAAGAACATGTTTTATCTCATGGTTTACAACCTTGCATCATTTTTAAGTAAGATATAGGATTTAATCAGAAGGACTCTAGGAGAGAGGTGGTGGTAGGGATTTAAGGAGAAATTACCCCTCTTACGTGTTCATAGACCATGATACAATGGGGATGATAGAACATTAAACATAACTGAGATAGTTATTTTGAATTAAAATTGGTATTTCACACAGAATAATTTGGCTGAAGCCTGTTGTATTTATTGAATCCTATCTGCTATTTTGAGAAGCACATCCAAGAAACTTGTTCATAACCTTTTCCAAATAAATGGAATGTGCCTAGCTCGTGTAAGATTTCTCTTGCCTGTTTAGCAGTTATTAGAGATAAATAAGTACCCCTTTATTCTTGAAGAAAGGTCCAAGTCACGTTTTTTGTGTTACTATTTATATTATAGTATGTACAGAATCTTCCATACCATTTATAACAGTGTTCCTAAAGTTTACTGCCTCATTTCTCAAATAAATTGTCTAAATTCAATTCAAATAAAGTGTCCCACATTTGTCATTTGTTTTCTTGAAATCCACCTGAGGGTCTCTGCAATAACAATAAAGCTGAAAACTACTTGAGTAAAAAATGTCTTCCATAATTCTCTTGCAATTACATGAATGAGGTGTTGATGAGTGAGAGGGAGTATACGACCATCAGTGAGAGTACAGTTTGATCACTGTTAAAAAGCAGCACTTCAAATTAAATTTCAAGACTATTTTTAGAAATCTTAAAAGAAATAATGAATATTTCGTTCCAAGCAAAATGTGAATGTGAGAAATTTGAAATACTTCATATCTATTTGCATCTGTAGTGTGCAGGTGTCAATTCATCAAAAAAATTTTATGAGGACATATAAACACACCTACAGACAAAAAATAAGCATGCAGAACTAGGAAGGCTGTATGCCTTTGCTCTTTGTAAGTTTTTAATTACTTATTTTCACATTTTGCCACTGTTTGTAGGCGTCCTTTTCTGTTTTGGGATTTTTTGGTCAGTTTTAGGAATCCCATTGTACAATAATTTGTGCATTTTTTAAAATGTCCAGTACTTGCAATACTGCATTTTCGGTAGAACCAAATTGATGTCAGTTATGCTCCTGGATGCCCTGTGGATATTAATCCCCCTGGTTTTAAGGGAGCAGTGATGTAGGTAAGGCTTACAAGGGTGAGTAGGAGAGATGGGACATACTGAGTAGACATTCTGGGATAAGAGTGAATGGTTGACTCTGAAGCGAAGAGAAGACAAAAATAGAAATCGTGACAAAACACCAGACTGTTATTTTGGTGCTTCTTTTCGCTCCCATCTTTAGCAGAGTTAATAACACTGATTTTTTTTAATGTCATACTCATGACAATAGTGGCTGACATGGTAAACTTCATCAACCATTGTGAAAGCAGACCCGGGTATGCTTTCTCTTTGGGGTCATTCCATTGTACTTCTGAACTCCCTGATGCCACAGGCCACTTCATTACTCAAGTTTCTGGTAAATGTTCCAGAATGAAATGTTAAAATTTTATGTATACAAGACCCGATATTACATTTGTAACTAAAGTTGGGAGAATTTGAAGATCTATCAATTAATCTGCATTTAAGAAGAGTATTATTTGCCATGCTCACATCAGAAAAATATTACTGGAATGAATACCAAGGCAAGGAAATGTTAAGTCATTGGTTTAAGTATTCTTAGAAGCACTGTTTCAAGTCTGGACAAATAATTAAACATGGAAACATTTATTAGACATGGGAGAAGAACTAGCATTTCAGGACTTGACTAATGAGGTACAATAACATATCACAATGTGCCTTCCAATTTTCTGTATAAATAAAGTTGTAATGCCAAACAAAAAATTTATGGACGGCAAGTAAGTCCAATGAGATTAGAATAGTGTTTATGTCTACTTTTTGAGAGGATAAGTTGACCAAGTAATTAATTATGATTTCTTAATTGCACTCTATGTGTAACCCTTAAGCTCTTAACTTTGTGTTGTGGGAACTGAAAGGGCTCTCATTAGGCAGGGTAATGGGAAGCCTGGTAAACTGTATTTCAGAGCAAAAAGGTATGCATGAATACTTTCAGCATATTCTACATTCAGTAGATGGCAGTGGTATGCAGTGATATATTAATTCCGGATTTTCTCTTGAGCAGACATTCTTACCTCTCTGAATCCAAGCAGTGTTGGTTTGGGGATTTATCTGAGACTTTTTCTTCCCCAGAGAATACTGAGATACTAGTAAATTCTTCCCTTGCCAGATAGAAAATGAAAAAAAATTGCTAAGTTATTGTGATCTTCATTGCACAGCACTTGGAGGAATTTGGTAAGTTTTGAATTTCAAACAGCAATATTACATCCAGAAAGGAATGTGTCTGTCTGGAGCATTGACTCATTTTCCATCTATGCTCAGTATGTACACATCAAAGTCTCAAAACAAAAAATATTCAGTAAGTGGGAACTGTGTCTGTTACTTAACAGGAGTAGTAGCACAGTGACTTCTCAGAATACTGCACACAGAAATAGATATTTTCCCTTGTCTAAAGGAATGAATTGTAGATCTAGTGAGGGAAAGTACGGTATGTGAGTTTGGGAGGTGGTATATAAACAAACAAATTACTAAGACAATTAGAAATTATTGTAAAACTTTTAATTGTGGAAAACTGGAAGAAAAAAACAAAAGCAGAAATGAAATTTATGTAGTAGAAATTTCAGATGAATAGTCTAAGAGGATTAAAATACATCATTTAAATAGATATTTCTCGTATGATAGTTATTTCTGGCACAAATAATATAAAATGTTTAATGATTTATGATTGATAATGATGGAAGAAGTTGCTTCTTGTTGCACAAAGGGGTTTTTTTCCCCTCTTTATGAGAGACTGCAATAGGAAAATCATTCAATCTATTAGCCTGTGAACTGAGTTGTAATACAATCAAAAATTCGTCCTAAGTATTAAGGATCTCAGAATCAATTGGTGGTCCCTTAGTAGAGAGTAAAAATGTCATATATTTTCAACAAAGTGCATACTCTGTTTCTCTGCTGTTTCAGATATCACATGAGGAATCAGAGAAACATTTCAACATATACTGATATGTCTATTGTGTACAGAACAAAAAGTAATTCTGGTAGCAATGGCATAGCAGCGTAAAAAATATAGCATTTCCAGCCTAGCCAAAGCTGCTGGAAATCCTCAGTTTTTCAGGTAAGGACTTTGTCCAGCTCTGGGCTCAGAAGTAAGAGTTTTGTGCAATCTGGTCACAGCCGAAGTGTAACAGTGAAAGGAGGAAATTAGGACATTTTAATTGGTTGGGGTATTGAAGAAAGAAGTGTATGCTAATTGATTCAACCATGCTTAATGTCATCTGCTGCTGGGGCTGTGTTAGGGGCTGAACTCCCCAGCACTGTGAAACCTTGGTGTGGAAAGTGCCCCAGCCAGGGCTTGGGATGGACTCCCTGAGACAGCTGCCCACGGTGCTGACCACATGTTCCTGTCCACCTCCAGCAGTTATACCCACGGCAGAGCTCTAAGCACACACTTCGTGCTCCATTTATTCACAGGGTATTTTATCTGTGATCCCCAACTATAACACATATGCTTTACTCCACACCACACTGAATTCTTAACAAATGAACATTAACAATTTTTTCTCCACTAGGATGCTTTATCTTTGCTCTTTGAACCATTTTCTATTTTGAGCAAAATTCCTTTTAATTTTTTTTAGACTGAGACAGTCCATCTATTTTGAAAAGCTGAAGGAATATACTTTCATCCTGGCATTGCAATGTCATTCTAGTCGCTCATTTTCCTAGGATATCACTTTACTTAGGTATTATTATCTTGTTCCAGTTGAATTTCATCTCTGTTGCATCAATTCTTCTGGGAACCTATAAAATTCTTTATGAATTTACATTTAAAAGATTTTATAATTAATTTTATCAACAAGCATTTTATTTTCTGTGCTAACTATACCATCTTGACATTGTTGAAAGTATGCAAACCTCCTCCTAGTAGAGTTTCACCTCGTATAATTGCTGTAGGGAAGAGTTGCCATCTTTAGGCAAGGTGGAGAATTTCTAGTAAAGCAAAGCTCCACCCAAATAAATGTGACTTTTCTGCGTAAGTACTTAAGACAGTTTTGCTGACAGTGTTCCAATATTTTTGGGAGCATGATATTTCAACCATTGCAACATTTGTTTGTATACTATGAACCAATATAGCCTTTGTATAAGTTAAACTTCAGAGAGTCTTATCCTTTAAAATGTCACACTTATTTAAAACTCTGCTAAAACATACTGTGTTGTAAGCAGTTTCATGACATGAATTGTTCTTTCTAAAAACAAAACAAAAAAAAACCCGAAATCCACATGCTGTTTTCATGCCAAAATGTTTTGGAAGCCTGCATCTGGGTTTATAATAGAAGAGGCAGCTCCATCTTACTGCTCAAAGTTTTCTACTACCTTCTCACAGATAGAAACAAGAAAATGCACAACTGTAGTGGTTTGACTCTGGCTGGATGACAGATACCCACCAATGCCACTCTATCACTCCCCACTGCAGCTGGACAGGGGAGAGAAAATATAATGAAGGTTCATGAGTTAAAGACCGGGAAAGATCAGTCACCAAATACTGTTATGGGCAAAACAGGCTGGAATTAGAGATACTAATTGAATTTGCGACTTAAAAAATCAGAACGGGATAATGAGAAGTAATATAAGACCTTAAAAACACCTTCCCCCAACCCTCACTTCTTCTCAGCTCGGCCTCCTCCCCCTCAGTGGCAGAGGGAGACAGGGAATGGATATTAGGTTAGTTCATTGCATGTTGTTTCTACTGCTGTTCCAGCATGGTATCCCCCGCACAGGAGACAATTCTTCATGAACTCAAACTGGAGCCCATCCCACAGGGAACAGTCTTCCACTAACTGCTGCTATGTGGGCCACTCTTTCATGGGGTGCAGTCCTTCAAGGACAGGCTGCCCCAGTGTGGGTCCCCATGGGGTCACAAATCCCACCAGGAAACCTGTTCCAGTATGGGCTCCTCTCTCCGTGGATCTGCAGATCTTTGCCAGGACTCTGCTCCATCATGGGCCTCCCACAGGTTCACATCTTCCTCTCAGGCATCCACATACTCTGGTGTGGGGCTCCTCCAGGGGCTGCAGGTGGATCTCTGCATCCCTCTGGACTTTCATGGGCTGCAAGGGCACAGCTGCCTCACCATGGTCTGCACCACCAGCTGCAGAGGAATCTCAGCTCCAGCACAACGGAGCACCTCCTCCCCTTCCTCCTTCTCTGGTGTCTGCACAGTTGTTCCTCTCAATGTTCTCAATCTGCTCTTCTCTGGTTGTAGCTACATTGGCACAATAACTTCTTTTCGTTTTCTTCTTAAATATGTTATCACAAAGGTATTACCACCATTTCTGATTGGCCCAGCCTTGACCAGTGGAACACTTTTGCTGTCCAATTGACACTAATTCTCTGAATAAACTAAAAATATACAAAACTTGTCTGTTGGGAGCATAAACAAATGGAGATTTTGATTTTTTTTCTGCCTGGGAATGTGGAGGTTTTATGTTTATGTTGTATGGAGTTGGCTTATTTCAAGGCTGCGATCACAATTCTTTTTACTTATACTCTATCAGAACATGAGTGTTCCTGGAACAGTTTTGGAGACGTGATACTGGAGACAGTGCAAACACAGGGTAAAATTCAGCACCTGCTGTCACAACTTTGCAGTCTGAACGGACAAAACACAGAGAAACTGAAGGCACAGAAATGTGAAAAGGTCCACTGAAAGTGGAGCAACTATGTCTTGAGTTGCAAGTTGAGGACAAACCTGAGACCAGGCTGTGGTTTATTTAATCTCTTACCTTTTTGTAATTTCACCCAAATTAGTGAAAAATTAAACATTCCTGTCAGCTGCTGAGTGCTGAATAATAACTGAAAGAATAATCTTCTGGGGAATTAGCTTTACAACAGTGGTTAAATCAACTTAGGAAATTTTATAACAAAATTCGAGAGAGGAGAGCTGGATCAGCTATTGCTTACTGATTCCTAGCTCAGAACTGACTAGCTGTCCAGATCATCACAATTATCCCAGCTGGGATAAAACTCAGGCAGATCTAGTCACCTCTTACCTCTTACTATTACCGTGAGATCTCTGAAATGTCCCAAACTGACATTATGGATTGGTTTAGAACTGACTTTGCATTGTAAACTTAACTATTCTGTTTGTGAAGCAGAGCTGGAAAATCCTCTAAATTTGTCTCGTCCCTAAAGTTTATCATAAATATTCCTGCTATTTTAGACAGAAGAGACGGTAGCAAATGCATCCTAGCACCATTTAATAATTGCCCATGGCCAGTTCTGCCTGTGGAAGCATGGGCAATATTTTGCCCCAGATGAGTAAATATCTAAGGATACACATAGGGGTCCTAATGTAAATTAGAAATAAATCCTTGAACTGAGGTTATTTATGATCATAAACTGAGATTTTGCCCAGAATGAACACAGGATCAATACCTTAAGCACCTTTTAACTCAGATGTACTCTGTGGTGAGCAGTGCAGACTTTGCAAACTTGGGCACAAGAATGCCACAGTCTAAATATTCTCCCAGCTAATTAAAATCCATATTACTATACCCCATAGGATTTAAACTGGCTGTATTTTAATAGTTTGTGTAATATGGTCTTCAGGCAAGAATGGATTAAGTAAGCTCTTTCCACTCAATATTTCCCATTCATGTGGGTTTCACACCTTAAGCATTTTTTTTTTTAATTTTTCTGTTTCTTTTTTAGTTTTTCCCAGTTTGACTTTGAAGTGTTTTGATTTTAGTATTACTTTGCCAATCTATCTTATTGTATTAACACTTCTGCTTTTCTTTTGTGAAATTAGTATGTCAAAGCAATTTAACTTGCATTGTGAGGATATGAACACTTGTGAAAATGGACACCTTAATAGGTGATAGATAACACTGCTGGAGCAACGAAGAACTTGTTAGAAGCCAGAAAAAGCTAGTTCAGGGGCTTTTTCATGGTGATTTTTCACTGCTTTGTAGAAGAGCTTGTTAGAAGTATGTATGGACTTGATATCCTGCTTATGGCTGCAGTGTGATCAGGAGTCAGTGACACATACTCTATTCAAAGTAGATGTTCATTAGTTTGATTGAAATGCTAAAGTCCTTTGAGACCTCAGACTCGCAGTTGTGTGCAGACAGAAGGGCTTGGCTACGCTGCTGGAAGGAGGGAGAAAATGACTGTGCTTGTGTCGGGCAATTCATAGTTCAGGGGGAGTTGCCTCTGCCATTAGAGCCAGAAGCGTTGCGGCAACCTGTGCTGCCCGTGATCCCCATAGCAATGAGCTTAGGTTGTTCCGTGCAGGGCTGGGGGCTCGGTGATTGTGTTTCACCCAGCACATGCCCTGTGCTGTTGAGCAGAGGAGCACTGAAGGAGGCTGGGCGCTGGGCACATGCTGAAAAGCTGATTGCTGCCCGGGGGGACAGCAGCGCCGCGGGGGAGCAGCCGGCAATCAGGCAGCGACACTCGGCTGCTTTTCCATGCACAACTGACCCACATTCCCCCGTCGGGACACGGAGCCTGGGCTGGTGGCAGCCCTGGGCCACTCGTGGAAAGCTGACTCTGAAGTGCTCCTTCTCGGGCTTACCAACACAGCCTGCTGCCATTTCATACTTGCAATGCATAGCTCCTTGAGAGGGCGTCAATCTGCCCTCCTGTTTCACCTTCGGGGCATTAAGGGGTGGGGTTTTGGCTGTATACAAACTTTTCCTCAAGAATTTTATGAAGCAGATAGAGAACTTTATGGGGCAAAATGCAGATTCTCGTAGGAAATTCTATGCACTTTGCAAGTGTCTGTGTGTAAATGTTCTTTGTCTGAGCAAGAACGGTCAGTTCCTAGCCCATCCTTCACCAGGCTGTGGTTATTAATAGCACTTGTCCACTTAGGCATCTTATTCAAAACTCACACCAATTGTTTCCCTATTTTGCCTTTTTTTTTTTCTTCATTCTGTATAATTTTAAACTACCTGACATTTCTTATCAGTATAATTCTAAGTTTGTTGGAGAAGGGGTGGTATTTTTTATGCAGTAAGAAAAGAAATTAGTTAAAACTGATATTTTTAAGGAGTCTTAAGGAAAGTAGGTCTCCTAACCTTGATGAGTTGCAGTAAGAGTTGGGTATTTTATCTTAAAATCCCAGCCTAAAAATACACCCATGTGACCTCTGAGAAACTGCCTAAAGCCAGTGGTAAGAATTTATCTTGGCAGATAACCAACATCTTTCTACAGTAGGAAAGGAAACCAACTCTCTTCTGAGCTAAATGTTAATTCAGATTGGGGATTGAAAAAAATGTAGGAGAATACAAAGGTTTAAATTTACTTTAGATGCAAGAAAAATATTTTTAGTGAATAAATATATTTGACTGCAGGTCCTAATGCTGCTAGTTAGCTATGTTCCTTGTCTGACTTCCAGGGAAGGTTCTTTGAATTTGACAGGCAGCTTGGTACTGTCTGCTACTATCTGCAGTTACTAACTGCAGACACCCAAAAATTTCGTAATATTTTTTTCACTGGAAAATTCATGAGATTGAGGGAGAATTGTATTGGTTCTGAGGATATTTACTTGCATTAAAAGTTTCTGCTGTCAGCCAGAGGCAGCATCCCATTGAAACAAAGAGGAAAAAAAAGAAAAAGCAACTTCATCTTTTTGTGTTAGTTCCATTTTCTGTTCTTTTTGATTCTTTTGTATGTTCTGAAGTTTCTACTCTCTTGTACTTTCTGTAGGAAAAAATGCCATAAACGTAAAGGGAGTATTTTAAAGTTCACAGGAGAGGAGGACCATTTTTTTACTAATATTGCAATAAGTATCGCCCATATCTATTTTAGGTGATTTATAGGAGATATTTCTGTTCAGGTACTTGCTATTTTGAAATCCAGAAAGTGAGATTTATTTTGTATTTATGTAAGTATTTTGCATTTCTTCAGGTACTTACACACTTGTGAGTATGATAACATATTTATATTATTTGTAGTATTTCTATGCTTACAGCCCCACTCAGACCTAAAATGTGCAGAAATTACTGTCAGAAAATGCTTGTGTGTTGTAGGATTACCATTTAGCATTCATCTGGGAATTACCTGAAATACTTCACAATGTTGTTTACATACCCACACCCTCACAACTACGAAAATTAATTCTATAGTTAATTTAGGAAGCTCTTTTGTCTCTATACTTCAGACATCTTGGCATATTATGCTTTCAGACTTTTTATTGTAATTCCCAGGCTACATAAATATTTTTTTTTTCTTCTCTCCTCAGAAATTTTTCCAAGAGATTCCAGTCTAAAAGACAAGTTCATAAAACATTTTACAGGTAAGGCAGCTGCTTGTGTTTTCTCATGTGTGCATATTCTAGGTAGCTACAAATATCACACCACTAATTTTTTTTGAGGCTCAACACCAAATTAACATTTCTGAAGTTAAATATGCATATTTTAGAACCAGAAATTTTTTAAGAACTCTAGTTTCACTGAAAAATCAACTGAACTATCTAGTCTAAAATAAATTTCAAAATGTGGTAAGTTAAAACATTATTTAAAAGTCATTGTTTAACTTTTATCCTCCCATTGTGCTTTCCATATTTATTTTCACATTCTCTAGTTTTAGAACTTCTCATTGAACAGTACATATCTTTAAGAAACAAATCTTTGTGACCAAATAAGTTTTCACCAAATCAGGGAAGGTTTTTTTGCATCTGTCTCATGATGTCTATGTGTGAATACTCATTCTAATGGTGGAAACAGATAGAACAAGGAAGGATTAAATTAGTAAATGAAAAATAAAAATAACTTGCTATTTCAAATATGAAAGTTTATGATGATTACAGACAAGTACTTGAAAATGAGGTGGAGTTGTATAAGGGACTTAACTTTGGGATAGTGTTGTAACTATTGAGAAAAATATTATACCTTCTGAATATATGAATTATGTATGAGTTGCCAATGACAAGATGCTTGCACTGATTCTTTGCTTTCAAATTCTGACTTTCTGTAATTCAAAAAAGTAAAGGTCTCAAAGTATGACAGTGCAAATCTCTTGGTGATTTTCAAGGTTATTTGAAGCATTGAGACTAAAAGCTAGGAAAATAGTTGGCCATTGGAGCAGGAAAAAGAGAATTGGAAATAATTATGCATTTCCTTTTTGCTGGAAAATTCAGGCAGTGCTTGACCAGAGAGGAAGGTATTTGTTGTCTCTTTTGCACGGGGGAAGTGTACTTAAATCTTTGGTATAAGCACAACTTTAAGGATCTTTCTTCCTATGGCTCATTGCAACCCAACAGAATCTACAAGAAATGTGCCAGAGCCAGCTGGCCCTTCACCCTTGCAGTAAGAAAGAGGAATTGTGAACCTGACCATTTTCAGTCCATAGGAGAAAGAAATTAATACAGCTTCAAACTATGCTATGCTATGTAACACTGCAACACTGAATATTCCTCTCCTGGGAAGGACAGGCAAGAAAGATTTGTTTATGTTAGTACTTAATCCGTTTCCTTTTCATTTTTAGCTTTGGGAGCTCCTCAGATACCATAAAAAGCTCAACATAAGAATCTGGGGAAGCTATGTAATGAATAAGTTTCATTACTCAAAACCAGGGAAAAACAACCATGAGTTTTACAGTAGGTATTCTGAGAGTGGTAAATCATAGAAAAGAAAAAGAGAAAAAAAAATACTTGAAGGCCTGTCTCTACAGCCATTCATTAAATTAATCATCCTTTTTGTATGAGTAGTTGCCATCAAAATTGCTGAAATTACTTGAGTAAGATTAGCTGGAATGAATGAGGAAAGCAGGATCATTCCAAAATACTGAAAGTTTATTTGTTGGCTCAAAATTTCTGCCCACAATTAGTTTCTTTCTTTTTTTCTTTCTTTCCTTTCCTTACTTTTTTTTCTATCTTTTTTTATCTATCTATCTATCTATCTATCTATCTATCTATCTATCTATCTATCTATCTATCTAATCTATCTATCTATCTCTGTCTCTTTTTTTCTTTCTCTCTCTTCCTCTCTTTCTTTCACCCTTT
>JAWWMU010000106.1:111649108-111660629 GCA_035048155.1 Cinnycerthia olivascens | reverse complement strand
ATCTATCTATCTAATCTATCTATCTATCTCTGTCTCTTTTTTTCTTTCTCTCTCTTCCTCTCTTTCTTTCACCCTTTTTTAATATATCTTAAAATGTTAAGTGATGGAGTTTTCTGCCTGTTGTTTTTTATTTTATTTTATTTTTCATGGCTTTATTAGATCCATAGGCATTTTCTTAAAATATGGTGGAACTTTGGGTTTTGCTATTCTGTTCCAATCATAATCCTCTAGCAGCCTTCATTAATTTAACTGTTTGCTTATAGTCTTTGCTAGTTCAAGAATTAGGACATCTTAAACAAATGAAGTTGTGAAGAAAAAAAAAAAAGAGAGCAGCTGAAATGAACATTATCTTTATAGTCCATTATCTTTACAGTTTCAGGGTTAAGAAAATTATTGCACACTTCTCATATGCCAGGAATAATAGACACATTTTAAAGCCAAATAAGAACCATATGTAAGAGTCCTCGACTATAGGAAAAATCATAAATAATCTTGTGAGTCACAAAGCAATCTATCAATTTAGCTTGGAAAGCCAGCTGACACAGAGTGTTTTGTAAGGCACAAATAAAATTAATAGCCTATTTTTGATGACAGGGAAGAGAGCTAGAAAACCATACATTATCCAAAGGGAAGTTGAATTTATTTAGTGACAAAAGCCAGTGTTGTCTCCATATATGCTGGATAATTTCAAATTACATATTTTTCCTTGAGCCTAATTACTCACTCAGATGAAAAAAAATGGCAACAATATTCCAGTTCAGACTTGCAAAGGCTGCTCTTCCAGTTTATTGAAAAGCTTATTTGGCTGAAAAAATCTACTGAAATCTATGTACTACTGCAAAATATATCTAACCTTCAAGTATGTTCACTGTCATAGAAAGAAATCTTCTCTGGAGCTCATGGAGTTTGGCTTCACTATCCAGAGAGAATTAGCTTGATATATTTTACCAGGCTCATAAACCAATCTTTCAAGTTACAAAACAAGTATTTTTTCCCAGAAATTCTTCCTATCTTCCTCTGTAAGGAAAGTTGGCCAACAAAGTCTGCTTCGTGTGGATCATTTTGTAACATTGCTTGAAACAAGCTATTCTTATTCAGGGCTCCTACCCATACTAAATTTAGATTTAAATTTAGTCTTATTCACTTAATGTCAGTTTATATCAATGTTTTCTGTCCAAACCACAGGATACTTGTCCCCAGCTGTCAGTGACAGTCTTGCTAGGCAGGTTATGTGATGCAAATATGACATTTTTGCTCTCCTTTTCAACTTGAATGTCACCAGTAATACTTTCCCAGGGCCATCAGTGATTTTGGAAGGACTCTTTGGCAACTTGTTACAGTTGAGCCATGTTTTTATAGAAAAAAAAGAACCATAGAATAGTTTGGCTTGTAAGGAATCTTAAAGATCATCTAGTTCCAACCCCCTGGCCAAGAGCAGGGCACCTTTCATATCAAATATTAATGTAAACAGATGACATTGTATATCCAGAGAAGAGAGCAGCACACAATACCCTGGACATGCAGGGATTTGTCTTGCCAAAGATGAGACACATCCTGTGTTCTGCACATCTGTATGCTTTTTTACTAGGATTATTTTAACAGGAGATCAGGTTCCTAGATGTTATTCATCTGTCTTTTTTTTCCTCAACACCCACACTGTATGTTAAGAATTTTATAAACCATCTATGTGCAAATTAAAAGCATTAGTACATGAAAGTACTTCATCTTTCCTGGGGTTAGAAACTCCTATTTGCTTAAAATGTTGCCTTTATTTATCTTTACAAATAGTATCCTCAGTCCAGGTGCATTATTCCTTCTACATTCGACTGCAGACAACTATTGGACAAACTAAATTCTATTGTAATTGCAATTCTATTTTTCACCATATGAGAGATTTTACTGCTAATTTTGAATTACTAGAATTTCAAGGCTAAACCAACCTGTCATTTTCACGTGTCATTTTTTTTCTTTATAAGATCATGAGATTGAATGCACAGCAACAATTTCTTTCTGTTATTTCACTAGCATTATTATTCTTGTTTGCATCATAGTTGTTTAAGGTATAGTAAAAGACTAAGTGCGATTTTAGCCAAGAAAAAATGAACTTATTGCACTGTATTGTTGTCATTCATTGAAGCTGCAGAGCAGTGACACTGAGAGCTTGTTGTTAACTCCTCTTTACTTTCAAACAGGGCCAGTCACATTTTCCTCAGAGTGTAGCAAGCACTTTCACCGACTGTATCACAACACAAGGGACTGCTCCACACCAACCTGTAAGTAGCAAAGTACCTTTTAATGCTAGCTGTGATACTTGTTTGAAAGCAACACACTTTTCCTATTAAGTGTTTGATGTCCTGGTCTTTTTTTAACAGTTTCTCCTTAGCACTACATTGCAAAACATATACAAGATCTTCTAATGTATAAAGATTTTCAGTTAATGCACTTGCTGTCAGCTGAACATCATGGAGTTAGTTCCTTCAAAGTGATGCTGAAATAAATGAAATGAAAACTACGCTGAAAAAAATCAGTAGGGCATGCTGATGCAGAGGGCAGACATGAAACCATATTCTCCTTCCTGTTCTCTTTAGCTTTGTTTGTGTAAGATAAAATCTGAACCATTATTTACCTTCTATTAATGCTTAATTGTAGAGTTATATCTTTGAAATTTAGTATATTTCAGCTTGTGAATGTAATTTTCTATTATATACCCAACATTAAACCACATAAAATCATTTAATTCAGCATTCTGTTATTGATACTTTCAGTACTCATCAACATTCCTCTCCAAGACTGCAGAAGCTTTGCTTTAACACAGCCTGAATATAATTTTGTCAGAGACACTGAAAAATAGAAGTGTTCTTGGATAAGATGGATAAAAAAGCAAACAAAAACCTCAAAATGGAAATTCCTTAAATAGAGGTTACATCAGCATTCTCTAGTGCAATGGACAATTCAATTGAAGTCAGTGGAAAATAAGCAGTGTGTTTTGATTACAGAAGGTGAATCTCATCAGGGATGTGCAAGCACAAACTGTGGACAAAGTTTGGTGCTTTGGAAGGTTTTCAGGATTTAACATGAAAAAAAAATGGCACTCTCTTACTGCGTCACTTAGAAGCACTCAGTGTTTGTGAGCAGCTGAGATGCTCTCTCACCATGGCTCAGCACCTCAGAGGATTTGAAAGGGGATGGAGAAGCCCTCATCTCCATTTGCCTTTACACTTATCAGAAGCTGGAATGTAGGAATCCATGGCTGATCCTCTAAAGATATACATACAGCTTTCTAAGTAGACATAGGAGTAGGCAAGGCACATTTCTATTACATGCTGTGCAACAAAAATACCATGTTGCATGTTGTGTGCCTTGATACATGAATCCAGAGCTTGTGAATATTATTTGGACTCTTATGAATTGCCCGTGTTTCACTTTAATTCTAAAGAAACACAGAAATATTGTTTTTCTTCTAATTAAATAGTTTTTCTTAAAGTCACAAAAAAACCTATGATTTTGAATGGTGTGAAAAACTTATTTTTTGTTCAACTATCAAAGGGAAATGTAAAATTAAAAAGGATGATTTAAACCACTGCAGTTTTTCTTCCCCCTTGCATCAAGCAAACCCAAAGTAGACAATGAGTTATATTCACCTGAAATGTTCTGTTCTAAAAAGGAGACCTAAATCTTCAGATTTGTCTCCCCTTTATCCATCACTCAGGCTGATCATGGCCAAGATCTCTCTGTGAGTCTTTAAAGGGGTTTGATTTTTTTTTCAGGGCCACCTTAGTCATCATGAGATGTCTTAAGACGTGTTATTTCCTCTCCTTCTGACATGATTATACACTGTACAAATATTTTCTGAGGAACTGAAACCCCAATAGCAATCACTTTCTTGCTGTTTGGGACAATTTATATTAAGTTCTATTAAAATACTTATCAAGCAAGAGAAGAAATTTGCACCTAGGTATTTCTTGTTAACAGATATCAGAAAGGATGGCAGTGACCCATGGTCCACTTAAACCAAGTGGTCATTTAAACCAAGAACACACAACAGAGGGATAGGAAGTGGAAGGTTAGTATCTTTAGTCTGATGATTAGGAGATGTATTTAGATGTGAAAAATATGGAAATAAATCAAAATTAATACTTAATGGAACAATAAAATATTTGCCTGACTTCTGATTGTTATAGTCTGATAGAATAGTCTCCCAGTTAATGAGTTAAATTCCTGGTCTTTCACACCACTTTGAAACTACCTGGCAGACATTTAATTCCTGCCATCACTTGTACTTTTCCTCTAGAGCACTGATTATGCTAAGGTACAATCTAATATTGCATCTTGCACACATAATTTCATGAATCTCCATCAGATAACAGTTTCATTGTGTAGAGCGTTTGAAATTCAAGTACAAATTTTACATTTAATTTTATGCAGTTTTATGAGGGTATCTGGCAACTGAGATTCATTATTACTGTGGGTAATTTTGTTTTATAGATTACAAAAGGTGTGCAAGATTGCTAACGAGATTAGCAATGAGCCCTTTGTGTACACAGTCCTAGGATGTTTGCTATGTAAGTATCATTTTCCCCACTCATTTTCTTATTTGTTGAATGGTCTAGGATTTTACTTCACACTTGTACCTTGTTCTCAGGTGTGCATACAAAAATGTAGTATTATCAGAGTGTGTCAACTTGCAGCTTTGGCATTGCAGAACTGACTGACTCCTCCTGGAAATACATAGAAGCACAAATACCTCTGACAGGCCCCACTATAATTTCCTACAACTCACTTGTGGCAGTCCATAATTATGCACTGGGTGGCCTCTTATTGTTCAAAATTTCAAGGAGTCTGCTTGGTGAAAGAAAAATGCCCAGGGACATCATCAGCACATTCATTTCAGGCTGTTCTGCAGAGGACTTTGTTATTAATCCATGGAAGAAACAGAATGTCTTGGTCTCAGGTCTACCATTGCAATCTGCATAGATAACTTGTCACTTCATTCATTTCTGGGACTCCTTTTCATTCCCATATTGTCTCCTGAGAATTTCTGAAAAGTTAATAACCACTTCATGGTAATGGAAGGAAACTGAACATAAAGATGTGGAAAGCTAAAGGTTTCACTAAATAGTCTGAGGAAGAAACCAGTCCATTCTTGTTTATGAACTAGCATGTCAAATGTGTTAATTAAACAGTATTGTCACTGATAAAGTAACACCTCCAAGTGAGCAGTTTTCTCCTGTTGTTTGAGTATTAATAAGATGGTTATACTTTCAAGGGTTAATTTGAAAATACACACACTGGTTGTTGTTATTAGCTGATAAAATAGATAAAATCTGTGAATTTCATTTATTTAAATTTCTTTAAAGATGGTTTCCTTTCACCACCTCCTCCTGACAAATACTGCAAGCTTGGAGCTTGGGGGAGTTGTGTTTGTCACTTCTTCCTGCATCAAGACTTCAATTCATACTAATCAAGAATAAGAAAAGAAGAGTAGGATATGAGTCAGTGTTAGCTGATTTGATTTCTCAGTGGAGGTGGGATTCATTTTGGTGGCTGTGCTTTAAAGAATATAGCAATATTTCAGTTCAGAGAAGAAATGACATAATTTCTTTCTCTTCCTCTCTTCTTAACTATTTTCAGTCTCTTTGGCCTCTTGATTTCCAGGTGTTGCAGATGATTTTGAATATACCAAGGACAATGAACCAGAGACTGACTTGGCATCTCATTACTTTGCCTATATCTCCTTTTAATGACTCAAGACAGGAATCATTTTCTGAATGCCCTATTAAAAAAAATTAAAAACTGGGGGGAAGGGGGTGTGAACTAAAATTCCTGCGTTTTTTTAGTGTTCTCTTTTAAATCTCAGCTTTTTCAAAAATCCCACCACTCTTACTTTCTGCAGTTTTACATTTTTAGTCTGTTTTTCCTTTATCTGTATCCATTTACAGCTCTGGATTCATGTATCAGGGCTTTCAGAGAGATTGCTGGTGTTCCAAAATTTCTTTTTCTTTTTCTTTCATGAGAATGAGTCAAAGATCTGCCTACATATCCACAGTAGAGAAGCATCTATCTCATCCTATTTCCATCTTTAAAACACAAAAGGATCAAAAGTTGCTATGATTTGCAAAGCCAGGTGTTTTAATTTGCCTGCCAAAAATACACTCAAAGACATGAAAAATAGGGAAGGAAGATTTTAAATGGTAAGCATTGCTAGCAGCTCGTGTGCACTGCTTTCACTTAAAGTTGCATCTAGGCTGGCTTTCTCTCTACTTTGTTAAAAACAGAGGAAACATTATAGGATAAAGTAGAGACATGATCTGAGTGTTTCTCAGCTGTCTCTGTGCTCCCTCACCCCATTCCTCCACTAAGTACAGTGGCTAGTTTCCATTATAAATAAGACATCATCAGATCTCCATGTTTACTCATATCCACTGGTTCTTGGACTGGAAACATTTTCTTGAGAAGGTTGAAGAGTGGCACGAGTCACTCTCTCTCCCCTGTTAGTAGGGAGTACAGCAAAGGAGTTACATACGTTCATCCCTCAATAACATTGCATTTCTAACATGATTCTCTGTTTCTGCTTCATCTTTTGGCACAAGGGATCTGTTTTCTTCACCACCCTCACTCTAGCGTAGAGAGGACATAGCTGTTACCTGTAAGAAAATTTGCCTTCGCTTTAACATCTGACAAAGTCTTGAAGATTCTTGGTTGCCTTGAAGAAGGAGACTCTCTCACTTGAAGATCTGACAGCTATTTTTAAACCTTTTCCTGCCAACAGCAATATAGGCTGCCTTTTCCTCATTAAAAAAAAGAGCTGCAGTGCTATAATGCAAATATTTTCCTTCCTCGCCTATAAATATCCGGGTATACAAGGGACACGTGGTCTTTCCCTTTTCGAAACGAGCTTTTTCTTGGGGAGAGCCAATCATGCCCGCGGGATGCGGCGGCGCAAGCCGCGGCGGGAGGTTTCAGCACCATGGAGAGGCGCCGCGCCCGGGGCGGCCGCTGGGGTGGCCCCGGGATGCCGGGCACACGCTGCCCTCACAGCTCCTAGAGGTTTGGGTGGGTTTGTTTTCATTTCCTGACTCAGATCCCCGCGAATGGAAGTGAAGCACTTGGTGAAACCCAGAATGCAGAACCGCACGTGGCTGTGTGCGTGGGGAAATTCCCAGCAAGGTGCAGCAGCGCAGATCGCCGTGTGTAAAACCTCTTGGCATTGATGCCGAGGATGTGCCACGGCAAAACTCATTCGTGTTCACAGGAGAGCAAGACCCACTGGCAATTGAGGTTAATCTTATGATTTATGCAATCTGCAGGAAACTGTGGTTTATGAACACAATTTTACTAAGGGGTCTGCTTGTCTGGTGTGAAACTAGTTATGAAACAGCATTTTCTTTTCTCTTGCAGACTTTCTACCAAGGAGAGAATTCTGATTTGCCAAGAAAGTGCCTTGAAATCTTCAAAAATGGAGAAGACATCTTTTATCTTTTTGATTTACAATGTTTTGTTACTAGATGCATTTTATTTTCATATATTTGTCCGACATTCCATATTTGTGTGAAACATTATTTTATTTTGTAAATTTGTTGCCTATAGTTCAGACAAGCCAATTATTTAAATACATTGTATATGAAGAATACTAATGATATACTGATTAAATGTTATAACCGTATGCAGGGAGTTGGTAAAATTTTGCTGTTTCTCTTGTTTCGTTGTATTTACATCGTTCTGCTCAGGCTCTTATTCTCATTATTTGCACTAACTTGAAATGCAGAAGTCTGTGTAACTGAAATCTGAATAAGCTGTAAGTGGGGGAGTTTTACTTGCCATGGAAGATATTTTATATTACGAAGCTTTGTTAATATATACATATATATTATTGTGCATCAGAAAAAGATTTGCTCAGAAATGCACCTTGCTTTCAGGAACATTTGTATGACTATTCTGGATTTTCATCAGTTACATTTGTACCGGCACTTATGGAAAGAGTTGCAAATAATGTAAATATAAAGACTGGAAAACTGCAATGCAGTTTTGGTGGAATAAAGAACATAAAAAGGAACTATTTTACAGGAGAGCTTACTTAAGTATGTTAAGAGGTCACTTATTTAATATATATATGTAGTCTACTGGTGAACTTGAAATAATCTTCCACTGAGAACCTCAAACTTGTGGTTTTAGTATTTTACAGCATTTCATTTTCATGAGGTATATTTTATTCAGCCATTTATTCTTCAGTTGAATAAGGTGCAAACAAAAATGCATCATGTACCTAGTGTGAACAACAGAAAACATCTTCAAGTATGCAAAGAGGGTAATAAAAAGTCTAACAGAAGAAAAAATGCTTTGAAGTATAATACCATAAATCCAAGGGGTATAATGAGTGAATTTGGCTGGTGGTACATCAGTCTTAAATATTTGGGAAGACTCCAAGGCATGATTGCTACATATTTTTTATTTAAAATCAGATTGCATTTGTCACATGTGCTATCAATTTGCTATCTCATTTCTTTTATTGAAAGCTCATGTCATTGTTTTAAAGAACTTAGTATCCAGTGAGGATTTTACGATGAGACACAGAGTAATTTACAGCACACATTGATTGCTATGCTCAAATCACAATTCTTGAGATTAATTGGCCATTCAAGATAATTCCTTCAGATTAAATATTATCTCTATCCTTTCCCTCACTGTGGGCTTCATGAGCCCCTTAGCTTCTATGCCCAGCACTTTTCCCTCTACAGAACAGCCGGAAAACTTTGCTCTGGGATTTCTCATCAAACAGCAAAGAGCTGCCTTGATATCTACAGGGATTTTCTTCCTTCTTTCAAGATATTCAGTGTATTACCAAAGCTGTGCAGCGTCCTCTCATGCTCTAAGCAGCCCAATCCACAACTTTTAGAAGTAATTACTCCACCAATAGTCTCAGCTAGAAGGTTGTCCTGTGATCTTTGTAGTTGTGATTAACTGGATGGGTTTCCAAACTTTTTTCAGTCACATTCTTTCAATAAGAGCAATGTTTTCAACCCATATTCTAACCCATATTGAAAGCAATATCCATACTGAACATCCCGTGGTTTGAAAGGTAAGAAGGATATCTTTGTATGTCTGTGAATAACATCCTTCACAGAAGGGTTATTGGCCAAAACACTTCAGCAGAGGAGAAAGGATGAGGCTCAAATATGGCAATCAGGCTTCAAGAAAAACATTTGTCTTTAGTCCCACTTTGATATTTCCACTCTGGTTTGCTAGCTTCTCAGTCTAAAAAAATGTTTCTCCTTTCTTTCCTTAAGGGACTGAAAAGAATTCAAGTATTTGTGATTTGGTTTTTTTGAAAATTACTTTTTGTGATGTCTAAATTCCAATGAGAAGACCTAATTTGGGTTATTTAATAAAATTCTTTGATTTCAACAAGAGCTTCACCTTTGAAAAAATAAAGAAATCTTTCTATTGAATAGATAAATTATCAAGTCCCTATCTTAGAGAAGATCCACAAAAGTTATAAAGATGCAAAGCAGAGATTAGTATGACAAGTTAAAATATTTATGAGGGGGAAAAAGCAATCATTAAATGATTAAAAGGATAAAATCTCATAGTTCTTTCCCAGAAGTCAAATAGCTTAGATTTTTTTTTTTTTTTTCTAGAAACAAAATATTCTGTGAGACATTTGTGGCATGGATCTCTTCTTTCTGTTTAGCCCTTTTTTGATGCTCAGTATGCTCTAAATAGCTGGAAATAAAACCAGCTTTTCTGAACCACCCCTCGACACATTTGTTTGTTGCTATACTCCATCATAGTTTTAGATACAGGGATACTAAAGTTAGTAGCATAAAAATCACAAAGTAGCATAACACAGTCACTTTCCTGTTTAACCTGCAACATAAGTTGTAGTCCTTCTAAGATCTGTTAATGGTCCTTCATTTTAGGAATCAAGCCTGGAGGATGGTTTTTGGAAACATAGCAAAGAACCAAATGCCATAGAATCTGAGAGGAGATGATAGACTCAAGTAAACTGCAGTTCTGTCATGTTTTCACATGATCATTTTCTTTCCCAGATTTTCTTTCATTTTTTTCTCATGCAATTGAATCAAAAAATATTTTGGCTTCAGAAATATTTCTGATTTTGGCTTTTCCCATTACCATGTTTTCCTTGCATGCTCATAATTTTTGACTAATTTCTATCCTGGTTTAGAATATTGGATAGAGACAGAGCCAGCATCTACAGTAGTGCCTCATCACAATTTTTCACTCTGCTAAGCTGTTCAGTTTTTACAAACAACTTCATTACACCAGACTTTTGAATTACTAAAGAAAACCACTGTCAGCAAATACTGGTTTTGGTCTGGCATATTGCAGAGAGAAGGCCAACATCAATTTAACCTGGATCTGTGTGAATGGATACTACAACCCAAAGTTCAATTTTCTGTCTTTATCGCTGAGACCATCTTAATTTTTTATCACGACACTGTAAAAGTTTTTTGAGTCTGTACTTTGGGTGTTATTCAAATGCAAGACAGAGACCCTATTCTCATCTCAGAGAGGTTAAAGTCACAGAGTAAAATAGTGTGAGGGAAGTGTACATGAAAATAGTGAACCTTTGATGACCGGTGAGGTGGAAAATGACTCTATTGTCAGCTGTCTAAATGCATCACTTGGAGACTTGACAGCAGAGAGCAAGACAGCCAAGCAGAGTTTTATAAGGAGCTCTTCCTGTGATGAGGGCTCTTATTGTAGAAGGGGTTTTCCAAAAATTAAAGAACCCAGCATTACACATAAGAACCCAACGTTTCCCACAAAAGAAATAAATGATGGTATGAACACCTTGTACGTGTGAGAAATTGAAATTTTAACGTGGAATGAGACAGTTTTAAAAAGAAAATTATACCATGGAAGACACCAAAAACTGGAATGAGCAGAAATGTGGAAAAGATTAACTGTCAGATTCACCTTGGACACATGCACTGGTGACATATTGTGAAGACCAACAAAAGTGTTGGGAGTGTAACTGAGATGTAAAACAACAAAATTAAATATATGTTCAGATCATATGGCTATGTTGGTTTTTAGCTGCAGGAGGAAATGGGTAAAGTTGAGACATTACATAGATAAACACACTAGGCATGAGAGATGTAGAAATCCTAATTATTTCAACACGGCCAAAGAAACAAGCACCTCACAGACGTTCTTTTCATCCCATCTGATCCTCCTTGTCCACCATGGAATCTCTAACTCACCTGGGTCAGAAGCTCACACTGGTCAGCAGAAATAGAGATGCTGCTTATAGACCTGTCACAGGTACCCAGCACAAAGTGGTTTGGCATGAGAGACTCAGAGCTGCAACCACTGGTTGGTGCAGAAGACCTGGATGAATAACTGCCATGCTGGGAGAGAAAATATCTGCCTGAAATATGTCCCAGTGCTCTCACCATCCCATTATCAGGGGCCACCTGCACGGGACCTGAACTGGGAAAGATAGCTATGGAGAAACAAAGGAGAGGCACAAATAAAAGGAGTGAGGGTAAGCAGCACT
>JAWWMU010000106.1:111628415-111649008 GCA_035048155.1 Cinnycerthia olivascens | reverse complement strand
GGGACCTGAACTGGGAAAGATAGCTATGGAGAAACAAAGGAGAGGCACAAATAAAAGGAGTGAGGGTAAGCAGCACTTCATGCTCTGCAGTATGGGTTTGAATTCCCTGGGTTAATATTTGCTGCTGGCCTACATTTAATTTCTTTCCTCCTTCATTAACCATATAACAGCTGAACTTTCCACCCAATCTTACCTCCTCACTACAAATATGAAAACATTATCCTCTACTCATAGACAGATGTTTTAAAAAAAATATCAAATATAAGCTATTATCATTGAAAGTCCACCAAAGAAAGAACATGGTGCAGATAATTTGTGTAGCCTTCATGTAACTTCACTGTAAGACGATAATTCTTAAATACTTTTACAGACAAATTTATACCATTTGATAGCATGGTTTTTGTTTTTAGACCCAAGGATGAGTATTGTTTTCAACCATACCAATATCACTTATTAATGTAATTAATACACTGCACAATGTAATAAGTGTAATTAATTTAGCTTTGGTGTCATTTGTCCTTATCACTCCTGTAATTCTATGGAAGAGCAGTAATTCTTCCCCTTGCTTTAGCAGTTGATTTATTGGCTTACTTCCAGTGTCTGAAAATTTTTGTGCCCTCCAACTAAAGACATTTCTTCTAAAAATAATAGTCCTGTCATTGGACTTGCTGTCCATTTTCACACTGAATATAGTAAGTTTTGCATTTTATGTATGAAGCAACAAGTTCTAGGAATAACTGGTAACTCATTTAGCACAAACAAAGTGGTAATAGTTATTTGAAATATTCACTGATGGTCATACACTTCTACTTATGAAGCACATTTTGCAGTAGTGTTCTGTTCTTTGCAAAATGAACTCCATTTATGCAGTTCACCTCCCCTAGAACTCATTGTCTAAATAGTATATAAATTAAATATTTCCAATTTGTTTAACTGATATTTCTTTTTAAGTAACATTCACTTTAGTTAGAGCTGAACAATGAATTTATCTTTTCATGGAAATATTTCACTTCCATAGCTCAGAAAATGTTAGCTTGAAGCCCATCTTTATATAAAATGTAATATGTTACATTTTATCTATACATAAAATGTAATATGACAATTCTCATCTGCATTTCTTCAGGATTATCCAGGTAATTTTTTTTTTTTTTCATTGTTTCCCTGTCCCTCAATATTTTAAGCTCTGGTAGGAATATTTTGCTGGTCAACCTTTGTCTTTCCAGTTTTAGTTTTCATCTACATTATATAATAACAAGAAACGCTGGGTCACACTGTATCTTTTCATCACAATATTAATTTTTGGAGAAGCAGCAAAAAACTTGGAGACTTAGTAACACAATACAAAGCAGCATATTTCAGGCATTGTTTTTAGTTTCTTAGACTAGAACTGAACTAGAATCTTGTTAGACCCCACAGTATGGTGAAGACTAATGTGCATTGCAAGACAAGTAATCTTTGTTTTCATGTGTATAAATTATTATTGGAAAGAATAGAGATGAATTCCAGACTGGCTTATGTTTGAAAGGAAGGAATGATTGTAAGAACTCCCAAAATTATATTATATGCCTTTAAATTTGTAAACAGGAATGAAATAGATACCAGTGGAAAAACTCCTCTGAGTAAGTCAGGGAGGAGGAAAGAAACCTAGGAAAAAATGGTTATGGAAATGACAATAGCTCCTGAAAATGACTAAAATACAAAATCTAAATAGAAGCCATTCTAGAGCTCTGGAGGGAGAAATATAGGGCAAAATACACATCAAAAAAAGGGGGAGCTCAAGATGACATGAATGAGTGAAAGAATGTATCATGAAGTAAGCAAATAGAAAATTTAGAATGTACTTGTTTTTTTCTATTCGTATTTTTCCTTTTCTTTTTTCCTAATTAAAAGGAAAAAAAACCCTAAAAAAACAAAGTGAAATAAGTAGCACTAAGAGCTTCCAGAGATATCCAAGGCAAGGCAAATTCCCACATGGGAACTGTCAAAACCCTGCTGTCTCAGGTGTAGGCTTAGTAACGTGCATCCTCTTTTGGTGAATAAAACACAATCGTTTTGGTTTGTTTTAATTTTACTTTTTCATCATAAAATATTGAATTATATTATTATTTAATTTTAGTAATACATGTGATGGGAGGACAGGGAAGACCAGAGAAAACGGTATATGACGTTTTCAGAGGACTCTCTAGTGGACTAGGGAGTGCATATTCCAAGGCTTCTTTCCAGTTGGTGCTCTGCCCAGAATAGAAAACCCTAAACCAGAACCACATTATGTGAAGCTGCTTCAATAAATCTGGCTTAAACAAGTGTTTAAGTTTATTAAAGCTTCACTGTCTAAAAGCTGCATGGAATTATTGCTACAGCTGGGTTATAACATTCTCTCACTGGTCCAGTACTCTTTCCTCTATGGAAATCTCATAACTTATGTCTACTTCATCATGATGATTGATAGCTTTTGAGCCAAAGGAGGCACATGTATGATAATATTTTTGTCAAGCGGAATTTTTATTTTTAAATTAGCATAAGGTCTAATAATAACTGGCAACATGATATTTGCAAAATATCTCAAAGAAGATGAAATCTAGTCAAAACTTCCACTAGAAGAAGCTGTCTGTACAGTAAATCTGTCAGTCCTAAATAGAATTCCTGTTGCTTGTTAACTAAAGTAAGGCAATAGTAAGAAGAAGTCTTGGGGGTGACCTTGAGACTTGACTCACACTCTATAAGATTTAGCACTCCTCTTCACTGATAAAAGTTAGATTAATTCGTTTTATGTTTTGACATCTAATCATATGGAAGAGAAGAACTGGAGAATGGGAAGAAAATTTTTAGGCTTGCCTGGGCATGGCAAAACTGCTAACAGCACAGGTTTTAATTAAGATATTCTGATCCCACCTGTCTTGGAAAGCTCATTCTGATTTTAAGAGCCACAGTGTTTCTGTGGCTTTAGTCTTTGCTAAGAATTATATACTCTCTACCTTTTTACCACCTCCCAGAGCAAACTTGAGTACGTAAATAAGCAGAGAAGTGCAGTTTGTTTTAACAGACTGAGAGTCTGGAGAAACAGATTAGAAGTGGGAGGAGAGCATGTCTATTCACTTCACCGCCTCGCAGTCTATGAGATCCTAACTGACAAGGACTATATTAGGAGCCCAGCTCTGAAATAAAGACTCTGTTCAGATTTTTCCCCCCAAACTGTAGACACGTTTATCCATCTGAGTTTTATGTGCTTTATTGGGTGAATTCAATCAGCTTCTTTTCAAGAAGGCAGTATGAACTCTTTTCTCATTTTAATAAATTTTATCATTTCCTCAGTCTCACTAATATTTTGCTTTCTATGCTCTATATAATCTGCATTTTGTCTTTGTAGACAGATTGCAAACAGCTGACAGGCTGATCTGAAACAAACTGCCAATGACAACTCATTATTAATTGGAAGAGTTGTTGAAACGGGGCTCCACATCAACTAATGCTTTTAAAGCTTATTAAATATTTTTGATTTATGATTTGTAACTATGAAGTTATTGCTGGTAACAGTCATGTAAAGTAATCACAAAAATATAATCATATGGATTATTTGATATCCAGACTGATTTATGAGACAAGCCTGCTTTAAAATTGCATTAATATTAGCAAAACTTAGGCTACACGTGTAGAAATATGGAATACAGACCTTAAATATAGAATGAAGAATTACTTCCTGAAAACCCGGGGAAGAGTGCTAGGTTCAAATTAGGTGTGCTAAGAAGTTTTTAATGAGAGAAAAAACTGGTGTTACCTTTGTGATATGTTGTATCACGGTGTTTAAGTTATCTTTTTACCTCCATATCTGTAGTTTATCTGTACATCTCCAAGATACATAGATTGGTTGCCTAAGTGGAAAGAGAGCAGGGACAGAATATAAATGGTTGGGAGCTGGAAAGTATACGTTAGAATGGCAGAATTAAAGGGCTCAGTCTGCCTAGTTGATTTTTAAAGGCTACCAAGTAATGAATAGATTTCCATGTTTAATTACTTTCCCAAGAGTAAGGCACAAAGGGTCTTCATAAATTTGTATGGAGAGGTACAATAAAGACTAAAAGCTGGAAGCTGGTGTTATGCAGATTTAAATTTAGAATGGCCCTAAATCACTAATGATCTGTGAAAAAAAAGTTAATCTGTTGAGGTATGTTCAATTCTCTGGGAACATTAGTAAAGAACAAAAAAAAATGCAGATTTTCAAAAAAATGTACTAGGATAATTCATAAGTTCTTAGGCTTAGTAAGTAGCTAAATATGTTAAGATGTGTTGGCTTGAAACACATAAAAATTTGGATAATCGAATGATCCTTTCTGGCCTTAAAGCCTATGTGTTTTACTCTGCCCATTTCTTTCTAAATAACACTTCAGGAGAGTGGCAATAGCTATACTCTATAATTAGGAAGTCCTGTAAAACATTTTAGGCCTTTCCCTGCAAGAAAATGATGAGTTTTGGATGCTGTACTGAGATAGACTTGATGTATCTGAAATTTCAGATGTGAAGGTGTGCCTGTCAGAAGCTTTTTTGTACTTCCAGGATAAATTCTAAAAAATGTTTTGAATGACAGTTCTCCTCCCTTATTCCCTAAATTATTAAAATTAAGTTTGTTTCTTGTCAGCCTTTTTTCTATACACAGGAAAGACATGAACAAGCCAGCTATCCCTGTTATATGACTGAGTTAAGAGGCAATGAGACATCTCATAGTTTTGGCTTTCCCTCTTAGTGCCTGTGTATGTGACAGGAGATCAGATAGAGGGAACTGCTTTTTGTAACTTAACTTTTTCTGAAATTGACAGAACACCGTGAATGTTTCTTTTTTATTTAAAAATATTTAAAACACTTGCATGCTTTCCCAGCGTCTCTCTAATGCTGTACTCACTAACTGTGAGTAGTTATGTGAGTCCCGGATAACTGCTGGACAGAGAAATGGAAAAGATAATGTTTCTCCAGAGTGATACAAACTGCAAACCACCCAGGAATTCCTGCTGTACTGTGACATTAAATTATCTGAGGATGAAAACCAGGCTAAGACTAAAAATTCCTATTCAGTAATTTTGTAAAAAATAAAGATGCCTAGTGTTTTAAAAGAGTTTTCTGGTATTTGTTTTTTATTGGCCTGACTTTCCCTCACATGATTCACCTAAAAAAAAAAATGTGTGCAGCAGTCTTTGGCCTGACTGGTCACTACAGAAGAGGATCAGCAGCAGCATTAAAATATTGCCAATGAATAGCAATGAAGATGGTGTTTTGCACACTGAGTTTACATCAGCCACCATCATACTGGCAAATGTTTCTGATGTCTAGTACAAAAATAGAGAAATAAGGGAGTCCTGCTAGCACTATTTACTTTGGCTGTCATAAAATAGGCTATGCATCTTCTTCCATGCTGAAAAACCTCTACATAAAGGTCCGCTAATGTCTAGAACAGTTCCCACAGTCTTGGCTTGTGATGAAAGTAACATTCTGTGTCCTTCATGGCTTGCTTCCCATTTGGCCAAACCTGAGTCCCTGCACGCCAGAGAGCTGCACCATATGTCCTTTGTATATCTGAATGATGACAAGGATCAGCTGATATAAAACATGAGGAGAGACATGAAGGCCATGTTTGCAAGAGGCTGGTGACTGCAGGGGGCAGATTTGCACTAATTCACATCAGTGGCGTGCGTCTTCAAAGACTGCGAAGCTCCGCGTTTGTGCAGAAGAACATCACATTAGCATCATGTTTATGGCATCTGGCACTCAGCAGCACTTGTCCACAATGTTCAGACAGACCTGCTCACATGTATTGTGACCCTTTGATCTTATGGATGATTATGTAGACCCTTGCTTAGGAAAATGTTTTACTCTGCAACACAGATGTGATTTGAAAACCAATTTCTTTAGCTACAAATCACTCCAGAGGTCCAGATCATCAGGGTTGACTGTGTTGTCTTATGAAGACAGTGTCAGAACACTGCAAGAACAGGTACACAGTCAAAAACAAAAGCATAGGGTGGCTCTTAGGACATCATTAAGCAACCTTATGGGCAATACATGAATAGTTCTACACACGTTTTTTGGTAACATGTGTGGAACATCTCTGCTGTACTCATGTCCTGTTGTGTGCTACTACTAACCAGAACTTTCTGGGCACACTACACAGTGACAATCTCATGTAAGAATCACAATTGGCTTTTTGCTACCCACAGTTCATGCGGTGCAAATTCTTAACTTCCTCAGAATAGATAAATGAAATGCTAGTGAGCTGCTAGAAAGAGTATGCAATGCCTTCATTGAAATTTTGTGTTTGCTCAGTCATTCCCCCTTATTTTCTTCCTTTTGGTGTGACTAGACAACGCTAAATATTCTAACTTCTATTTCCAAATGAAATTCTGTTGTCAGGCACCACATTTGTTTCAAAGTAGTCTGGATGTATCTGGACAGTTCAGAGTATTTTTCTGCTGTACCTTTGCAGAGGTGGAAAGATTAGTATACTTTTATAATGGCAAAGAATTTTAGGAAAATAATTTGTACAACAAACAGAACTTCTCACTCTGAGGACATAAAATATCATTCAAAATGAATACAGTATATCTGAACAAACCATCACACATACAATACAATGGTCTATCTTTAATTTTCCATCTCTTCTATGAATGTTTATCCATCAGTGATTTTCTTTGTTGTCTTTGAAATACGGACTGTTAAGAACAGTAAAATAATAGATTCCAGCAGCTTTGTCGTGCTCTTTGCAGAATAAGCTCTGTTTGCTACTAAAAGCAAAGTTAGGGACTGGAAAAGTCAGCTGAAATTGCAACTGTGGCTGGTAAAAAAAGTATTGCTTGAAAAGTTGGGAGATAATTGCCCTGAGTTTGTTTTTCTTTTACTTTTTTTATCTCTTTTTGCTTACACTATCACAGAGATGCCATGTAGGCACATATGCTGAGAAAGACACTCTTGCTTCACAATAAAGAGGATGCAACGAGTTTTTCCAAAGGGAACAAATATAAATATTTGAGTATATTCTGATAAGGCAAATCTTTCTTATGGACTTTTATTTCAGTTTTTTTCAGCTTTCATGCTTTTCTGCGCATTCTATATCCTTTCTTTAGATATTTACTTTGTTTCTCCTCTCTTATGCAGATGCATATATCCTTACAAATGTATTGCACAGGAAAAATTACCATGTCAGAAGGCGAGTCGTGCTAAAACTGGCCCTAGAATTATTGACAGGACGGTATAAAAGGCCAAGGAGGGTTTCACTGTTTGACATTTTTCAGCCTCTTATTTTTTTTCTTTACTGCTTTCTTCAGAAGATGTCTTGGAGCTACAGTGGAAGGAGAAGTTCTGTAAAAAGAAAATATTATTAAAACCATTGAGTTATTCAGCTGCCTCCTAAATTTTTAGCATTTGTATGAGTATTTTTTTCCAAATGGTTAACAAGGTAAAACATAAAAACTAAAGGAAAATCATGATCCAACTTTATTTGTTTCCATTTTGTAGTGATTTCTGTAGAATTATTTCCCAAGTAATACAGTCGAAGGTTTACTGCTTGAATATTTAAATGCTAATGAAACAAATATTTAGGAAAACTATACTGTAAGGCAACACTCCTGCTATCAAAAAATGTATACCAAGTCTTAAAAGCCAGTCCATCTGAATTAGATTCTGCTCTCAGAAGAATCTATTCTCATCAACAAAATCTTGCAGAGCTTATCTCTGTTTGCTGCACCTGGTGTGGGTAGTGGACTCGAGCTGAATATGAGCCTGTGATCTGATGGTAATTCAAGCCAAGGTGATTAGAGCCTTAAAGGGTAAATGTTATTAGTATATTTACAATTTAAAGACAGATGGTGCACAGCTGAGCCAAGGGACATTGTAAAAACACAGCAAGAAATGTCTCACTTTACTTTGGTTAATAAGACATTTAAGACTGCACGTACTATGGCAGACTTCTCTTTGATTGCATAAGAAATGGAGAAGACAGATAAGGTTAAACTTTTCCACCTACTGGACTGATTCCTCAGCTGTCTCCACAGAAGCCTGGAAATAGATGTCCTGCTCTCTTCCCTGGCCCAAGTTATTTTCCTAACCCAGTGCCCCCAGTTCCTTTTCCCAATCTACATCTGAAATGGGACCTAAAGAGGGATGACACTTGCATTCCCTTGCCTAAAGGCAGGATGATGGGATCACAGGCCTTTCCTAAGATTTCCTGGACATGCTTCCTTCCCTGCCTGAAATGCAAACCCATGAAAGCATTCAGGGAACAATGTCCCAAAGAAGAAACTGGTGCTGCTGCTCTGCAATTTTGCTTCCCTCCTCGGAATAATTTGTTCAGTTTTTATTCTGTAATATAGCCCATGCTTTACCCAGAGTTGTAGTCACTGCTTTAGTTCTAGGCTTACAACCCTCATCTCTATGTTGATCAGTGGTAGAACAAACACTTAAAATATCTCTCTATTTGTATCTTACAATATTTATCCTTTTGAGCTTGCTATAGCATGAAAATACATGGAACAGTAAGAGAGCCATGCTTTCTGTGGTTCAGTAGGAAAGTGTTCTGTAAGATATTAATTTCTCAGTAATCTGTTTTATTCTCTAAGCCACCTCTTGTAGGGTTATGTTACTGAATCTCAGCAGCAGTGCATTTTCACTTGAAGGTCACTACTACTGGTCTCCTGCAAACTCACTGTCATATTTACCTTCTTAGACTGCTGATCATCTCAATCATTTTCCTCTTGCCAAGTACAGTAGTCAAATCCCTGGAACCAGATATGTGAGTAGATTTTGGCCAGCTTGATAAGATGTTGGAATTGCATTTGCATCCATAAATATTTATATTTTATTAAGCTTACTGGCTAGAGTTAAACATCTCGTGCTCCAAGCATTTAACCACTGGGATAAGAGAAATATGACAGTAGTGTAGCCACGGCAAAATGCCAGTGGAAATTAAGGTATTATACTGTGTTTGAGTATGTACTGCTGGAAGGCCACCAGAAGGCTGGTAGCAGTTAAATTCACAGAAAAATGTGTTTGTGTCACTTCAGCACACCTATAGCTAAGGATTATTAAAATCAAATAAGAAATAATACCTCAGTTGAGATTGTGACAGAAACTCAAACAAAAGCAGTGATAAAGCTTTAGTTAAACTAATTACACACGCATCTAAACTTTTCTGACTTTCATGTGTTTTCAAGCCTATGATTGGAGTAGCAAAATGTTCATGTACTTCCATTTATGAGGAAAAAAGAAGTGGTGTTTCAGATACAATCTTTCAGGTGGATTACGTGATCTTTTTGTTCCCACTGATGCGTAGAAGAATTCCTATGGATCTTGTTTTCTGAATTATATTTTACCAAACTTACAGTCGCAACTTAAAAGAAACTGGCAAGTTCTAACTAGTTTTTCAATATTTATTTCAGCAATGTTATTGATGTATTTGGAGCAATCTTTTAAATATCAAGATATAGTTCTATGTAAGCAGCATTCTTCTGATAAACCTGACTGGAACATAAGAAAGTGGAATCCATTGATATGAAATATCAAATGTCTGAATTTGTTGCTCTTCTTAACATCCTTAAAAGTTATTCAAAATAGCAAAATTATGACACCAATAGCTAATATATCAATCATGGTGTATTAGCAATTAATCTTTTTATTTTCCTCAAACACACCATTTAGGAGGGCATGCACACAGTTTAGAAAATGAATTCTGTCTACTCAGACATGAGATTTTGTGATACCCCTCCAAATCTTAACCAAACTACAGTGTTGTCCCTAATGAAATAATACACATCTGCAATTTATTTCATTCCTATCTGTTTAATATAATTTAACAAGTGAGGGTCTTTGATCCCATTCATAGAATATGTGTCAGCAGTGGAACACTTCCATACAGGCAAACAACATTCTGGCAGTAATCTAAAGCCTATATGAAATGCTTGTGATGTGATTCTTGAGGTGTCCTGTACAGGGCCAGAAGTTGGATTAATGGTCCTGATGGATCCCTTTTGGCTCAGCATATTCTATGTTTCTATGGTAATAAGCAATTCACCATCATTCAAATCTCTATAGGCCTTGTTCTTCGTTTTCGTTCATCCACCTAAATTATTACCTGAATTACTGCTCGATCTGGTCACTGACAAAGTTGAACCTGACATATGTAATTAAAATCCCAAATAGTCAGTAGAATTGTTCCAGAAAAAAAAAAATTAAAATTTTAATTTTATTTTTTTAAATCAAGCTTTTAATTCTTGTAGGTCATGTGAATATTTCAGCTTAGTGATTTTTTTTTTTTTTCTAATTAAAGGCAAATAAGATTCACCCCCCACATTCCTACCACTGACTTTGTACTCAGAATTATTTAGATGGTGCAGGAAATGTCAGATTATCTTTTCTGGGAAGATTCTGGAAACCAAAATAATTTCTACCATGCACAGTCTTAGAAGCATATTCAACAACTGTACATACTGGGTAGAAATAAAATGGAATTTTTTTGTCAAAAAATTTGATGTTCTCTAAATTTGTATCATTAATATCCTAATTAAGCTGAGCAGAACAAGCTAGTTTATACACTGTAGAAATAGAATATCTAGTCTAAATCTTATTCAAGGTTATAATGCATTAATATGCCTTTAATCTAAGATTATTCAGCTGCTGCACAAAACTATGGATGAAATGGACAAATATCTTTTTTTCCCTAAGCACCCAAATCCTTTCCTTTGCTTGGTGAAGACTAAATTTCTCAAGGTGTTGGAGTTTGCAGCATAAAATTCCTAGGGGTGCCTTTTCTTGGAATGTACAGTGTTCCTGACAGAACTGGTGAGCTCCTTAGCCTGAATAGCCAAGGGACTTGCAAGCAGAGTCATGTCTGACACAGGCAAGAGCTCCTGTCCTGCCCATCCTGCAAGGGGCCATGCTTGCCCCTCGCAGTCCAGAAGTCATCTAGGCATTAACACAGCTCTGCTGAGGCAAGATGTTTTAGTTTGGGCACAAAGCCATGCTAAATTGGATCTACAGCTTGCAGGCCACAGCTGGCCTGTGTCTGTGAGCTCAGAATGCTGGCAGAGGAACTCTCAGATGTTTTTGGGAAATGTGTTGGGTAGGTTTATGTTTCTCTGGACGCTACAGAGAAGAGAGGCATTCTGTTAGATAAGCATATAATGCTATCCCCCAATAAAGCACAGCAGGGGAGAAAAAATACAGCCTCTTAGGTCAGTCCTGATTACTCTAATGTCCAGTCTGAAATCCTTCAATTTCTTGGGTTTTTTCATAGTCATTGTCGAATTCATACTCCTCGTTTCCAAATTAGAGGGCAAAATTGTAATGTGGACAGGGTTTCTCAGCTCTTTTTCTTGACTCAGCACCATTTAGAGGTGGACTGATTGCACACAGGAAAATCAAGCTCATTCAGTGAGGTAACATCCAGGATTGCTGGTAGGGGGTGTTAGGTGTTTCGTATCAAGTGGGTGACCTTCACTTAGAGATTATGAATAAGGCCCAGCCTGGAACACATTGTGGTTTTAATAGACTGCACATTTCTTCATATGATATGGTGGAGTTGCAAGCAGGAATTTAAAAAAAGAAAGATGCTAGAAACACATGTAGTTTTCACTTGTAATTTTCTGTGTTGATATACAGGATATCTGACCTTCTTTTTATTTTAATGAAACAAAAGAATAGTCTATGATATTAAGAAAAGAGTTAGTAAAAAGAGAAGTTTAGCAGTTATTTCTCCGCAACAGGTTTCTATAGCTGAGTGGTAAATCTGTTCCTTTCTGTTATGCCAAGTCTAGTTAATTATCCAGGGATAAACTCTGCCAGAGATGTTTTAACTTATATCAACTTAGCACATTGCCGCAAGGCTTTCATGCAAATTTTCAGTGTTTTGAGAACATTGCAGGGCTTGACTAAAAGCTCAATGTGGCCTTTCTTATACAATTTAATAGCCAATACTGACAAGAATGTTTGTCTTAAAATAGTTCAATACAAATAGCTCTGTAGCAGCCCACGTGACAGGCCCAGTTCTTTGAAGTCATTAAACTTGGTAACCATGTCATTCCTTTTGCCTTTAAAAACATAAAGAGCACCATCAACTCCTTTGTGAAATTGTCCATGAATATAAAGTACCTGACACTTCTGACATGTTCAAAATCTCCTATGGAGCTTAACACCCTGCAGCACCACTTAAATCTTTGGAGCTGTCATTCTTTTAAACTCTTTCCCACCATCAGGAAACTGTCCTTCACATGGTAGTGTGGCAAATTCACAAGTTTCAAATGCAGCTTTGAAACATGCAGCAGATTGGACCTAAATGAAACAGTGAACATGAAGGTAGTTGGAGGAAAAGAAATATATCCATTTGTTTTAGTGTTGAAAAAGAAAAAAATTGAACTGTAGTTTCACATGCAGAAATGCTCTCAAGTGCTATTTGACCACAGACCTAAGGTACTACTGCAAAGGGATGTAGTACCTCAGGCAAAATGATTTATCTGTCTTTAGCTACACACCTAATATCTGAAGGAAGGGGAAATGTTATTAAAATAAAAAGAATTATATCATTTCCTGTTATGCTGCTTGACTCAAAATTCTTTTGCCGCTTGTGCAAAAGAATCCATGCAGTCCTTTCCTTCTGTGACCTGCATTTACAGCTTTTTAGACATGAGACAGTCATCTATTTATGCTAAACAGACATGACTCTGCAAACTCAAAGTTTCAAAGTTTGTACAATGTCTTGGGAGTTAAGCATCTGTTAAAGCAGGATATCTGTAAGAACTTGAAGGATCCTGGTTAGAAGAAAGTGAGTTTTTCTTTTCTTTTATAGTGCCTCATGGCTGTCTGCTCTTGAAGGATCATAGATCCAGCCAATGCATTCCAATAAAATGATTTAAAAAAAAACCAACTTTTTTACCTCCTGGAAGCCCCAAGACATTATAACCTTCTTGTAAGGCAAGAGCTGCAATGAACTGTGTCTGGAAAGTTGATGGCAGGGGAAAAATAAAAATTTTCGGGTTCAAATCTTGATATCTGCAGCCCTCAGTAACACAATTGGCACTAAGTCACTCGTAGAAATAAAAACTTCATGTTTAGGTATATAGGCTTGAACTGTGTATCCTTGACCTGGGACATGAGCATCTCATGTTTCTGTGCTGCAGCTTATAACTGGCTCCTATAAAAAGCTGAGGATATGGTTCAGGGAAAATGGATGTGCATACAGGTGAAAGTGTAGTCCCAGACAGCACAATCATACTATGAAATAAAAATGTAGGTGGATGTTCAGATTTAGAAAGAATAGACAGTTAATAAATGTATTTTTAATGATAGGAAAAAAATCCAGAATATTTATTGTAGAGTAGGAAAAAATTATTTTTTGTTATTTTCTCAAAGCATGAAGTTGCATGTAATTTTGGACAACCTTTTTTTTATCAGCCTACAGTTTGGCTGCACAATTGTTACACAGGAAAGAGAGGACTACTATGCTCTAGGAGGAAAAGAGCACCATGATTCCTACTGTGAGAAATTTTTGCCGAAGGATCAAATGTAGCTTGGTTGCAAATTCCATCTAAAAAGGAACTGTGTAGTTACATTTTCCCAGGGATGGAAGAGTAAACTGGTTTGATTCAGTTATGACCCACCTTTGAAATTCTGTTTCCTTGGACAAATAAACTGGAGAGGATATATAGGTGAAATTTTGGACAATCTGTGTATGCATGAATGAAATGAGCCAAGTCTTGATGGGTATGGAACCATTCAAGAAAAAAATGTTACCAGACTTGTCCCATTCAGAATTTTAGTTTCAACTACATCGGTGTTACAGATGTACTACAATAACTTGTGAACTATGTCATTTTTCCATATTTAAGAATTTAATAAAATAACTATAAACACCTTTTTTTTTCCAAGGTGTGAAATTTATTGTTTTCAGGGTACTGAAGTTGGAAGGGACCTTTGGGATTGTGCAATCTAACTCATGGTTCTTCATTAACTGATTATGGAGGCAGAAGGCAAGCAGGAAGAAACTATCTAAGTTAAGCAAGCATAGTAGGAAAATTAGGCACATCTGGGAGTGGAAGCAGAGTTTGAAGGATAGAAAAGCACAGCTGTCATCCTTCATATGTGTTGCACACTAAGGAGAGGAAAATCCATCTCTTAATACCAGGCAGAGGAAACAGGCAACTCTCAGAGCTTTTTGTGTCATGAGAGAAGAGAGGAAAGGTTAGATGGCCAGCCTCATTTTTAGCCAAAATGATGATGATCTGAAAATAGCTGAGAACTGCTAAGCATAGTCTGCAATTTTGTTTTCTTGTCTTGTGTTTTTAATTTTTAATTATTTCCATTATAAGAAACATATTACAGTCCAGTCTTCAGCAGAGCTTAGCTCTCTTATCCTACATATTAATTGATACTAGAGTAGTTTTGGTAACCTGATAACACAGAGTGCCGTTCCCACAGCAGCAGTCCAAACATAGGTAGGGTGCACTGATTACTACTGAATGACAGGCAACTCAGGACTGGGAGACCAAACAACCCACAGTCCCATTCTCCACCAAGTTGCTAAAAACTGCCTTTCAGCTCTTGAATTGACTGTGTCAGTGTAGTGTAGGGATGAAACTCCTTTAGTCAAATGAACTGCTAGTTTAGAGGAAAGCAAAGAGATTTTTTGAAGTTTAGGATGTAAGGAGAAATATTTTTCCCATCTCTGTGAGAAGCACCTCCAAAACAATCATTTTACTGTCCCATTTTCTTGAAACTGGGCAATCGTTGCTGGTATTTGAAGACTTTTCTGAGGTACAATGATATATTGTGTTGTTTAGAGATTTTCTATATTGTAATTGTATTACAAATATGCCTGATTTTATTTTGACTGTTAGTGTACGAGTTTTCCTCAATTTATTTCCGTATCTTTGGTTCAGATACTTTGGTTCATCAGATATACTTGGCAAGTATTTTTGTTTCTCAGTCATATCTAACTCTGTACCAAATACTGTTAATTCCACTGAAATTGCATCCTCAACTGGATCTTATGCTCTTTTAAAGGTTTTGAAAGCTCTTGAATTTTGTGTCTTGATGTATTTTTTAAACACATACAATTTTTTGCTATTAAAATATGTTTAATTCCCAAATGGGAGAGATTTCATCTCTCTAACCTAATTTTTCATTGAAGTCACAATACTTTTTTTATATAGGCTGCATAGTTCTCTAATTTTAGGGTCACTGATAGTTTAAAACCAGAGCTGCCATTTACCTACATTTTGAACTCCATTGAGTTGAATTCAGTGTTTCCCAGAGTTCAAATGTTACTCAGTTATTTATTCCTTCCACTTGGTAAGACAATATCACATTATATCTCAAAACAAGCTCCTTAACCTACATGCCTGAAATGCATTGTAATTGACTGCCTCCATGTGACTTCTGAGAGGTAAAAACTACTCTTCTCAACATGACATTTTCCTCATCCATGCACAAAGCCAAGGAGAATTAATCTTGGGATCTTTTTCTTCATTATATAAATGGTCTGCATCAGCAGAGAGGGAAGGGCCAAAATGGATCACACAAATGGATACATGAAAAATCACTGCAGGATAATCTCCTTTTATTTCTCTCACATTTATCAAAATATCAAAAAACTGTTATCAAAAAAAGTATTGATTTTTCAAGGGA
The DNA here is from genome assembly GCA_035048155.1 of Cinnycerthia olivascens. Classification (NCBI taxonomy): domain Eukaryota; kingdom Metazoa; phylum Chordata; class Aves; order Passeriformes; family Certhiidae; genus Cinnycerthia; species Cinnycerthia olivascens. Next base: position 111,633,354 of record JAWWMU010000106.1, on the reverse strand, counting down.
GAGGATGCAGAAATTTGGTTTATAAATGGTGCTTTTGTGTAAGAAGATGACATATTGAGGCTACAAATGACTAGGTTTTGTAATTGTATGAGCTCTTGGTGGGAATGCCCCTTCTAGCGTCTATTTCCCAAATCTTTAGAACAGTTTATAGAGAAAAAATGTGGCTACTCAAAGAATAAAAGGTTTTCATTTTAGACCAATTGCTAAAATACAATTTTAATTTGAAAAACATGAGTGCTAGTGGTTCTTAAATTAAAAATTGGTGAATTATATTTTGTTATCATCAGAAAATAAATTGTCTCATAATTAATCTTACAATGAAATAAAGACAAAATTCTGAAGATCCAGTAGAAGAAATGCTAATACTGGAAGTTAATAGACTCTTTAGGAATAGACTGTTAATAGTTAATAGTTGAAAGTTACTAGACTGTTTAGGAATTATTTAGGTTTCTGAGATTAAAATGTTTGTCAGTCTAAAATTTAACATTTGACCATATAATCAATTTTTTGCTCCTTTTCAATTATTAATTTAAAAAGAATATAAAATAATAAAATAACTTGAACAGAAATTTTAGTCTTTAAGCTGTTCATTTTCCTAATTTGTGTGCTAGGTGGAATACACTGTGCTCCCATTTCTTTCAAGAACTTTTAAGGGGTAATGTTGAGAAAATCACTAAGGTCAGCTCAATTTGATGAGGAAAGTAACATTCATCTGGATGATTTTGCCTGAAGAGGTTACAAACAGCACACAAAATGCCCTCCAGCAGCACGCTGTATGCATCAGAGGAGGACTGGGAGAAGGATGAAGAGGAGAGAAGCAAGAAACATCTGGGGAATATGAATTATCCCAGCAATACGGCTGGATGGACCTTGGAGAGGGCACAAACCTCCAGTGTGCTGGCTGGATCCGTGTGTGGCACATCCAGCAACAGCTGCTAAAGGTGCAGCTCCTGCCAGACGACACCACGGTCTAAGGAAATTGAATGTATGGACTTGGGGAATTACTGCAGGAGGGAAGCAAAACTGAGCAGCAGGAGAGTAGCTGCCTCTATACCCCATTCCAGGAATAAATATTGTTGTTAATGAGCTCATTCCTATATCCCTATGCCAGGGAATTAAGTGCTAATCCACCAACTATTGACCCTTCAACTGCACAATATTTTTGTAAAATTTTATTTAGAGAATTTTGGTGCATTCTTGGAGGGAGTCAGAACTAAGCCATGGTTGAGTGCCACTTGCTGCCTTTCCATGCTGACTGCTTGCTGACCAGATATGTTTTTGTTAGCTCGATTGTACAATGGATAGATTAGGCAGATAAAGACAGCTTAAATGGACCATCCCAAACCCTGATGGCCAGCAGCTGATTTACATGGAACACGTAAAAGGGTGGTTGATTTGCTTCCATGTTTTTGCAGATGTTACAAGGGCTGCGGTTAGGTTCTGAAGACCATTCCATGACTCTTCTCCTTTTCAAAATAAAATCAGGTTATTCCTAATTTAGTTTGTGAAGCAAGGACTGTACTTTCATTCAAGCTGCAAAATCCAGTGACTGGTGCAACTCTATGTATTTGCCTGTGAGAGATTTTTACATGTACAGTTTATGTTATGTCTGAAAAAGAAGCCATGTGTCACAAGGGGTACAATAATGTTCACTTGGTGGGCTTGTTTTTAGCATATCCCCTTCATGAAATGGAATTTTCAACCACAACTGGTTTCCTCAAAAGAGAATTAGGACCTAATCACTAATGGAAAGTGGGGGAAGTCAAAAGTTGGACTCTCTGCAGCCCTCAGTAAGGACCAATGGTAAATCATTCTCGAGACAAAGTAATTACTGAAATGAGAAATAACTAATTCCATGAAGGTTTATTTGTTTATACCAATTCTGAGTTTTTTGAGATATTTGTATGAATAAACCATAAGAACAGTATCAAACTTGTGCATGCATTCTAGCACCTGTAGGCCTTAGAAGACAATCTGTAATATCAAGAAATTTTTGCAAAATTCTGAAGATGTTTGGCACTTTCCAGTAAAACTTGATGTGAAATTAGTATTTGGTACTTGCTGGCTTACAGTATACCCATTAATAATTGAAAGGTACAATCAGTAGAGCTCATAAAGGTGAAAACAGTAGGAAAAAAATGGATTTAGGTTTGTGTTAAAGTTGATAGCAATAAAAACTTTGGATCTGTCTCTGTGAGCAGCAGTGATGAGGGTGATGAGAATGAGAAAAGATTAGAATTAAGAATACGCAGATTTTTATTTTTAGACCACAAATATGTTTGCCAAGAACACTGCAAATTCAGCAGAACATACCTCTGAAGTAACAGTTTCCTTAACAAATATTACTGTCACCTTATGCCTTCAATTGTTCTCCATATTATAAATGCCTTGTTTTAATTTATCTTAGTAGCATTTTAATTATTATACAGGGTTTCTTTATATTTAATGTTGGATATTTATGCCTTATACATCAGAAATTATACATCTTTAATCAATTTTCTGCATATTATTAATACAACAAATATGGATGATGGTTTGTCATGGACTGGGAACAGGAGAGCAAGATTCTGCTCTTACATTCAACCAGCAGCTTTAGAAGTCCTGTGGTTAGAAGATGGCTGAAGAAAGACCAGGATGGAGAAAGCAGCTCTAAGTGGTGAGGTCACACATGCCTTGATAGTGCCAATTTCCTTTGGAAAGGATTTGGTACCCACATGGTGAAGTATTCTAATGACAGTCCTTTGATTTGCACTTCAAAGTAGTGAACTGTTTTCCAGTATCACTAGTTCTTATCTGCAGTGCTTTATCCTCCTGTCCTGTTCTCCAGTTTCTACCGAATATTCACAAAATCACTTCATCACTCTCTTTCACCACCTCTTTGAAACACATCTTCATGATAATCTCCAGATTATCACATAATACAGAAAGTTGAAGCAGAAGTTCATAAATCAACCTGTTTTAAGGCCTGTATTCCTACAGACCAATGCAGCATGGTAAATCCCAGAGCAAACTGAGGGCACACCTCAATGTGCAAAGCAATTGAACAAGTCTGATCCTTCCTCCACACCAGGCTCATTATGAAAGTGGGGCACACAACACAGCTTTAGTCAAACTCCTGAGCTCAGCTGTGGTAGCCATTCTTCCTGTAGTTCCACACATCCAGCATATCCTCTAAGGCAGATGATTAGCGTTATTAGCAAATGGTTACTGAAATTGATGGGATTGTAAGATTAGCTTCCAAACAAGAATGCTACATGACATGGAATATATTTGAGAGTTCAGTTTAGCACCTCTAGTAAATCTGAGGATTGTTCCATTTCAGCCTGTCAGTTGAGCCATACTAACTAACCCAGTGTGCATGTTTCACCAAAATGAGCAGGTAACATTTGTCACCTTCAGTGCAGGATGACTCAAAAAACATCCAAGCTAATGATTTTTTCCTTTTCCCATGGGCTATATGTGTATGTATCATTTTATCATTTATCGTGGCCTTGGACAATGTACAAGATGATGCATTTTGGTCTTGAAGCTGCTTTGTCAATTTAAGTATATAGTGACACTGTAAAAGCTGAAACTTTGGGGTGTTTTCCTGTTTTATGTGCAAAACAATTTTTCTAGTGCTGCTTAACAACAAAATTCAGATCTCCAAAGCATTCATCACTAGGCTATATTTACCTAATCTCACAATTTTTAGCTAGGCAAAGTGAGGTCTGTTCATACAGATTAATATTTGGGAGTACACCTCAGAATACACTTCTTCCCTCAGGTATAAGTAATTTGAACAACAAGACGAACCTTCTTGGGCATATTGTTAAAATATGATCATTCCCTCACAGGAATGCTTTGAAGCAAAGTGTTTATGCTTAGTTTGATTTACAAATGTCTAACACAAATACATCACTTCCCAAGATGTATGTTATGCTTCAACAAAACGATTAGTTATGAAATTGTGCATTAATAAAAACAGTTGGTTCTCTTTGTAGCTCAACTCCCTTTGCCCTCACTCTATATACAATAATGTCAAATAGCTCTCTGCAGTACTTCTGAACGACTATAGCTACACTATAATCATAATATGTGAATTTATATTATGCATGAAAGGTCATGACCCATGAGGAAGTCAGTTTCTTTTCATGCATGTTCTCCTTAAGAGTCAGAACTTATGGAACTGAAGCAAAAAAAAAAAAAAAATAAGGCATTGCACAGAGTGAGGTCTAAAATCTTGATCCTGTAAAAAAAAGGTGCATATATAACAGGACATTTGGTGAATAATGGAAAACATGCTTAAAAGTCTCCCATAAATCAGGGAATATGTGTGTTTCAGCACCAAAAGAGGTCTGGTTCTTGTAACCCAAATGAAAAAGAGACCTATACCATACATCTGTGAGATTGCCTGTGTCAGCAGAATTTACTAGTAACTAATTGATTACTAGTGTAAGAGATGAAAAGATTTACACTGGCATCTCTTATTCAAAATACTCTAATATCAGAACACCATGAAACTTGTAAAGAAATGGCAGATACAGACTGAACAGAAATTTAAATATTCTGGCATGTTGCGAACATCATGGTTTTAAGAGAAGTATTGCTCCTTTGATTTCAGATGTCAACTACAATTTTTGTACCATGGATATTTTCAGTTTGGAAAACGATGTGATCATTGAATATATACAAAGCGATACTGTTGTTTATTTACTAGCAATAAATTAAAAACTGTGCTTGACTTCATCAAGCACTGAATGAATAAAAAAAGAAGACAAATTTGCATTTACAGCCAGAGGAATTCAACTGAGAGAATTTATCATTTTTCTTGCTCAAAGCACTATAAGCTCTCTCATCTTCTCTAACTGTGGGCTTCATTTTTAGCTACTGCCCCTGACATTTGCTCTTACTCAGTTGGCCCCACAAACCCTGCCAGGTTGCAGCTACAGAGGTAGAG